>VXBZ01005620.1:52520-137386 GCA_013399135.1 Heliornis fulica | reverse complement strand
AGGCTGATGCTGTGCCCAACTCACCCCGCCGCTCTCAAGCACGAGTGTAGCAGCAGACCGGGACACAGGGAGCAGCGCCGTCACCACATGTGTAACTTCCACAGCTGAAACCGTGTCACTGTCTGTGGTACCCCCCTGTGGCCAGGTCTGACATAGCAATCCCTGTGCCACCTGCGACACTTCTTCCACAGCCACCTCCGGGCACTTCTCCATCCACACGGACTGAGGGGCACCCACAGTACTTTTGCACCCCTAATTATCTCCATGCCACGTGTTCATAGCAACCTCCAAGCCACATACAGCACTTCTTCATCCCCAGCAACCCCTGCGCTGCCCTTGACCCCCGGCCCCTTGTCTGAGCCCTCAGTGAGCACAGAGCTCCCACGGGGCCAGACCTGCCCTGGCACAGCAGCCCCAGGCTCCGCTGCTCGCTGGAGACCGCCCCGAGGAGCAGAGCTGCCCTTTCTGCAGCTCCCAGCTGGACAGCTTTGCAGGAATGGCTCTTGCCTCTTCCCACACCTTCTAATCCGGCTGCTCCTGCAGTTCCTTTCCAGCTGTCTGTCTGCAGTGAGCAGAGCCCCCAAGGACCCCGTGGCCGCTCTGCAGCAGCGGCCTCCTCCTCCTCCTCTGTTCCAGCAAGCACAGCCCCTGTCAGACCCTGGCAGGCTGCTGCTGGCTGCACCTGGCATGGCAAGTCCAGGCTGGGAAATGAAAGAGAACGGTGTGAGGACACAAGGTGCGGGGNNGGGGTGTTCTCCTCTCTGCAGTGTGCTCAGCAGAACACTTGGCACGCCTGATTTCAGAGGATGCTGAAGACACAGGGGAGCCCAGGGATGCAGAAGTTTTACCCGGTGGGTTTCAGAGGTGGGCAGCTCATGCACAATGCCCCATGCCCATCGCTTCTCTTCAGTCCAAGCAGAAAGGCTATACTTGTTGCTGCTGGGTTTGGGGGTGGGGGAGGAGGGATTTTTTTTGTAAGCAGTTTTTTTCCTGATATGGCAATATGATGCCAACAGATGGAGCTGTTCAGAACAGAGACTACTCGCTTTGGCAGAGCACGGAGTAAGCAGCAGACAAGCCTGGAATTCTAATTATTGAACATAATGAAAGATGAATCATCTCACAGCACTGGAAAAACTCTATTTACTACGCTAATGTGAAACATAAGTCTGTCAACAAAGCTACAGACTAGAATGGGGGAACCCCAGGATTCCTCCACCTGTGTATGTGAGGATGTTATGTCCCAGGAGAAAGGAAGGGCTCATCACAGCCCTTCAGCAGAGGGTTGGAGCCTCATTGTCCCATGCTGGGCTCACATCATCACTCACCAGAACTGCAAATCAAAAGGATGCATCATGCAGGACTTCTTCCTTTCCCCCAGACTAATCCCAGACTTCAAAGACAGGACAGCATGTCACAGAGGTTCCCCCATCCTTGGAGCTGGATCAAAGGCCTCAACCCTGTTCCTTACGCTGAGGCCACTAGGGCAGCATGAAGCCTCCACAACTCACCAGCACCTAGGGAAGTTACAGGCTATCAGGAGGACAGGAAAGAGGAAAGAGTAAACAACAGGTGAACCAGCAGGATGCACCAGCTTCTTCAGCGAAAGCCTAGCACTAAATGATCACACAGTTGGATTTTACCAGTTGTGAAAAATCCAAGCAATAAAAAAGGCAAATAAATCATTAGAAAAAACAGCCAACACCTTTTGCACTAACCTAAGAAGTTCTTAATAGTGAATCGAGCTATTCTGTAATCACTGGAACAAAAATGTCTGGTTTCTTCCAATTTTGCACCAACTGGAGCTCACAGACACCTACATTATAACATTAACTGGAAAAAAAAATCCCTGTATAAATGCTTTCTCCTGCAGGGATCTTCAAGGCACTTATCAGTCTCCTTTCAATTCAAGAACTTAAGTGTAGTTTTTTTTATTATTTCTTGCCACATAAATGAATTTAAATTGGGAAACTTAATTGTTTACCCTTGCTTAATAGTATTGAACAACTGATGCCATTGAGGGAAGAGAGAAGAAAGAGGAACAGAGAGGAGCGGACAGAACAGGACATAAAAGTGGATATACATAAAGACAGCACAGACTGTAAAAATATAAAAATACTTATTTACAGGAGCATATTAGCCTGAAAAAACCCCACAACATGCCTAGGATTTGCAAATCAATAAGTAATCACAGTTAGTAGACAACCCAGCCATGATTACTACAAATAAACCCCAAGAACACCACTTTAAAGTGTAGTATATTCTTTGACTTATTTAAAATGTGGGCTTCAAGGGTTTCCCCAGGCAGCATATTATTCTGCTGACCCCTGACAGTAATTCACTGCTAGAAGGGGCAACAGCATGAGTGGTATAAACAGACTCTAGTACACCTAGTATTGTGACTGCAAATTGTCATGCTGTACCATTCAGAAAGCCTCCTGAGGAAATTGTAACATATTCTCAAGGTTTAGGCAAGGGTGAGTGGTACAGTGCAGCTCTCTTAGTTGGTTTGGGGTTTTTTCTGGTGGGGGAGGAATCAACAGGTCCTGTTTTCTTTGTATGTATCATTTATGAGACCACCCAATTCGTCTGTGCCTCATTCTATTTCAGTTATACAGATGAAGGGCTAGAATTTGAACTAGACAAACAACAGGGATTGCTTGTTGTGTTTAAAATCCACCCCATTACCTCAGATCCCTGAACACCACACAGCAGGGTTAGCCCTGACTGATCACCTCATCCAGGCTTGTCATTGCCACAAAAGTAGAAGAAACTTTGTTTTAAATGAGTTTATGTGGCTTCAGAGATAAATAAAGTAAAAATGTTTTTTCCCTAGCAATGAGAAAAAACCCAAAAGTCTTAGATTCAAAATTTAAAGCAAATAGAGAAGCACCAAAACAAGAAAACTGCATTAGCCCATACCTCAACTTAAAACTCTAAGTCATATTTTGGACAATGGGATAATTCAGTTGCCTTCTGCCATTCATATACTGTTTTAACAGTGACCTTTATCATGCATGTCTGACCATCATTTACAATTGTAAGTTTCCTTATTTTTGAGTTCTCTTCTAATTGAGGTACCTGCATTACATTGGTCAAGATTCTTGAAACTCACCTGGGAATAACTGGGATTTTTTAGTGCAAAGATGACACTCAAAATTATGCTTTAAAAAAAAATCTATTCACCCTTTTCCATGAGGAATGAACTGGATTACAGTTACCAAATCGTAACATTTTGCAAATCATGGATCATAAAGCATTGTTAGCTGTGCCACAGAATTGTTATTTGGCTTGTTAATTTTCTTTCATGGACATTACATGACACAAAACAATAAACATGGGGTTTGAAATGATCTTCTTCCTCTCCTCAGAGACACACAGTATTAGTTTCAAAGACCATGATGTCACAACATTAACTGCTAATTACCTCAGGACTTGGCATGCTCTCACCTCTCCAGAGGAGTTCACTGCCTTCTGAAAGGTTTAGCCTCCAAACTTTAGAAACTGTGTTTCTTCATCAGACTGACAATTACACTGAGAGTTGATTCCTGAAAAATCAGACATAAATGCAATTTTATAAACATGGCAATTTTTTCCCAGCAACATCCACAGTGCATTTTAGAAGCTGCTTCCAGAGACAGACTGGGATGGAGTAAGAGCAGCAGCCAACAAGAGGAATAATCACAGACAGTAATGAGGGTGCAGTTTCAATTTATACCTAATTTGATTTAACATCTGTCAAAAGGGGTTATCCCATCCTTACCTTCCTTACCTCTGTATTATCTCATAACAGAGTTAATAAGCAAGCAGAGGGCTATTAGAACAGAATAACCCCCCAGAAGCTTTTCTGCAAAAAATGAGCAGAAAGAGCCAAGTTTTATTGGTCAGTAGTGCTACCTCTAGATGTACTGCAAGTTCTTTACCACAAGCTACTGTCAGCTTCCATATAAAATCTCAATACAATTTCCTGCAAGCTATAGGATCTTGGCAACTCCTGTGAGATCTGGACTCTGGTAATAAGGCAGTGCCAACTTCTCAACTCACTTGAAAGTCATCTACAAAAACTTCAGCTGAAACTCCAAGCCACAGAAATTCTGAGTTCTCACATCTACTTCCTCTTCTTCTTCTTCTTTCTCTTCTTGCCTTAAAAATAATTGTTTTCCCTCTACTCACTTTACACTGATTCGTTTTCTTCTGTTAGAGTTCTTTGTCTACTCTGCTTTCTAACAAGAGTCTTTATTACCTAGCCACACTACAAGCTTTCAACTCTCTATAGTTTTCTTCTAAGCCTTCAGCCCATCAAGCTGACCTGAAAAACAGATTCTTACCTAAGTGATATTTTAACCAGATACGTGTTTCTACACTGAATTACAGGATGGGTGTTCAGTCACCTAGAATTACATTGGTGCAAATACTGTCGAGTGTGGCAAACCTTTTGGGATTCAGGAGATGCCTCGAAATAGGGCTGCATACAGACTGCAGATGGTATTCAGGTATATGCAAACACAACACCCTAAAAGCTTTCCATGTAATATAATGATTTTGAACAAATAATCCTGCTACCACTGAGATACTGGAACTCTTAGTAGATCTTGGTGAGTCAGAGTGAATGATTTGTATTAAAAACCAGAAGAAACAGAAATTGTGGTGGAATTCCAAGGTTCTATTTTTAAATGTGTACAAATATACTCTAGCTCTGCCAATTTAATTCTGCATCATTCTGCTCGAAACTGAAGCAGTATAAAGACATTCCAGTTGCACCATTACCACATGCCGCTGTGAAATGTTCCACCTGTTTCATCTGTAATACCACAGTAACCAGTAGTTTCAGTTTCCAGCCTCTGCTCTTAATCTACATTTTTGGGTAATGATATAGGTTACTACAGCCTTGCCAATGGCCCTGGATTTATTAGTGGCTTTCCTTCCACTTCATTCACCTTTCACAGCATCTTCCATGCTGTGCTTTGCAGGTGAATGGTTGCATGTTCCCAAAATCAGCCCCCCTCTTCTTCCTCTGACAAAACTCCTATTTCACAGTGTTTCTATAGCTTAAGCAGAGAAATATGCTCTTCATACCTATAGAATATACAAAATGGAATTAAATTCACCGTTAAGCATTTTTGGTGTAACAGGCCTCTCCTCGTGACTCACTCAGCTGCAGCCCTCTGAAGTTACTCATTGCAGGGCCACACTGTCAAGGTACAGAAGCAAAGATTAAGGTATGGGAGCAAAGGAACATAGAAAATGGGCTATATGGTAGTTTTGGTTTAGACCGTTACACACTTTCAGCAGTGAAGTTTATTATGGCGTAAGACTGACTACTCTGGCACCAACCTGTCCGCTACAAAGTACTCTAGGACATGTAATTGTATGTTTGAATATATAATCAACAGTATTAAAATTGTTTGTATTTATATGCATTTCATCTGGTAGCCTGTCCTTTATAATTTTAGCCAGCTATTGCTGTCAAGTGTATAATTTCCTCCTAGACTGTATCTGCTTATGCCAGTGGCAACGGTTACTCATTGCATACAAGAGTTAACCATGTCATTGCAAAGGGTGTCTGTCCTCATCTATTTTTTCATACATCCCTTTTAAATCCAAAATAGAACTGGTAGCAGATTTAGACCCACAATTTAATTAGTGTATGATCTTTCATTGGCTTATGTGGGAGTAGAATGACAGGAAGTTCTGCCAGTCTTCATGATCACTGATAGAGAAATTCATGTGTGCTAATAAAGTTTTCTTCTCATAAGTACCTTACTGAGGTGGTCAGTTCTGTGCCTGGTTTATACTCTGTGTCTTGCTTGTGATTCTTGAAAAAATTCCTTTTTTTCCTTTTTTCCTCTATCTAGACAGAAGGAGCGAAAAGCTGGACAATAAAAAGGAACACTGCTCAAGTTCAAACAAGATTAGCACATACCTTCTTGAAGAAGCCTGACTTTCTTGGCAAAAACTATTTTGGAGCATTGTACAGACACAAAAGCAAATTAAAAGCAAAACATGTTATCTGCTGTTTATGATTTCTGTAATATATGTTTGTATACATACAAATAAAATTCTGAGATAGTGTGTAGGAAAACAAATGCTGCAATCTAAATCTTCATAAAGACATATTCAGCAAGTAAGGGGAAGAAACAGTTTATCAATTTACACATTTTACAAGCCATTCTACCATGGTTATTCCCTGAAAGAGTGAATTTATGCCTAGGTTTCCATGAAGTCAACACTAAAAAGCACTTAGAGAATGACAGCAGACTAACACTGTTACTTTAACTTTTCCAAAACCATTGCCATTTTCAAATGTAGGTAATTACAAACCCATACATATAACGTTCAATTTTTCACTCACTATGTAAGCGAAGCTTCCACAACATCACCTAATTCTACCTTTTAGAGTAATCATAATGCTCCGACAACACAGCTTCTTTGCTGGAGCATTTCTGAAGGGTTGTAGCCCACACTGCCACAGCCTCAGCTAGCATAAAACAGAACAGTTCTTAACATCATCAGACCGTGAGTATGCTGACTGAGGATCCAGTTGGATATCTCAGCACTAAGAAAGAGATGCAGTCCATTTTTTGTTTCTGTAACCATGATATACCATATTTCTTATTATTTATAGAGCTGTGCAGAGATATCTCCAACTACAGGACAACACTGATGTCATAATATAGAAAAAAACACACAAACATGCCAGTGTTTCAATGTATGCTGTAATGTAAGAGTGAAAATTAATCCAGGCTATTAAAAAATTTATTAAGATTTTTATCAGTGAAAGATTGGTACTACAATCAATGTAACCATTTAATCAGTCAAGTATGTCTGTTATAGGCAGGCACAACATTACAAAACAGGCAAGTACAATGCCCGATTAAGCAAATACAGTCTGAGTATCAATTCATCCACTATTTCTGAAAAGAAAATTATCAGATATTCACCAGGGAAAAAGATGAACAATTTTTAGATTCTCTTTGGCATACTTATCATGACAATGAATTAATTACAAAAGTCTTCTATTGCTGCCAGTGCTCTGAAGAAAACCGTACTGAAGATTATATGTCACTACTCGTTTGTAGGACTTGGGCGATCTGGCTAATACATCAGAACTGGTGACACACGACAGTTCAGCTGCCAATGCTTCACAAGGCAGACAAGGATTACATTGTTTTATAATGCAGTTTTGTTGAAGGTATAAAAAGAATTACAGTAATTTTATGCACAATAATACATATTACACACAGTTATATAAATACCCATGCTGTGGCTGGACTTTAGGAAGCTGCTTTATCAATACGAAAGTGAGTATCATCCCTCCCAACATCCATTTAATAAGCATTGCACTTCGCATCCAGTAATATGTTCAATTTCTGTACCTCTCAAAAATAGATTTAAAACAGAAGCGAAGAATAATATCGAATCTTTCCATAAACTTTGTTTCTTATTTACATTGTAATATTCCATTATACATAAAGACTGCGTTACAATACATTATCTTCATATAGCTTTTTGTAAAACATACAGCATGAAGCTATTAACATCTTAGTTTGGGAACAGAGATATGACTTATAAGACTATTTAAAAAAAAATCTAGCCTTAATTTTGCTCTAGTTTGTTTCACTGAAACCATTCTTTGACAAAAGAAAATCCTCCTTATTGGGGAGGAAAAAAACAACCCACGTTCCAACCACCGCTGGATTTCCTTAAACCACTGAGAAACTTAGAAACCATAATCATTTTTGCATAAGTATACAGCCACTTCAAAGGCCTGTAACTTGTAAATTTAGAACATGAATGACAAATGTGACTATATCTTTAAATTAATTTTTTTTTTCGTTTTCTGTTATTTTTCAAACATAAACCAATGAAAACGCAATCATTAACCATACATAATCTTCACCCAACTGGGAAGAGTTCCTATTTTGTTAGGGAAAAAATGAACATGCACACACCCCCATTCACAGAGTGAGAACATAAACTACAGCAGCACTTGTCTCAAGTTATGTTGCACATCGTTGCAAGACAGGGTATAAAACAAGAGTAGATTTTCCAACATCTGTTAAAACACAAAAAAAAAAATTATTGTACAAAAAGTCATTCACATTCTTTCAACGAAGTGAAGAATCAGCTCTTCAGCTTTCTGGACTCTCCAGCCGGCAAACTCCTCCTTCTATCGCCACGGACTGTCCTGCCACAGCTCCAGGAGGAAGTCTTGAAATGTGAGTCTGTGGAAAAGTCAAGAGGGTATCATCAAGTGAGAAGAGAGGCAAAATTATGCAGGACACAAAGCTTGCTTGTACATATTGAACAATTAAACTGTTCCATCACTGAAGGCAAACTACAAAGCAACTTGAAAAGTTGCAAACAACTGGAATTCTTTTTTTACTTTGTTTGTGTTAATGTCTAACACATGAAGAGAAGGATCATGACAACTAGGTAGCAAAGGTAAACTGGACAACCCAGTGCATTGAGAGTGGAAGGAATATCCAATGTGAAGACAAAAGAAGAATAATTATGGCATTACGTGGTTTGTAGTTCTCAGGGAGTTTCAAAGAAGTACTGCATGCAGAAAAATAACTGTACAGAAATCTTAGAATCAACTATTTGATAGAGATAAACTGACACTTCAGAGTAGAAGGCAACTGTGATAAGGATGCAAAGAAGCCATTTCTCTGCATAAATTACCTACTTGTCCAACTAAAGAAACTAAACACTTCCTCTAAAATATTTGTTGCCAGCTGCCAAACGAATGGACCCAAAGAGCAATTGTGTTTCTGTCAACAGGCATCTCTTCCATGGAGAAGTTTTAAAAGCAGGCCTTTGAGATGGCTCTGTACTATTTCAGCCACAAAGTAAGAGCCAGAAAGTGGGTGCATGTGTTTGTGTATGCAGAATTTCATCTTATAACTCTACCAGAACTCAGTGACACTAAACATCTGCTAAAAATCCTTTATATTCTGAGGTTCATTTTATTTCTGATGGGAAAAGCATTCACTTATTAAAAGGTGCTGTGACTTATTGTTAGAAGTAAGGACTTTCTCCCCTGCCTTTTGCACATGTTTTGGTCATGTGAAAACAGCTTATGTTTTCTTCCACACTTCTCATTCCCAGCTACAGGAAGAGCCATTTCTAGATACATCAATTACTTTCATATAGGGCCAAGTGGCTAAAGCTGTGTTTAAACAGAACAACAAAAGGAGTTAGAAGCATGTTTCTACAAGCTCTACTGTTTCCTACTTTTGGTGCTCAAGGAAGAAAGCACCAATAGCAGGGACTCAGCAGCTCAAGTCGTACTCAAGCTTCCCCTCCCACTGAAACAGGAGCACTGACCTCCATTCCTCTCATGAGTTACACATTTCATCAAGTGATTCATTAGGGCTCAGACAATAAAACAATTATTTCATTTGGATCTAGAAATGATTCCTACTACTATATAAAGCCCACATCCTAAAAGTTGCTGGCATTTAGAAATTACAGCTTTCTATTGTGCCACCAACTACCTATTTACATTTTTGGACATACATTATCCCATTTAAAAGATTTCAACAGCTGCAAAATGCATGACTTGCCATAAGGCAATGGGTTATGACAAAAAGTATAAAAGTTCAGTAATAGCAACTTGCAGACAGTGATTTGAGACTAGCCACAACTCACTGCATCATAAGAGACTTTGTATCTCAGAGGCAGCTTCTTTTAATTGCTTTCTTGATAAGGGTATCCTGGTGTCAGCTCTTCGGTGGTCTTGTTTTCAGTTAAATTACAGAATGAGAGTTAATTGAAAACATTTAAAAGCTTTCATTTTACTGCTAAAACTTTGATCTCTGGCCTTCCTGCTTGATATATGAACATCTTCCTATTTTCAGAACAATTTTGGTTATGACCCTGATTTACCACTTCAAGAAGAAAAGAGCCCTTTCAAATCTGTTAGTTTTCCCCAAAATGTAACTGAGTTTTTGGAGATGTTATTTCATAAGTTTAAAGGGGGAAAAAATGACAGAAGGAAGACATTTTTCCCAGTCTGCAAAAACTACTAGATGAAAAGTAGGATAGGACAACAGCATAAAAGCAGCATTGTTTGACAGGGACAGTTGAATATTTCTTCCATGGAAGACTCCCACTGATTTTTTAGTGAGATACTGCAATCAAAGCAAACCAGGGCTGCACTGTAAGGCAGGCATCATTTATAAGGGAGATCGCTTACACAGCAATCAGTCGGAATTATTAGCTGATCATTGTAGCAATACAGTGAAAAGCACAGAGGCCCAAAGGATGCTGCTACGAAGCACATGAGGAAGTTTGTTACCAAGACAGAAAAAAATACAAGCACTATCACAATTATCATGAACCTTATAATCAATTTCTTTCATTAAAACTACAAGAGACTTGATCTGTGTAAATTTGTTCTTGGTCCCAAGTTACAAACTAACCTTTGGCATAGGCCTAACAGACCCTCATATAATTGCACAAGTAAAATTTGAGGCTTCATGTAGTCCACACAAAACTTAAGAGATCTTATCATTTAAAAAGTTAAACATAATATCCTAGTATGATGTTGAACATGGAAAAGAAAATACACAAGAGGTGGTATCAGGCCAGTATCTATCAGTACATTACCAAATAGCTAGCCTATTTGTGTCCAAATCGTTTCCTATAAAAGGAAAAACACATTTTCCCCTGCAAACCCAAAAGCAAAGAAAACCCCACTATAGAATAGCATCTGTATTCAACCCCTTTTGCAGAAACACCCAAACCACATACAACGAAACTTTTCTTAAAGCCTTTACTTGCATCCTGTTTATTTGGATACTTTGTATGACAGAGCAAATACACATGCTGTTGAGTACTTCTTACTACTTTCATGAATTGCTATCTTATGTAGAACAAAAACAAGACAGACCTAAAATGATTGTGTTTAAAATATGTTATCTAATAAATAATATGAAAGGATAACATGGCCATGTCAACACAACTTCAGATAAAGGCCCTGCTGAATTCTTACAATTATACCTCCCTTGTTCTTAGCCATAAGAACAAACTCTAGCAAATAAAAAGAAAGATCAAAGAACATTTAATATTTTTAAATGCAACCACAGAATTTATTTGTACAGTTTGTTACATTTTTATATCCTAACATCATATTTTACATTAAGTCCAGATTGTACAGTGGATTAGGTTTAGATTTTGAAAACAAAAATAAAAAGCAAACAAAAAAGAACAACACTGGAAAGCTTTTAATTGAATTCAATTAGTCTGTCAGCTTTACAAGTTGAATGAACTCACATCTGGGGGAAATGGTGCCTGGGAGCATAAAAACAGGAAAAGAAAAAGTTTTTCTGAATTAATCCTCCATTCAGCTTCATGGAAACCTCTCTTTGACCAAACTATATGCTAAGGAAAGGTAGATTAAGAATGCTAATCCATATCTTCTGCTCCAGAAACAGAATTTTTACTGTCCCCAAAATTATTCTGATTTGACTTGCTTTCCTAGAGAAAAGTGAAGTTGGTGAGGGCCTAGTAGGAGCAGAGGTCCTGACAGGTAGGAACCAGTTAGTCACCACAGAGCTCTGTCTGCAGCTTAAAGGAGAAACCTCCTGCCCACAGCTCAAAAGGAAAAAAAAAAAAACAAAACCAAAACCCAAGATGAAATACTTAATCCCACCAGGAGAAGTTTGGATTGGATAGTAGGAAAAATTTCTGTACTGGAAGAGTGGTCAGCCATTGAAAGAAGCTCCCCAGAGAGGTGGTGGAGTCACCAACCATGGAGGCGTTCAAAAAGTGAGTAGACATGGCACAGGACATGGCTTAGCTGGCATGGTGCTGTTGGGTTGATGGTTGGACTTGATGATCTTAGAAGTCTTTTCCAACCTTAATGACTCTATGATTTTGTTTCCCACCCCTTCACAAAGCACAAACAAGCCCAACATACAACATCTCCCTATTTTCCTCCAAACCAAACCAAACCAAACCAAACCAAACCAAACCAAACCAAAACCATGGAGTGACCAACTCCCCCAAGCATAGTGCTGCAGACAATCTGTGGAACATTCCTATCCCTCAAGTCTCTTTTGATGCCCAATGGGAAGTTTCCCACTACCCTGCAAGTCCAAACCTAATAGGCCTTTCTGCCCCGAAATAGTAGTTAACTGCTACAGGGACAATATATGGTTTAATCTTTTCATCATAATATTTAATCTATTTTTGAAGTCATGTATTTTTACTATCCCTTTGGAAAGAAATAATAAATTGTGCCAAGACTTACTTAACTTCATGTATCATAGAGAAAGATTCTGATACAACCTTGCAACCAACTCATATAAAAAAAAAAGATTTTATAGTTTTTAAAAATCTACTCTTCTTTTATCCACATAAAAATACTAGTTTGTCACAACAGCTTTTTTTTTTCATTAAAAGCATGAATACGGTGTAAAATGAATATAAAGTTTAAGCCAAAAGACAGACAGTGCTGCATGAGAAAACTGAAGTCAGTCAAATGCTGCCAAGAGGACAGAGTACAACTACCAGATGGCAGCACATTCAGTTCTTAAGCAAATCTAGGGAGCACTTCATATGTTTAGCTTTCTTATTACACACTCAGGATGTGCTTTAGACAGAATAATTTATAAAACAAACTTTTTCCATTCATTATACTATTGAGATGAAATATAATAAAAGATGAAGGACATCATATACTTAATGAAATAGCTTTCTACAACTTTACTCCTTAAAGAAAAGTACCACCAAACCCATACATTCTTTAGAAATTCAGAGCTTTCTAGCTGGGCACATGCTTCCACCATGAGAGCCATCTGGCCACATATTGTCAATTTGTGCCCATTTTGGCTGCAGTAGTAACCCTCTGCAGCTCTGTCTCCTAGGAAGCTCTCCCTCAGCATGGTTTGAATGTACACCTGCCATAAAACAGGAGAAGGTACCCAGCAAAACACTGGCAACTGCTGCTATTGGAATACCCCATGTGCAACCCCTTTGGTGAAAACTTAAAAAAAAGGAAAAAAAAAAAAAAAAAGAGAGGAGCTCCAGAATGATTATCCTTCAGGGCAAAAGATAGAAAGACAGACATACTGATGGCGTGCTTCTGGCTCTCAGGCACTTGAAATACTGATTTTTACATACAGGTCATTTACAAAGCTAATGGTTTTCAAAGATTAAATTCATTCTGTGGGTTACCTACATTAAGCACTATCTATGTATCTAAAATATGTATAATGTACCATGAAAGAAAATAAAATTTTAAGAAATTAAAAAAATTAAATTTTGAATCTCTGGATATCATACATATATTTAGACAGAATAAAGCCATGCAACAACTAGTTATCTATTCAGCTCAGCATCCCAGGCTTTTGTAAAAGTATTGTAAAATACTGACATACAAATTAAAATTTTATTTTTACTATTCTGAATTGCAGGTGCTAAGTCACATTACTGCATTTATATTTGCATACTTTGATACACAACCCTATCTTCTCTGTTCTGATCTAAAATATGTCAGCCAAATATGAAGAGAGTTCCAGAAGTACTGGATTTATTGCACAAACTCAACTAAAAATAATGACCTTATCTTCTCATCTGAGAGGCCTTAATTTCCAAGCCAAATATTTTAACTGGCATCTTAGTGCCGAAGGTTATTTCCGACAAATATAAATACCTTATTTTTATGAGAGGACTGGTTGCTCTGCTATATGCACAGTGTTCTTTTCAAGTGAAAATTTCTGATTCCTCAGTCAAGAGTACAGATTAAAGAAAAAAAAAGTATAACAGTGACATATACTTTTCCTGTCTCATGAAGTTAAAAGACTGTCTCTGTAGTCTAACATGAATGACTGAATTATTTAACTTAGTATTTCTGTTAACTAAACAAGCCTAGTCACTTTTTTCCACTAATTTTCAAATTAGAATTAGGATTCTTAAAGATGTATTTCTTCAACCAACAAGCACTGCACAACTGTTCTTTCTCCTGACAAAGAGCTTTCACAGACCCTTTAGTTACAAAGCAAAGAAGTCCATCAACAGAAAACCAACAATAATTGCTACAATTGGTGTTTGTCACATGTATCACTTCAAACAGGGAGGGAAAGAATTTTGCTAACATTTTCAGTGTTAGTAAAGGTCAGTAAATCTGGTTACAGTATCAAACATCTCAACAGGCAAAAGTAAATGGAAACTGCCTCCCTGTCCACTGTTTCCTCACATTGGGAAATGAAAATAGCTGTCAAAGATAAACTTCATGTTTGCATATCCCAGTCACATTTGGTTTAGAGAGCAGTTGTTTCTGATGGATGTTTTCATCCACAGCAATATGCAACACTCTCCACTACTGTTGCCCCATATTGTGTGAAGCAACTTGATTTTGGTTCACTGGAAAGAATGGCACACACAGCTTTGCAATATTAAAACCTGACACAACATAAAGCTTAGTAATTCACGTCATGGGAACTGAGTATCTGTCAAAGAGTGATTTAAACTGGCAACTGAACTGGATTACATTCAATAATACAACAGATTTCTAGAAGTTTGTTGTCTAGGTCATATAGGTGTTAGAAAAACTAAAATCTATGAAGCTGAACTACAAGGATATCTGAAAAGTATTGCAACATTTACAGCATTTGCAAAAGTTAGTAACATTTATACACAGATCATATAATAAATTTTTACATACTAAGAGCCATAGTGAATTCACAAATTATTTGAAATGCCTACACATAACACAGGACCAAAATTTCACATTGTTGGTTTTGAGATTGGTTCTTTCACTGGAAAGAAAGCACCTTGAATTCAAATACTAACTAAAACACAGTGAGGAAGTACCTATTTCCATGCAAAAACATCATCCACCACTGACTACTCTCAATCACTATGACAAGAAACGTGGGAGATTCAGAAGAAAAAAAAACAAACCCAATGAAGTTCTGTGGCACATCCTGTCCACTTACACTCTGTGAACACAGAGTACTGTAGACCCTGAGACAACCAATACTCTGCAGAGCCTGCCTGAGGTAGAAGGGCTCCTGCTTGATTATGCACAGACTGAATCAAAGGCTGCCTACCCATTACCAGAACCTTCAAGGGATGCAGTGGGTATGTGGATTGTCATTGCAGGCATAAGCTGCACTGTTGTTTGAGACTGAAGAACTTCTTTTCCTTTGCAGGATTCTCCACTGGTCAAGAAGATGAGGATCAAGACTATAAAGACTATGTAACTAAGAGGAGTTAATTAACTTGGAACCTATCCAATAACCTCCTTCCCATTCTCTATTTAGATCTAAAAATCACATCATCGGTGAATTCAAGGAGTTATTTAAAGGCCAGTCATGCAAGCTGACATTTAAACTGCTCTACCAAATGCTGCACTAACTGTTGAAACCTCAAGTATTTTCCAGTTGCCTGCAACAAGATGGAGAAAACTCCAAGAAGCAACACTGCAGTCATCAGGAAACAGCTATTTCCCCAATAGTGACACCACAATTGCTTAAGCTCTCAGAATGTAACCTAATCAGTTCAAGAAAATTGGAACCGATTAATTGAAAGCTGTCAGAGTTTCTTTAAAGAAGTCAGAACTCTGGTAACAGGATGACCTCCTTTGCTGGTGCTATGATCAGCTGTTGGATCTACTATGGATCCATAAAAAAAAATCTGTAAGGTTATTCTGAAGATTAGTGTTTCAGAAAGAAGCTTGTGCATGAAATCTAAAAGAGCTAACTACTTATCAAAGATCCTGAATTCATATCAAGTAATTCATGAGTCAACATCACAAATGTTGACTCATGAATTACTTGATATGAATTCATGACAAAAAAGAAATAAAGATACCTCCTCACTTGATGAAGATATTTAACCTCTCGGACCTTCAATCTAGAAGTCTTAATCTTCACTAATACAGCTGTTACCCCTACAAAAGGAGCTTGGTAAGTGCAGAGGAAGCCCACTGGCAAATATTCTCACAGCTGTGGGCAGAAACTTCCAAAGCAGCCTTGAATATTCTAACAGCCTCACTAGTAGCTAGAAATAGTTGATTGTCAGCTTATGTGACAATCCTTCCATCATACAGATGACAACACAGGAATGTGCTTCAGGAAATTTCAGTAAGTCCACTGATCTTCCCAAAAAACAGGCCTAATGTTGAAAGAATCTGCCATGGTATTCCTTCAGAAAGGAATTCTGGTTCTGGCAACTTCTAGAACAAAATACATCTGTCCTTTAAACTCAAAGCTGAGAGCCCAGGCTACAGCAGTAGTTGGTGCAGCTTAGTGCCAAGAAGTATACAAAAAGGTCAAAGCTGTTCAGACTAAAGGTTTGTTCCCTTCCACATCCAATATGTGACAATCACTGGCACCAAGTCATTATGAAACCACTCGGTCAAGAGAGATGAAAAGAAACAAAGAGGAGTACAGTTGCACCAGCAAGGATATGCCTTGATCAACTGCTAGAGGCAGTGATGTGAGGGACGAGGGGCATAAGAATCAGCAGGAAGGCAATGAGCTTTCCTCTCTGCAGGTAGTGAAGATGACATTGCCAGTGCTGTCAGTGGTGAAGGAGCTGAAATACTTCCAGCACTGAGAGTTAGAGGCAAGTAATAGGGCATGCAACCAGAGATGGCTGTGTCAGCAATAAGGTGTGAACTTAGTTCATCTGGCAAGCCTCCACACTGTTTTTAAAGTAACCTTCAACCAAACATTTTAAACCAACGTTCAACAGGAAACTGTGACTTTTCCAGGCAAATGTTAAAAAAAAAATTTTTAAAAAATTAAAAAAAATGACTGGACACCTTTCCAGAATGCATGCTTTAATCAAAAAAATATTAGTCACAGTGGTAAATTGTTCCACAGCTCTTGCAGGCTCAGCCATTTTATTCTTGCTGGCAAGTCCACGTTCAGCAGTCTAGGTTGGAGGTGAATGGCTGGCTGCAGAACTCACTCTTTTCTAAATTGGGAGGAAATAAACTCTGGTTGCAACTTCTGAATCAGTACTTGGAGAGCTCACAGTGCTAAAAGCCAGAAGTACCAGCAGGTCAGGATGTATAAACCACTTCAAGTCTCCAATCCCACTTTCCTGCCTACTGTTCTTTTAAGGATCTGCTGATAGTTAATCACAGAATCATAGAATCATAGAATTTTTAAGGCTGGAAACGACCCCTAAGATCATCCAGTCCAACCATTAACCTACCACCACCAAGTCTACCCTTAGACCATGTCCTCAAGCACTGCATCTACCCGTATTTTAAACACCTCCAGGGATGGGGACTCAACCACCTCCCTGGGTAGACTGTTCCAATGCTTGATGACTCTCTCAGTAAAAAGTTCTTCCTAATATCTAACCTAAATTTTCCCTGGCGTAACTTGAGGCGTTTAATTGTTTCCACCTCTCAAGCATATGAGCATACCAGCATCCATAGGTGAGCTGGTATCTAGCTTGTAGGTGTCTTGTAGGGTTTGCTCTGTAAGAAAGGCCTCCTCTATCTCCACACTCTTTGCCTGGGGTTCAGAACCACCATTTGCTAGGTACTATTATGAAATGTATTAACCTCCCATGTACATCAGACTAAGAATATAAAGCAGGAGCCTTTTTTTCCTTAGGATGGACCCCTTTAGTTATAATTCTAATATTAGTCCAATTCATAACAGCAAACATTTAAAAGACCATCTCACTTTCTAGAAGTCTTGCTACAAAACTATGTTTTCACATTTGTTAAATCAAATTATCTCAAAACTAGCCACTGTGACAACCCCTTGCTTTAAGAATAAAACTTGCATCCTAGGTTGATGAAGGAAATAAAAACTGAAGCTCTTTACCACCTTAGAAAAACAGGAAATCAAGATGTTTCCCTACAAGTGGCTGCCTGATCATTTTCCTATGGTACTCATAAAGTACCATAGGAAAATTATAAGTATAAAGTACCATAGGAAAATGAAAAGTATAACATATCACAAGTGATATGTTATACTTTTCGGAATTCTTAAACCATTATTCTTTCATGGAAAGCACTCAGAATTAATTATACCAGAACAGTTACTTTATTAAAGAAAAGTGATTTTAGCTTTTTTTTTCTTTACTTGCAATACATTGTGTTCTATTTCAAGCCCAGTTTTCCATCTATAACTTAGCTCTAGTTGAAGCAGAATAAAATTCCAGCTTTTATGACAGACTTTTTTTTGATCAATAGAAGTCAGCAGCAAAAGCATTTGTGGTTTTTCTCTGGAAAGCATTTGTGGCCACAGACTCAAAGGAGGAAGAAAGGGAGGAGGATTAACTCTTCAATGAAGGTCAAAAACATAATTCAGAAGTGAACCAAGAAGAGCAGCTGTGTCTGTCAGCACAATCAAGATTACCAGCTGGAGAATTTACCAGCAGTATGAAAACAATGTGCACCAGATGTTAAATGTTGCAACTGTGAGTAGGAAAACATCTCTGGGCATGGCACTGTCATGCTAGTACTCATTACCAGACAGATTTTATATTTAGCATTTATTTATTAATTAGACAGACACTACCAGGAAGAAACAATAAGATTTTGAGCTTGCAGTGTAAGCCAGGGGCAGGTGTGACACTGAAATAACTTTCCACTGCAGATTCTAATAATTGTCCTTATTCCAGTGTGAACATAATATAACAACTTTGAAACTAACTAGCGAATACTAGAACATCTGCAGCTGAGCTTGCTTCAGCTTCACTCCGTGCAGTCTGAGCTTTTAGCTGGAATTTAGATTATTTTCTAATAAATCTAAAATAAATATTAATATGACAAGTAAAGCCACATGCTGTTCCATGGACAATCAGCTGGAAAGAACTTTACATATGCTATGAAAGCAAGTACTTCAGTAACACCTCTACCAGCATTTCCTTCACCAGCTGCTTTTTATCTTTCTCCTCCTTCTGGGGCATTCTTGTCTATTTTTCTTCCTATACATTTTACTCCTTGAGGATGACCTCTTTTCCCAATGCTTCATCCAGTATGTTCCAACATTCTTCCTGGTTAAAGTATCCGATGTCAATTTCCTTATTTTGTATGTTCTTTTATTATCTCACTCTTGTCCCCCTTTGTATGTCTCTCTCAAATGAAATATGGGGGAAAAAATAAAAATATATAAAGAGAGAAGGATTTGGGTTTTGTACTCTTTTCCCCCTTGCTGTTGATGACAAAACCTTCCTCAGCAGATCCACAAGCAGCCGTTTCTGGAGAGAGCCAATGAACCTAGGTCCTCAAAGTCACACCCATCTCCCTTTCAATTCTATCAAAATGCTGGATGTCTTTCTTGCCATTATCTGCTGGTCCAAACTTCCTGGCTGTCATCCCCTCCTCAGGAGGTAAACACCCCTGCCTCTCCCATTAGTTTAACGCTTCTAGCTCTTTTCTCAACTTCATCACTTCCTTCAACCAATTCTGACTGTTCACTCAGTCTTGAGCACCGATGGCTGTACATCTGCAAATGATGGCTACAGAAATGATGGCTTTGACTCCGTGTGCAGCTAGCTTCCCCTGGGATTGTATTCATTGTTCAAACACCGCTCCTAACTGCTCTAGTTGCACATCACAAAACCTGCCTTTTCCTCCTTTCAGTGCTATATCTCTAGGAGTAGGTGGCTCTCATCCTCTTGATTAAAGTCCCTACTTTTTAATGTTAAGGATTTTTCCAGTTTCCACTGCTAAACTCAGTTTTAACATATTATTTCTTCCATTCCAGAAAAAAAGAAAAAATAATTAGACCCTAAGAAACTAAAAGAATCATGGATATTAATATCTACATTGTTGACCACAGAGGTTATTCTAAGAACTTCCTCAAAGTTCATTTTACATCCTCTCCTCTTTCTTGGTGCAAATGCTTTATCTGAAGTAAGACACATCTGTAAAAAAATACTGTAGTACTCTAAATAGCCAGTGTACCTGAATCAAGCTGGATAAAGTTAATAAAATACCATTACTGTCAGCAAAGAGGAATAGAAATGTGTTTGTGGCACCTTTTCCTGACATAATACATATGTTAGCATAGGTAGGATAACTGCTGCAATTAAAAAAAAAAAAAGAGAGGGGATTAGAAATGCACAATCAGAAGATACATTTGTATGTATCTTATGTATATACAATTGCTTATGTACCCATTACTTGTTCCATTCTCTTAAGGATAGAACTTTCTTACACATTTCATTATTTCACATTATACTATATTCACATTCTACCATATTACAATGGTACATATTTATTACATAAAAATTACATATTACCTCATACCTTACCTTAGCTTTGCCATCCTGTGCAGACATATATCCTACACACATGCTCTCTGTTGTATGGCTCCACAGAAATTCCACTATAAAGGAAAATTCAAGAAGTCACAAAAAATGCATTGGTTTACAATATAAGATGGAATACTGAGAAACAAATCTAGCTTAAAATACAGATTGGGAAAGAACAAAAAACAAACTTAAAACCTACTTAACAGAATAATTCCATCTCAAAAGAAAGAGCTATCAAACAAACAAGATTTTCCTGCACTATTTGCAGTCACGCACTGCAGAACTTATACCCAGAATGAAAACATTACTTTAATGATATTGAGCCTCCAAGACCAAAAATACATCAACTGCAACCACAGTTAAAAGTCAGGACCAACTTCTAAAGCAGAGGCCTGTTCCACCCATAAAGTAAAAGCAGATATAATTTGGATTTGCTTGCCCTGAACACAGATATAAGTACTCTACAATAGCATAAACCCAGATGGCATTGCAGGATTCTGTAGAATTTTAACACTATAAACAGACTAAGTAGCAACAGTCATTTTTTTTTTCACAGAATAAAGTATAAATACATATATGTATAATATGTAACTACTGATGGGTAAATGGAGATGTGTGATTTAGCTACACAGGTAGGACACAGAAAAACATGCAGAAGTACCAAAATTTGCAAGATGAGAACTAATGATATAGAATACAGCTGTATACAGCACCAGTTCTCTGGTACTGTGTAATTACAGCTACTTTGGGATATAAATGTTAAAGACAAACCGTTGTGCTTGTAGAGATAATGACTATGAAAACTAACCACTGCTAATGTGTATTGTTAATGCATGGTAACCCATTAAGGTGGTGTTCTGATGTCTGAAAGAGGCACAATTTATCAATTGTATAAACAGCCCATTACAGTGAATTTTAATTCCCTCATACAGGTATCTTTATACACAGAAACACTGCCGTACGCTGCTGCAACACAAAATGCAGACAATGAGCACAGTATTTGTTGGTTTAGCTCCCATCCAGTGCTGTGTTATAAACTGCCACACTGTACTCTCCTTGCTCTGCCTCACAGTCATTCTTCTTTGTGTTCATCAAGTACATCATTTGAAAGTGGGGAAAAAGGCAAGAGGAGCTTGATTCAGGGTGTTACACAGAATAGTGTGAAGTATGTATTTTTTCTTTGGGTTACGTGAGGAGTCTTACATGAATTACACAAGATGCCATGAAAGCCTATTTCCAGATATTTCTTTCTGGAAGAAAAAAGACTTTCACATACTGCAAAAAAGCATCATTAGATGGCTTTAAAACTCTTATTCCTATTCGTTATGTGCCTTTAACATGGTTGGTGAAGATCCTTTGAACCGTTTATCCCTGCATAGCAATTAACCTGAAGCAGAAGATCAAAGTTTAGGCAATCACGGCGAGACTTGAAGATTCTGACAGATATGTAGATTTCATCATAAAAGAAAAATGAACTTCATTTAGGTATGTGCTTTGCTCCCTTTGTAATAGATTCATGACTTATATTGACAAAGGTTAGTCGAAAGCTTTTGGAGAGTAAAACACATTCAGCGCCACGTAGCTGCACTCGATGAGGCCAACCCCTCCCCCTAATACCCTAAAGGTTCAACTGTCAGTGAAAGCATTTATTTTCAGGAGAGAAATGTAATCTTATCTTCCAATTTTGAGAAGCTGGGCAACAGTTCAGGCCAAATACCTTCAAAATATTATTCCTTTGATAACTCCACTCATATTAAGTTTTTAATATTTTTTTTTCCTTCTACACTGTCAACCAAAGATAACATGTACTAGCATGAAACATGGTTACTGCCAGCTACATGTACAATTACAATGAAAATCCGGAGTTACATACTTATCTGAGGATATTACACACATTTTCTTTCATTTAAGAAATCATTTTTCTTACAATTTGTTTCAATAGTTTAAAATTTTAAAAAAAATTCTCACCCCTGCAATAAAGACATGAGATTTCATTATTCCATGGACTGAGTTCTTCATCTTCAATCTAAATACAAATACTACATATGCTCAATTATATATTAACTCAACATACAATGTAAGGCAGGAAATTTCAGCAGTACAGAAAAAATAACTTCAGAATAAGCTGTGCTATAGTAATCCTGTTTAAGTGGAATGAAAACAAAAAGTCGATGGTCTTTAATTATGATGGATACATGGAGATTTTCTTTATTAATCTTTGAGAGAAAAACCCCAATTATTACATGAATGACAAACATTAAATCAATATATAGATATTTCTCTCATTTCCAAACCAAAACCTGAAGTTTAAGTTGATCTTGCTTGTTATTACGTAATCAAATTTGTTTTCTTATTTTTTAAAGAACATAATTTATATTGTATGATGCTTTTTCACCAGATCAATGATGTCACAACTATTCTATTCTTAAATCTCAAACTGTAAACCAGACTTCCAACGTGCTCTGTATATTTATCAAACCATACACAGAATTCGTGAGGATTAGACAGTCTTGGCTTTCAAATACTTAAAGACAAGAGAAAGATGATTGTCAAAGTCTATTTGATAGTCTGCTTCTTCAAAAAGTCAAGCTATTCAAGCAATAGCTCAAAAAATATAAAATACAAAAGCTATTTCTAAAACCTTTTCCTATACAAGCCTTCCAAAATTTCTTTGTTGGCAATCATGAAAATCCCGGAACCATCATTGGAATTGTAAGGCTTCAATTCCCAAATCTCCAGTTCCTTGTAATAGCAACATGAACACAAAATGCTTAAGGACAAGATGAGATGTTTACCAAAAGCTTAAATCACACTTAAACTTAACTGTTGGGTAGAAAAAATTAATGTGGTCAACTGTAGCAAACAAAATTACTTATTGGAGTGAGTGAATGGAGGGAGGATACAACCAGCCTCAAGTTAACCACCAACACATAGTACATGATATTTCAAGGTTCTTGCAATGCAAGCCAGCAAGGTGCAATATGAGAATGAAACTGAAAGATAACACACACCTCATCCTGTGCACCTGTAATAACTTGACCCAAGCATCCTGCAAGTCACTGAACTGAGAGCAATAAATACTAGTGTTTGCATGGGTTAACCTGTCACTAGGAATGTATCTCACCTTTAGCACATGATCTGCCTGCTACTCCAGACTGGCTGCGTGCAGGCAAATTCTGGTGACTCGCTTTAGTGGGAAGTGAATTAAAATGAAGGTGAGGAGTTTTTCTAAACAATAACCTACAGATTACAAAGAAATCATGCAAATCAAGAATCACCAGATAAGATGCTATGATCTGCCTTAATACATGAAGTGATCAAATTTGTCATGTCAGACTTTAAAAGACATGAAAGCTACTTCAAATATGCTCCTGACTGAGATGCATGAAACACTTGGGGAAAGAACAGTAAAGCAGAGTATTACACAAAGGAAAAACATCATTCTAGTAGCATAACATAAATATATATATTAGACAGGTCCATGTGACCCAGTAGATAAGCACATAGCACCCCAGACACATAGGACCACATCTGAGGAGCATCACGAGAAAGGAGATGGCACAAGTGTCATGCTGAAAGAATTCCTATTCCCCCATTTTGAAACCCCTGCCCTCAAAGAGGATCCTGGGCTTTACAGTCTCTGGGTTGTATTTTGACCCACCTCTGGTAGCAGCCTAAGCCTCAGCTTCCTAGCCATTTCCCTACAACGAACCACATGACAGTTTACTGTAATACACCTGTTTCGTAAAGCAGCAAGACACATGAAGATCTTGTGTCTAGGACATAATCAGGGCTGAAGGGCTGTACAACTTAACCAGTCAGGCTCATGACAGAGGCAAAGAGCAGTTTTCTTTTTGTAATATAAACAGCAAGTAAGTACTCCTGTTGTTTCCATATGCTCATAGTAACTGCAACTTATCTGAAAAGATATTCCTGGGCATAACAAAAAACTTCTAACCATAAACCAACCTCCCTTATAAATTTTAAGTGAGTCATCCAAATTTTCACATTTTGTTCTGCAAAATGGAAGAACAAAGAACTTTATATATAGCAATTTTAGCATATAAACCGCTGAGAAGTAGCAAAGTCATAAGCATTATCCCTAGCTAAAGATGCAGTTTCTCCTTTATGGAACATACCCTGCCTCGCCACATGCCACCATTATTTCTGCGCCATGGTTTTAGAAGGATCCCCCACAACCCTCTGAATCACAATTCTACTTAGAAATAACGAGCCAGAAAGAATGCTCTTTTCCACAGTTTGAGAGAACAAACAAGGCTAATACTACTATTGCACTTCACAGAGTTTTATAATCTCAATTTCAAATCATTTGTTTTCTCTGTGGCTTTTGAATAACCATAAATATGCACAAACACTTTGAGTTAGCACGTAGCTCCAGTGAAAATGAGTAAGAATTTCTTACCTAGTAAAGTTGGCTTTTCCTGTGACGATTCAGGCTCTGCTGAACACCTGCAAGACCGAAGAACTATCACACCTCCAAGTACACCATCTTCATTGGCTAGAAAAGGTGAACCTGGGAAAAATCATTAGGGAGAATTATTTGCAATAGGGATAGTTTATTGGGTACTTTTAATTTGACTTTCCTGATTTCCCCCTTTCATCTTGTCATTAAGTCTTGAAAAGTCTTGACTGTCAGGTCAATCAGTGTTTTTACAAAGGTGTTAGTTTTATTTTTCCTAGTTTTGTTGAGTGAGTGAGTTTCTAAAGGGCAATCTACTAATCTACCAGTAATCAAAAAAAGGAAAAATCTACACAGAATTATTTAAAAATATTGAAAATACAGTTGTGAGTACAAACACATTTGTTCTTGGATCAAGTAAGTTAAATGATGGAAAATGGAGCGTCAAGTTGAAAAAATCATGTCTCAATATTTAGTTCTTTTTGAATTATAATTTATATAAAGATTGCCACATATGAAAAAAATCAAGTAAATTTGGGTCCCTTTTACAGTTCATTCATTTTTCCCCATTTTAAAGCACTTTGTATAAAGACATCATCCAATTGCTATAGACTGTCTGCCTTGCTGTTTTATGAATATTAGCAGAAAAGCCAAAACACATCCTACTTTGTAAAGTGGCTTTTCTGTTGTTAATTTAAGACATATGATATAAAACATCTTCTATCAGAAGCTGGAAATGTTCTAAAGTTAGCTGAATCAAGTCTAACTATTCTTTTTCTGGTTTGTAATTTGAAATGTAATTGCAATTTGTCTTGAGCCACAAAATTAACCAAGTTCTGTATTTCTGGCCAATCGATCCTACTCCCACATTTACAATACACTATATACTCTGATTTGAAGTTGAACATACAGTTGCAACAGGCACTTAATGTATTTTTTTCAATTATTTTTTTAAAACAAGTTACTATACTATGCCTAGCATACAGACACTGTAAAAGGATTTGCTGGCCACATGAACTTTAGAGATCTACTCAGCAGCCTCCTTCACTTTGCCTACATCCATCCCTAGGATTAAAATTACTCCTTTAGTGCAAAAAAACAACAAAAAAAACCCCAAGAACAATGACAACAAAACCCCAAAAACCTCAATAAGAACCAACTACAAGCTTTTCTGTAAGGAAGACAAAAAACTTTACCATGTTTCCTCTCAAGGTGAAAGCAGGCATGTTCAAAAGTGATACAAGGTGGCCATTACAACTGAAGCCCATATTGCAGGGAAATAATACATGTGGTATAATTAACAAACAGTAATATCTTATTTGATCTAATACAAACAGGTATCTTTAACATGCTACTTGCTTTGTACAAGAACTATTACTAGGTGCCAATTACACCTACTCTATTACTCACTGACTGTAACCTGTTAGCCAAGAATCCAGCCAATCATAACATAATAGAGAACAAAACAGGAAAATATTATTCGTTAAAATAGCAATGCAAGGTTTGCAAAGTTCTAAAGAGTTTTACCACCCCAATAAAAATCCTTTACTCCACGCTTTCCAGGATGTTAAGTAAATAGTCTTATACTTCAACTGCATTAACCAAGAACTGGCTGAGTATGTGGTATGATTTCTGCAAGCAAATGAATAAAACAAAAAAAAGGCAATTTTTTAACTTTCCCGGTATTTTTTTAATTATGTGCCATCACTGATCAAATTTTCAATAACACGGATAACTGGGACATGGCAGGCTTTCTCTTTTTAAAATTTAAGATGTAAACTTGGCAGCATATTTCTTTCCATATAGTCTGCAGCAAAACATGTAATGCTACATTTCCATCAGAATTCTTCCATTTTTACAGGGATTTCTTCTCAAGAACAAAACATTCATCTTCAGTGGAGTACATAATGAGAAAAATAATCACTCATGCTATGTATTTTGTTAGTTATTCTTTAAAAAAGGGTTTAAAAAAAAACCCAAACCAAAACCTGAGCTTCAAGCAGATGATAAACTCTTAAACCTACAATTTCAGCCAGAGATGCCCTACCTATACATGCACAATTATACTCACGAGAATCCCTCATGTGCTGCCAGCATAAATAGCATTTATTTATTGACTTAAACATCTTATCCATCGTATTCCCCTAAATATGCACACTACTGTTTTCCAAATCAAGCTATTTCCTTCAGTAATTATGCACCATGGAAGCTTTATTACCAGTCCACTTCAAGCCCACACTAAATACTCAAAAGCTAGAAAAGTGACTGTATAATTTCAGCCTTTGCCAGAGTACATTGCTACGCTACTGCTTTTTTCACTAGAAAACTGTGCATGATAAAGGCATTACAAAAACATGATAAAGTACATGTTAACACATACTTTAATGTTTTAATTTAATTTAATGTTTAAGTACATGTTTTAACATGTACTTTATGCAAAATATAAAGTTTTCACTTAGGTGCTCATAAAAACCACCAGATAAGCAAGATGACCTTATTTTAAGAATAGTACAAATTGGGCCTTTGGAGTAAGGACAAATTTCATTTGGTTATGCCAAATGAAACTGGGTCTAACTGGACTTTGTAAGAACTGACAGCTGAACTGAAGAACTGAAACAATTAGGGCGGTGATACAGCAATGAGCAAAATGGCTCAGAGTGACTTGTATTGGATAACTAGAATGGAGTATTAAACTGGGAAATGTCTTAAACATTTGGGTTATACAAACAAAGCAAACACAACAAGACACATTACCTCTCTTCCACAGATGGAAACACAGAGTTACTTGTACAGTGGTGCATAATATCAAACTCCAGAACCTACAGGGTATCCTCATTTGTAGCACCTTCACCAATAAACTACAACATAGCAATGAACATGATGGGATTGTGTTGGCTTTCTGGTTGCAGCCAGCCATGGTTTGGAGCTGCAGCAATAGAGCCAAAATACAGTTGCAACTCAAGAAATTACTGCGATATATTGTTGTCAACTGATCTACTGAAGATTATATTTTTTTAAAGAAGAATGCAGAGCCAACTTTTAATCTGCATCATTTTATCATCAGCTGCAGAATGAACTTAATTCTGGAGAGATGATAAAATCTGAAATAAGTACAACTTCTCACCTCCAAACACACAAGCAGCAACTGAAGATATAAACACCCAATCGCCTGTATAACCGGGCAATGACCCACGATTTTCTCACTCACACCACTTCTCTGGGCTGTCTGTCTCCCTGCTTCTGCTGAGGGTTGTCTTCCAGAGCCATCAGAAGCAAACCGTGTGACTATACCCTCATCCATTCCAATTGCTTTCACCAGCAATTTCTGCTAAGCCATCTCAGTGCAAAATAAGCAATGATGTAGTATGTGCCTCCAATTCACTGCACTGACTAAGCTGTGAGGAGCCAACCTCTCACTAATGGCAGTAAAACACAACTGCCTACAGCAACAGAATAACACTGTTACAGGAACTTCAGACAGATTTGAACACAGTAACTTCAGACAGACCTCCTGCCCTACAAATCAGAATTGTACATACTTGAACAACACATTATTTAAAATAGTACTATTTCCCAACTTTTTTTTTAAAAAAAGATATAAAATATATAAAAGATATATATTAAAATATAGTAATTTTTAATTAAAGGTATTTCTGAATATGCAGACTTTTTACTGAGAATTATGATAAAGTGTATTTTAACACAGCAATACATTGAAAATAGTCTATGTTAAGCAAGATTCTTGACAGCTGAATGCCGAGCATCTATTATTGAACCTGCAAAAATAATGGTGCAGAGCAGTACTATACATTACATCTAATCAGAATCCATGTATTGTGCACAGTAATTAATTTCAGTGTTGTTTTTCAAATTCAAATGTTTGGAACATATTTAATTAATTTAGTTCTAAAAATAATTTTGTTACAGCCTAGTTATTGAGAAAAGAGAAATAATAATGCCGAGTGCTCCAAAAGATAAAAATACAGGTAACAGCCTTTTTTTAACATACATAATATTTAATTAGCTTTTAAATAAAACCATTGAAAAAAAGAAATGATAGTGCAGAGCTCCGCAAAAATAACAATATAGATAAGGACATTCTTTATATACATTATGTTTAATTAGCATTTAAACAAGAATAGAAAAGGTACTGAAATATGGCCATGTAAAGTTGTAATGATTACTCATTGGAAGGAAAAAGTAATCTGGCTCTGATGCTCTTATATACTTTTTCTCTCTGCATTCTTAAGAACGATAGATCTTGCTATACAATTAAAAATTCAGTAAAAATAAAACTTAATATGTCTACTAGCCAAAAATATGGGGGTTTACTGCAAGAAATCAGAATTGACAGACAGATCTTTGATCTAATACCTTGCTAATGATAAAAATAAAAAAAAAGCACTGTTTTTTTAAATACCATTTTTAAATCTCATGAAAGTCCTTATTCCTTCCCAGTTAGGCTGCCATAACACTCTAAAAATCCAAAGCAAAACTTCAACTACAGCTTTAATGAATAAAAACTGACTGGCCACACCAGAAAGAAGGGGTAGGAAAAACCAAAATCAACCCCATCTTTCAACAGTTTTGGTTTAATTCTCACCTCCTCTAGTCACAAATTTCTATGTTACAAAACTCACTTCCCTCCTTCAAACCTCAACTATAGTGTTATCGTTTACAGACATATAGAAAGCATTACCAAGTTTTTATTTATATGTTTTGTATGTTATTAATCTGCAGTAATGGTCTCTTAAAAAGAAGCAAACAGGTCTTCATAGCAGCTCCACAGTCACTGATCCCATCAAGTTCTGTAAGAGGAACCACATCTGAACATCAAGATGTGGGTTCAGCCACAGACCAGGGACGGAGGATACAGATGTCACAAACGCTACAGCACATAAAGGCCTCACCACTCAGCCTTGCTCTGGAGGAACTACAGCTACAAGCAAGGAATGATTTGTTTTTTTTTAATGTCTCTTCTAAATTAAACTACTCCCGTGATGAAGGCTGCCTACTCCAACTCGGTACCTGCTCCAATCGGTAACAATTGCTCATTTTGGATCCTTTTGTGCTTTTCTTCCCATTTGTAGTTACTGCACAGATCAAGCCTAACACAGATTTGATACTAAGCTGTGCAAGAAGCTTAGCTGTTTTATTTACACTTACCCTGCTGAAGAACTAACCAGCTATTCATCAGATGTTGTATATTCATATTCTTCATAGTAAAGAAGCCATTACCAGCTCTGTTGTTTATGTTTGATTTCAAAGTCTTGAGGGTTTTGGTATAAACAGTGACTCTGGTATGGTGGAACCAATTAAGTGCTTTTGCATCTCCCAGTTTTAATGGAGGACAGCTAAGCAGTTCTAAATCTTCTCAGGCTGTAATGTGAGTTAAATTCAGATTTTTTCAGGTCAACAATCTACAGATGACTTATGCCACTGGCCTTTGGCAGCTCATGAACAGAACATATTTAAAGTGAAGCTGCTTGCCACTGCTCCTGCTATGTGGCACTAAACTTCAAGCTACAAATTTAAATAAACATTAGAGCAATATATAAGCAGTAAATGAAGCCTGCTTTTAATTTCATGCACCATTATTTGTTAAATGTTTAAGCACAAGCTGTCTAAAACAAGAGATCTCTGTATTTTATAAGTCATTTAAATCACCTGTTTAGAATTTTTAAGAGGTTGCAAGGAAAAGCACCTAGATATTCTAACTATACAGGCCAGATTTTAAGAAATTAAATAACTGCTGTCCAGTAAAATCCCAATGCTTTTGATAAGGAGATGCACTGTCTAGACAAACATTCATGTAACATCACCATGTGGTATCAGATTTTCGTCTGGTTTTATTGTACAGATAAAGCCTATTCAACTCTGTCTACAATCAAACTCAAACTTGTAAAATTGTCAATTTGTGGTTTACGAAATGTATGAAGCTTCAGGATCACATCATTCTCTTCTCAAATCTTTTCCTCTGTCATGGAGAAGACATAATAATGCTTCCACATCATCCTTCCTCTGTCACAAAACTACAAAGGATATTACAAAGCTTAGTGTGATGTTGCACCTCAGCATAAAGAAACAACAACTGCGTCATGACAGTCACTGGCAGTCTTGTAACTGGTTTAGGTATGAGACATAATTGGGGAATTCATATTCTATGATTCCTAACTGCCCAAAACTTTCTCCCAAGAGAGGTATTTGACACAAAATATCTAAAAGAGAACGTGTCAGTGTTACCTTTCTGCTAGTACCTTTCTGCAGCATTGCTCATTTGTGAACAGAGGCACAACTTAAAGAAAGACAAATATATTTCCACTAAGAAAAGAACAAATATCAGATTCCATCTATGTCTTTCAGCTCATTATTTTCTAATACTTTCTAAGAAGCTTTAAAGTACAAGTCGTAACACCGCCATTGTGAAAATCCCAGATTTCCCGCCAGTGAGATGACACAAACATTTACTCTAAGTCTACATTCCACAAACTTGGCTGCATTTGAAAGGAATGATGAGTAACAAAATCCTCTGTTCTTCTGTTTGGAAGGTATTCGTGTTTACAGAACACCATTCTTCGACTGCGTACCAAATCTTCAGTGCTCTTCAACTAAACATATCAAACCCACTTGATTTACCAAAAAAAAATAAAAAATAAAAATCCAAATTTAATTTCTCTCACCTCCAACTCAACTATCAATTTTATATTCTCCACAGTAAGTTTGCTCTGAGAAAAGATGAGAGACGCACATCTGCTATTAGTCTGCTCATCACCTGCTGTTTAAATAGCGCTCACTGTTTAAGCCAGGCATTCCCTAGCTGGATGGATTCCCAGGGCTCTGCGGAGACTCAGAGTTCTGTAAACAGGAAGCACCAATCCAATGGCAACTGCCAAAATCAGCTGTTCATCCCTCCAACACAAGTAATGCACATTTTGACTTGTGACAAAACATTCCAGCTCCGCTTTGTTAAAGTGCTTTTTGGGGTTTTTTTGCCTTGGTCCATTACGATTCTGGCCAAAGTTGGATGTGACCACAAAGTGGGGCTTTCAGAAAGAGTAGCAAGGAAAGAATCCATGCCATCAGCAAGGAGGCCAGTAGCCAGTTTTATCTTCTCATTTCACACCACTAAGACATCCTGCTTCATATCATATATCCTGAGAGCTAGCCCAGCATCATCTATGGAAATTCAGAGAAAACACCCACCTCTATCTAGTATAATCCAAATATTTTAAGCGTAATGTGCTTTTTCAGCTGTTGCACTATATTAGCAAGACATTGCATTCCATCTTCAGAATTGCCAAGATCCCCCAAACGATGCTAATGGCTACAAACAGTACTATGTCACATGTAAACAGCAAGATGTATCTGGACTTCTCTGTCCAATACTTCTCTGTACTTCATTTTTGCTAACAGGTACAAAAAAGAAAAAAGCAAGCCCAGAAAACTCAAAGCAAATTAAAGGAGGTACCTCAAAGTTCCTGAAATTTCTGGTCTTTTATCAGCCAGTTTCTGTGAATTACTTTGTCAGTAATTGTGTGTGCCCATCCATAAAACTGCATACAGTTTTGTACAATTTGTGCTTGCTTTTCCTACTCCTACCACAAACAGCAGAACAAATTTCAAGAGTATGGATTACTGATATGCCTTTCCTGAAGTTAGGCTGTTTCCATACACCACTTTCTGAGTAGTCTTACAAATAATCACAGCTATCACAAGCATCCTTCCTAAAGGCTTCTCTTGGGTAAATAAATCCCTAATATTTTTGCCACTAAGCACTGGAATAAGTGATTAAATACAAAACATTGCAATTGTGCCACTTGGATTATAACTTCTTCGGGGAACACCTGGGAATTGCTTTGCTCTAGAAATGACTGCCACAAAACAGTAGATTATCAAGGCCAGCCTTCCAACATGAAGGTGACTTCCCCTCTGTCCTGGTTTTGCAATGGGATAAAAGTTAATGTTCTTCCTAGCAGCTGGAATAGTGCTGTGATTTGGACTGAGGATGGGAATACTCTTGATAACACACCAATGATTTTAATTCTTGCCAAGCAGACAAGGATTTTTCAGCTTCTCATAATGCCCTGCCAATGAGAATGTGGAGGGCGCCCAAGATGCTGGGAGTGGGGAGGGGAACATAGCTGGGACAGCTGACCCAAATTGGCCAAAAGGATATTCCATAGCATATGACATCATGGATGGGGAGGAAACACCCCAGGTACCAGTATAGGTTGGGGACTGGCCTGTTGGAGAGCAGTGTAGGTGTCAGGGACCTGGAGGTCCTGGTGGAGAGCAAGATGACAATGAGCCCTGGTGACCAAGAAAGCCAATTGCATCCTGGGGTGTATTAGAAGGGGGGTGGCTAGTAGGTCAAGAGAGGTCCTTCTCCCCCTCTACTCTGCCCTGGTGAGACCTCACCTGGAGTATTGTGTCCAGTTCTGGGCCCCTCATTTCCAGAAGGACATACAACTCCTTGAGAGAGTCCAGTGCAGGGCCACCAAGATGATGAAGGGAATGGAACATCTTCCTTGTGAAGAAAGACTGAGGGACTTGGATCTCATTAGCTTGGAGGAGACTGAGGGGTGATATCATGAATGTCTATAAATATTTAAAGGGTGAATGTCTCGAGGACAGAGCCAGGCTCTTCTGAGTGACGGCCAGTGACAGGACAAGGGCAATGGGTCCAAGCTGGACCATAGGAAGTTCCATGTGAATGTAAGGAAAAACTTACATTGTAAGGGTGATGGAGCACTGGAACAGGCTGGCCAGAGAGGTTGTGGAGTCTCCTTCTCTGGAGACATTCAAGTCCAATCTGGATGTGTTCCTGTGTGATTTAATCTAGGTGATGCTGGCTTGGGCACGGGAGGGCGTTGGACTAGATGATCTTTCAAGGTCTCTTCCAACTCCCAACGTTCTGTGATTCTGTGATGGTTAGTCTATATCACTGGGGGTGGGCTGAGAGGCTGAACAGCAGCTGCAGGGTCTTGTGCAGCATCAGCTTCAGGGTAATGGCTGAACACCTGCTTGCCAATGGGAAGTGGTGAATGAATTCCTTGGCTCGCTTTGCTTGCATGTGTGGGCTGAGAGACTGGGCTGTTTGGGGGGTCTTAAGTGGCAGCTGGAGGTGGGTCTCATGCAGGATCATGTTTGGGTAGAAAGAAATCATGCTGTTCATCACTTGCTTTGTGTATTAATAATATATAGTATTATTATTTTCCTTTTTTTTGTGTGTGTCTTATTAAACAGTTTTTATCTCAACCTGGGAGTTCTCCCACTTTCATTCTTCCATTTCTCTCCTCAATCCCTCTGGGTGGCAGTGAGCAAGTGGCTGCATGGTACTTAACTGCTGTCTGGGGCTAAACCACGATAAAGTCAAATGCAATATTATCAGAAGCAGAGTTTAATATGGATTCAACATTATAATCAGAAATAATTTGTAACGCATTGCTTGCCGAACCAAGGGTAACAGTTCCTGGATCCCAAAAAGGTAGGCATATGTCCCTCTTCAGTTCTAATTAAAATACCATAAAAAACAACTTGGGTAACACAGTGTATAAGAAGTATTATAATGCCCACCAGAAATTGTCTGTGGATTCGAAAACTTAAAAAATTTTGAGAGCTATAAGGACAGTGCAAGTCAACGTATGTGCCAGGAGTCTCACTGTAATCTATGCTATCTTCAAAAGTTCAAGCTTACATAGATACCTTAAATTTCCACATTTGTATTTTTAATATGATTTGAAGGAAGAAAAAAATCTATCTTCACAAAAAATTAAACATGTATAAGCAGTCCTGTGAAATCCTCTCAAATCAAAGAATTGTTTTTACCCCAAAATAGCCTTCAAGGAATTCTACTTCCCTTTTTCAACAAAGTAATTTCAGCATGTAAATAGCAAATCTGATTCTCTCTGTCCAAAGTATTTAATTAGAACATACAGTAGTTAAGAGGTATATTATATTTTAAAGGGCAAACACGATGAATAATTTTTATTATTGCTCCTAAACCACTAATTCTAAAATATGCAACTGTTCACCACGGCAAGTGATTCAGGCAGGAAATTTCTTCTTCAAACATCTCAGAGTATTCTATGACTCACATAATAACTGAGATATTTTCAAGGGCTTTCCTTTAGATTTCCTGAAATATTCTTCTGTCATTTGATTTAATTTTTTTAGATGTAACACCACACTAAATTTGGAGCCAACTGTAAAATAAGTATTCAGCAAATAGCAGAAAAGTATTGTAATTTTAGTTAATAGGGTTAATTGAATTTTAAATACTGTAACACAATGCTTTGGCAATTAGCACCATATACTTACCAATAAACTTGTTTTGCATAGTCTCTAGGAGAGCTTGGTGGGCATCTTCTGTTTGCAAAGCACATGAACATTCTCTGGCCAGTATGGTTCGGACAAGGTGCTCTCCACAACCTAAAGAAATATCAAGATTAGCAACAGTCAAAATACAGATACCACCATGAAGAGACTTTGTTGTTATTTTACTCCATCGCAGTCAAATTAAAACAAATAAACAAACAAAGAAAGAATCATGATGGGGGTCTGCAATGATTTTTTAAATTTTTTTAAAAGATTGACACAATGTCATGAAAATTCAACGTTCTACTGGCAGATTTTCCTCAAAACTTTCCTGAAATTTCTACTACATCAAGTCATAAATGAAAAAGAGTTAAGTACAGAAAGGAAAAAACAAAAACAGTGAGAAGAAACAGAAAGACTCTCTGACTTGTCATCTTTATTCAGATCCAGCAATTCTCTCTCAAAGAATCTACTTAGTAATCATTCTTACAGGAGTGATCCTTGGATGCAACTCTCTTGAAACCAAGAACATCTTTAGTGAGAGCCACAGTTAACTCCTTCACATGATGGAATCATCTATCATCTATCATCTTTCGATTTAGCCTCTTGTCAACAAAGGAATACATTTACCTATGCTTTTCTGACAGGCTGCTCACTGGACTCCTAATAAAAATTCCCAGTAAGACACGAAACCTAAGCTGGTTCAGACAAAGGCAGCTCAGTCTCCATGGATAACACTCCTTACTGGAAGTACTAACACGCCCATAACAAAGAAAACTGAGCAACTCTGGCTGAAGCCAGCCTAGATCTGGCACAACGAAAGAACTAATAAACTAACTCAACCCAAACTGGCTCCAGAGCAGACTGCTGGGTGTCTCACTGCTCTGCCTCCAAATATGCTCAGTTTGGAGCGCTGACTGGTTTGGCCACAGCATGGCATGAACTCACATCGGCAGGTCTAGCCCTGTGTCTACGAGCTACTCACAGACTAGCTCCTTGTTCTTGCCATCGCTTCTAAGCCCTTATTAACGTGGCAACCTACTCGGAGAAACTCTCTGGTTACTTGGCACACAACTACATCCCTCCCCTCAAAGGCAAAGTGAATTTNAAAAAAAACCCAAACCCCCCAAAAGCCCTATAGAGCATTATACATACATTAAACGTCAGAGAATAAGTCCAGGGACCAGACTGTGGAAAAACTGCGTACACACGTCCTAAAATCTTGGTATCTTCAATCATCAAAATTATACCTTGCTCTTATGTACTCCTAACAGGCAGTGTCTCCTTATTAATACAATTTGGTTAAACTGGACTGTTTGAAGTGGGGTACTTTGGCATTGAATTTACATATAATTGGCACAACAGAAAGACAAGAAATTCTTTGTATTGCAAACAGATTGAGTAAAAAACATTTATGAATTTATAGGAAAATAAAAGACCTGAAATACTATGACAATTACACAGCAAAGGGAGACAGTTCTTGAGAGCACAAAAACCCCTGTTTTCATTCAGATTGTCAAGCTCTTGAGTTGTTGAGAAAAGTGTTCCGGCCAGTATTATCTTCAAGAGGCTCACAAAATACAGTGGCCTCAACAGCTGCCTACAGGAGGATCTGTCAGTTCATTGTCTCAATACATCCATATACAAAAGCTTTTGTCCACAACAGAATTGACAGTTATTGAATATTTATTCAAGATAATGTATAAAGAATATGCAAAAATAGTAAGATGCATTTTCCTCCTAGATCACAACATGGGATCCATTTTTTTCAAAGTAAGAAAATGTAATCATCATGCAATTTTGCTGTAAAGAATCAAACAACTTAAGCATATGCTCCAGCTAAAACTTATTATATTGACTTTTTCTTGAAAAGAACCTTTTAACACCTTCAAATATAACATTTACACTCTACATGAGGTAAGAAGCATGGGACTTAAAAGGTGAGTCAAGAAAACGGGATGCAAAAATCAGAGCGAGCTTATGCATCTCCAACGCATCTCTTAACAAAACCAGATGTTACTACTTCACAATCTCCAATTCCTAAATTGGCATCAAAAAGACAATAGCCATTTCTTAGCACAATGTATGTTATTTTCCCCCAAGACAATGACTTTATTGAAGAGTTCCCAAAACATCAAGTCTGCTACAAAAAAAATTAAGAGAGAAAATTTAATACGGGTTAGAACAGCTGCAGCCTGCTGATGTGATCCAGGATCAACCACAAGGAAAGCAGCCATGCAATTCTACTAACACATCACACATCTCTACAGCTCCACAGACAATGTCATTTCTTTTTGTCATATTTATGTCAACCTATAAAGCAGCAAACTTACAGACTGCTGCTGGCAGCGTACGTAAAAATCTTTCAACACATCACATGCCAGCAATCTGCAGGGACAGATAACTATGAAAATAATCCCCCCGTTTTGAAAACAAAAATTTGTTACTTCAGTTTTTAATGTAGGAACATATAATTTTGAATGAGAAAAACAACTCAACAGTGTTTCCCATATTTTAACCAGATAAAGGCTGGGAAAAATAATTACCCTAATTATTCCAATAGAATTGCCCTTTCTATTATCTTGTTAGAACCAAATATTAATACTAAATACTAGAGCGTGAACTGTCTTGGATGTTTAGCAGACTTCATGTCTATAAGCTCAAACTGGGAAAATTCTCTAGGTAACACTAGGGCTAGACACAAAATAGATGTATACAGAATTACAGTAATCAAGACCTGATATATAACTTACAGTATAAAGTTGTGGGTTCAAATTTATTGTTTCATTCACTTGTCATCTAACCACTGGCATTAGCCAACTTTTGAAGAGTTGTATTAATGTGACTCAAGACCACAACTACAGTCAAAGCTACTTTAACACATCTCCAAATGGCATACACAAGCTGATGATAACATAAATCTGGTTCACCTCCTTAACTACCTGACATTACACTACATTTAAATGCATGTGTTGTTATAGTTTGCATTTCTTTCAGTGAATAGTACTAAAACCAGAGACTCCTAATAAAAGTTTTTCAAATGCAATTAAGTAACTTTCCTGAAAATAGTTTAAATCATGTTATTATCCTTTCTCCTCATTCTTTGGTAACCTGAAGCTCATTATGTCTCAGAGACAAAGGCTTTGCAATGACAGATCAAAGCTTCCATAAGCCTTCACACAAAAGTGACTCAATTGGAGATGACTATCTGGAAAAGTTTACTGGGTTAAATTAGTGCTTCTCACTGAAATTGCTGTTTCATATAATAAACAAATTATTTTCCTAGCACAGCAATATTGCGCAAACAGAGTGTTGCATACCCATAACCCATCTGCTGACAAAAATACTGCAGCTGGAGCTACTGCTATCCCTGTTTTCTGGGGCAAGTGCAATTAGTTGTCCTCTAGGATAGCTACTGGCAAAGTAAGTAATGTACAGACAGGAAATGTATATTCTATTTTGCTAAACAAATAAATAAATACAAAGACAGATAAAGGTTTGCATTTTTATGCTTCTAGCCAGATTTCTAAAGGACTTATGGCAACACATGGCTTCTCTGACAAGGGAAGCCAAAAAAGGTAAGGCTCAACTGTCATAATACATTTATTTTGCCCTAAAACCGAACAAGGTACAAAAAAATAAAAAAAAAAAAACCCACAAAACGAAAAAGAGAAAAAAACTCTAACCAAAATCCACATCCCATCCTGATCTTCAACTACAAGTTTACAACCCTGTCTGAAAACCACTTGGAGATCATACCTCTGGAGATCATACAGAAACATCAGAACTGATATGCAGAGATGCATAACATCTTGGGTCATGCTTTTAATGTAGTGCTCCTTCCAAAATGCAAAACTGATCAACTGTGACATGACTTCCCTTTTCTGTGGGTATATAAAAGTGTCATTTCTGAGAACAATGACACCTTTCATATTCAGGCACTCACTGATTCATAGAAGATCCCCACAAGAATAATCTGGAAACATACCACCTCCTTTTTTCATAGTCTCTTTTTCTTCTGTTATCCTGTTACAGCATAACAGCTAAAACAGATCAGCAGTACTCTCAAGTTACTACTGCAGCCAAAAATAGCACAGAGAAGCACAAGGCCCCCAACAGGCATTTTTGGAGCTTCAGTCACATCAGGATGGTTGCTCCTGCACTCCACACTGCATACACCAGATGTTGCCGATGCGTAAATCACGGAGCAGGCAGACCAGAAGTACCTGTTACGCTGTACAGTGCTGTACAACAAGTGAGACACATGCCTTCTTGCAGAGGAACGAGAGACTGCAACCGGTCTTGGAAACCTGTTCCCATGCTGACAAACAGCAATAATTTTTCCCATGTCATCCACAATTCTAGTAGAGCAGATACTCTAAAGCGACTCTCGTTCCTGGATATCCATATATGCATGAGACAAGAAACATATCAGGGATGCATACCTTTTGCAGGCATAAATGTGAACTGGACACCTTACTGACCCATTTAAAGACTTCAGGATATTTTTTGTTGTGGCTATAGTCCATAGTTACATATAAGTACACACCCTGATTCCCAGTTTTAGTGTTTTCTGCATATACTTGACTGTAGCAGTACTGAACAAAGTTCTGTTTAGCACTGTTTAGATATACAGTGGGTGTTAAGTTTTAGGTATTGTTGAACCTTTTGCTCTGTTTAGATTATCAGTAAGTGAAACCAATGTAAATCAGTAGCATACCACAGGGTAGGTAAGTACTGCACGGTAGCTCGGAGACAATCCAGATGCTGTTTGTGAAAGTGTCAGCTGCTGAACCGGGAAAGCAGACTTGCCAGTAACATCGAAGCTACAGCTTAATATTTTCTATTTTGCCTTCCTAATTAATCTTTAATAGTCAATAGCTCTATTCTGTAGTAATTTGCTACTTAGCCTACTTAGCAACACTTCCACAATAACAAGTTAGTACTAGGGGGGCTTGGGGGTTTGTCTTTTGTTTGGTTTGTCCTTTTAAGACTGTTAACATCTTTGATTTTCAGTGATTAAATTGGATACTATTTTAGACTGCATACTATTTTAAAGAAAAGGTAAGAAATCTGAGCTATAATATTCCAATTTTAATCTCACCTTCAGTAACTAATACTCTACTTAATTCACAGGTTTTACAAACCTTGCTACAGACTTTGGTCCTTAATTTGAGCTTCATGCAAGAAACTACGGATTATAACCCTGTTTTTTCCCCAGCACAGTGACTTCTCGAGTGGATTTCCAATGCTTGAAATAACCACAAGAGAGGAAAGAACCCAGTACAATATAAGCTGAACATCCCATACAATGCATGCTCTGCATCTTATAAAGTTCTACCAATGGAACCAAGATGGCAAACGAAAGGAAGGCCTTCTGCAAAACAAGGGCCTCAGAGCAGTGTGTCAGAAAGAAATTGTTCTTCTGCTTCTTTTGATGGGAGATGCTTTCAAGTCAGGAAATGAGAAACAGGTGTGCCAGAGGGCACACACACATCCATGCACCACACTGAAAAACAGGCGTTTTCAATTTTCAGACATGAAAGAGACTCCTGTTGAATGGAAGGAGAAATGAAAATCTAGCTTGCTTTCTGCAAGCCATAAGCAGAGAGCTTATGGAACTCTAACAAGCTGCCGGAGCCTGCCTAGCTATTGAAACGTACGGTACCTCAACACTATGTCTTGGAACTTGTTTTAAGGAGTACGAAATGGAAACTTGCATTACTCACATTCAGTCAAGAATAAAACCAAAATAATATGGTATATTCCACTGCCAAAGTATGACTCTTTTCAAAAGCTAAAGATAGAAGTTACAGGTTATCTGTATTCTAATATCAATTCTACACAGCACTGTCTGAACGTGGCCTTAGGTTGTTGCAACTTTGATGTTATTTTCCATGAAATAGTAGTGCCTAAGCAAGAAGTGTCAGTTAATAAGTTAAAAACCTACTATTTCTGTTTTATTTCCTGGGTAACTTCTAGTTACGTCCAATGGAAACACTTTGAAACCTGTATTTTAGAAAGCTCTGGTTGTCATTAACAGTCTCTCTAGAAAGACTAAAAACTCACAAGCCAATTATTTTAAAAACCAAAATACAGCACAATAAAAATATTTAGCTGCAAAAATACCGTTAGTTGCATATTAAAATAAAAATTTAAAGTCTAATACTGAAAAATATAAAATGCTATAGTCCAGCATAAGGCACTAGAGTATTGCATTAAAGCTGTGTAATTTAGCTCTCTGTACTCCTATCAGTGGCTGCATCTTGCCTTCACACTAGCCAGGGGAATTTTTAGCTTACTGACTTGCTGCCAGGAAGAACACCTGCGAAGTCCTCTCCAATTCCTAAAGCATTGATCTTAGAGGGATCAATGGAGCACATTCTTGTCACAGACAGAAAATGCTTAGAAGATTTAGCTTCCAAACTAACAAAAATCTACTAAGATTATGCAAATGGAAATTTTCCAGAAGTTTGTAACTTCAGTAAATTTGGACAGGTTTCAAAGATAACAAAAGACAAATTCAACATCCACATAAACTGTCTCTAAAATATCTTCTCCAAGGAAAGCTGGGAAAAACACTTTCTATATTTTCAGATTTTTCATATGCATAAAATAAACTAAACCACTCAGAACAGCTCACCCAGCTTTTTGAGAATTTTATGGACAGGAAAAGATAAGAACAAATAGTTAAAATATGCCAAACATACTTTCCTTCACTTCCAAATACAGAGCCCACCTGGAGTACTGTGTTCAGCTCTGAGGCCCTCAACATAAGAGGTACAAGGACCTGTTGGAGAAAATCCAGAGGAGGCCACAAAAATGATCAGGCAGGCTGGAGCACCTCTCCTATGAAGACGGGCTGAGAGAGTTGGGCTTGTTCAGCCTGAAGAAGAGAAGGCTCCATGCAGACCTTATTGCAGCCTTCCAGTACTGAAGGGGACCTACAGGAAAACTGGAGAGGGGTAGTTCATCAGGGAGTGGAGTGACAGGACAAGGGGTGATGGGTTTACACTGAAGAAAGGTAGATTTAAATTAGATATTAGGAAGAAACTGCACTGTGAGGTTGATGAGACACTGTCCCAGGTTGCCCAGAGAAGCTGTGGCTGCCCCCACCCTATTCAATGCCAGGTCGGATGGGGCTTTGGGCAGCCTGGGCTAGTAGAGGGTGTCCTTGCCCATGGCAGGCGGTGGGAACTAGATGCGCTTTGAGGTCCCTTCCAACCCAAACCAGTCTGAGTATGTCACTACTTTCTCCCAGTTACAGAAAAACATTTAAGACATAAAACCAGAGCTCAGTTTGCTGGAGTCTCCACTCTGTAACCTTGCATGTAGTTGAAGCCATTTGGGAAAGGTATGGCAGTATGTCAAACAGGAACAGGACTAACAGTGCTCAGAGAAGACAGTGCTGCACAGCTGGCTGCTGTTCCAGGTTATAAACACACCACTCTGAGCAGTGTCCCTTCTGCAGGAGACTACCACTTCTAAAAAGCACATGCAACCTCATGCTTAGAATATATTATTAAGTACAATTAAAATTTCAAGAGGCAATATGCACTCTTTGATTGTTGCATCTGCTTCAAAACAACTCTTCCAAAGTCAAGTCAAACAACCATCCTGATTATTAGGTGGACAAAACCCTCAGCTTTGAACACTGCAGTACTGCATTTAATTGAGTGTTTCTTAACACTACTATTCCCACAAATCATCTCTGCTTGTTGCTTCCTCTCTCTTTACACAGCCTTGTGGTGGTAGTAAGTTAGTTCAGACACCACATGCTACAGTACTGAAACCTCCAAATGGCATCTGGACACAAATTCTGAGCACTTGACAGAAGCATTGGCTTCAGAAGTAAATGCTGATTTGTCTAGAGATAAACCTCTTTCTTCCTCTACTCTGGTTCACTGTAACAATGACATAACTCTTCTCCATGTGCAGCTGCTTCATCTGCGATGCATTAAATTACCTATTATTCCCCAAATCTTATGGGACCAGACAGATTTTGAGAGCTAAAGCATATTTCTACAAAGAGGTTAACAATATCATAATGCCCATCTCACACAGTGTAGCTCAAACAATCTGTACATGACACAAGACTTGCTTGGGAGATTCCTCTGGACACTTGGGGCATGGACTCGGAAGGATGCAGGCCACACCTGGTGGCTCCTTCCCAGGTATCACCAGTCTCTGGATTCCAGCACAGCCACTACTGCCCTCAACACATGGGATCACAAAGGTAGGTCCTACATCACAAGTCAATCTATTGGCTTTAAAGCTTCATTGAAAAATATTTACTCTGCAGATTTGTAGCTCACCGTGGTTCCTGTCAAAAATGAGTTTTCAAGTAAAAATCTACAGTTTAGTGGCTTCTATAAATAGAGGCCAAAGTGATAGCTGTGCACATAGCCCAATAACCAATTTAGCAAGCACAAACCATATGACACCATAAGGTGTCGTTTCCTTATCCACATTACCTGTTCCATCTTTCCAGCAAAAGCATCCATGCTCATTACATTTAATGATTCTACTGTTTTTTCCTTAGGATTATAAACCATAATAAAGTCCCTAATTCTAAATTCTCCCTAGGACATCACATCACTGCACCTTTCTCTTATCAAGAATTCTCCTCAAATGGATTCTAAAAGCTGCCAACTTTGCAGCTTTGTGCTACAGAACTTCTGCATTTTGTAAATAAGGCAAGACCTTCTGTTTTTCTTCAGAAATACACTATTAAAAAGGTTTTCTGACTTAAATGGCTGATATGCATACATAAAGCACACCACATGCATGAAGAATGGTAAGAAAGCTTTCTACTACCTACTGTTGTAAAGGTGTGAAAAGGAATGCAACACGTTATTCTCAATCTCTACACTTGCACTCAAAAAAAACCACTTACCATTGCATTTTAAAAGCCTCCTGTGTTAGCTGTGACTGAAAATTTTATATTTAAGGTTCTGTACACACAAAGCAAATTATTACTGTTTAACATATCTCCCAGGAAAAACACAGCTTCCCTCATATCCTAATGGGACTACTTTTGGCACAGTTAGCAGATGAATATTCATAATCATTATGGATATTCCAACTGAGGAGGGGGTTCAATGTCACAAGTCATAATATTTCTAATGAGAAGAATATACACAATGCCTTTGATTCCTATTATGCTCACGAAAAATAGGAAATGTTTTCTTAAAGTACAGCCAAAAATGGGCTATTGTTTCTCATGTGGTTGGATTTTGTTCACAAATGTTTTCCCTCCAAATAATACCCATCTTCCTGTGTTTACATTCATATACCAACAAAAAACATTCACTAAAGAGTTCCAAGTGTCCTTTCAAGTGTGGTTTTGGCCTCTTTTTTAGGGGAAGGTCATGGGGGTTGCTTAAAGGGGAAGGGGGAAATGGGGCTGTTTTGTTTGTATGTGAAAATATGTGCAAACATGCATGACCAAAAATCTGACTTCTACCATGTTGATCCAAAACACAGTTTAGCCATTAAAAGGAAGGCCACTGGTGCTGCTCATCTCACCTGACAAGCTTTCAAGCAGTCTCTACCATCATTCTTGCATGGAATGGCACTTGCATTATGCTATTAGATGTCAAAGTTAAGGTTGCTCTGGTATCTTATCTATGCCAGCAACTACAACATTCTCTGAATTTCTTGAATTTTAATACTGGTTTTGAGATAAAGCATTTCTGTAATGTTTATCCTTCGGTTGCCATTAAAGTCCCACAACTGCATTTTCGCCAGAATATTATTATCAATTTTAATATAATTCAGAGTTCATACATTGAAATGTCTCAAAAAAACTGATAAAAAATCAGACGGATTTTACTTGTTTACTCATAAACTGAATTTTAGATTGAGAGTTATAGAATAAACCTAGAATTTAAGTCCTTTTATAGTCATAGTAATTCTTAAGTTCCATCGTACTACCAATCTTGACTGTAGAAGGTCGCCTTCTTTCTATTTCAGTTGTCCCACCCCCTCTTAAAATGTAGCTATAAAATATGTTTTACAATATCCTGTATTTTATAAACTATGAAGTAACTTCTGAAAAGCCAAAACAAATAAAACCGAAGACAGTGTGGCTAAACAAGAAGGCCAAGAGCCTGTTAGAAGTAAGAAAATACCATTCAAAAACTTGAAAACATGCCCAAGCAAGTTCAGAACCACCACCTCTAGCACATTCAATATAAAATCATGATAAAAATGGTCAGAAATACTTGAGACATAACTTGCTAAAGGCATAAGAGCTAATACCAAACCCTCCCTGAACATGTAAAAGCAGTAATCCTGCCAGCATCCACAGGGCCAGGGAAAGATCAAGATTTAAAGAAAGCTACGTGAATTTGGAGATACTTTTAATTAAGTACTTTGATGGCAATGCCATTTTTATTTTTTTATGAAGAAGGTAATGAAAGGTATGTCTCAAACCAAAGATTCAATAGAAGGATTTTTGAACAAAAATAATAAAAACTCAGTAATAAAACTTACTGTGTTACTTACAGCATTTAAGCTAACACTCTTCTATTTTCAAAACAGCTTCTACAAAACTAAACCATCACGATAAGAAAAACATAACCAGCAAAATTTAAATAACTGTTCTTCCAAGTACAAAAATAAACGAGGAATCTTGAGAATGTCATCCTCACCTATTAAAAACAAAGATATCTACAGTTTATAAAGTCCCAATATCACAAATTTCTAGACCTTTGGATAACATAGTAAAGGTCCTTTTCCCAGTCCCTTATTTTCCTCAGAGACCTGCAAAAACCCCTTATCTAAAACAGGGCACCAAACTTATCTGGAGCTCTGGTTCAACCCAATGTGTCCACTCTTGCATTCCTGCCAAACCCACATGGATTTCAATGGTAAAGATGGTTTGTATTCTGTGTAATCTGAATTAGTATTCCCAACTCTCTACCCTCAAACTGGAGATTTTTTTCCAGGCTGTACAATCTCCTGCTGATTGCATCCTCCAAAACCCAAAGATATGTGCAATTTTATAAATATGGAATCAAAATAATTTACAAAACCTGGCCCTTAAAAATCACTTGTAGGAAACTAATGCCAAAGAACATCCTTTTTTAAGACTGTATATATAGAGCTTGTTATAACAAACTCTCACGGCTTTAATTTCTAACCCCATCTATCACTAAAAGAAGCTCCTAAATCCAAACTAGCACAAATGTCAGACCTTTTACTTCCCAAAGAGTCCTCAAGTTAAAATTCTTTGGTTTAACATACATTAATAGTTTTGACAACAATTTTGAGCGTACTGTAAATAAAACTTGAAGGGAATCCTGTTAAACTTTTCACTTGATTAGGCTTTTTTTTTTTAATTCAAAATGTGATTTGATGAATCAGCTGTTGAGTCATTCAGCAATAAGTAATAAAATTCTACACAAACTACTTAATACACATAGCAATCAAAGACTAATTGTTTTCTCCCATCCTCTCTCCCACCAACAGAAAATACATCCCCTGTAGAAAATGTTGGGATAAATTTACCACAGAAATAAAAAAAAAAAAAAAAAAAAGACGTGAAATTAAGACAATTAAAAGTTATTTTGTGATAACCACAGAAATCTAAAACGACTGCAAATTTCAGTATTTATGTATTTTAAAGGTTTTACATAAAAGTGCGTATGTCTGTATGTAAAATGAAACATCAAATGAATGTGCATACACACAGTTACTATTCATACAAAACATGCAATCTATATAAAACAATCCCATTTTTTGGTTTTTTTTTTAAATATATGTCCAAACAAAACCAATTTAGAAACCTACAAAAGGGAGGTATAATCACTATTACAAATACAGTCCAGTCTGATTTTAGTTATACCAAAGTTATTTAGTTATTTAGATATACCAAGTAACAACATTTAGCAAACACTATCAATCTTAGAGCTTTCCAAATCAAAGCATCTTCTAGAGTTCAGACAGTACCTTTACTTTCTAAAAATGTCATCAAAGTATATTAACATATTGTTTTCCTGCTTTGCCTTCACAATTTTACCTTTTGAATATTTGCAGATGTTTATGCCCCCGTTCCAATCTCCTCTTGTGACCCAGCCAAGTTATAAGTTTCGTCCTTTCAACATTTCCTATAATTTCATTTTTCCATCCCTCTACCCCGTAATTAACTTCATGGTTCACATTGTTGGATGCTCATATTTTAAACAAGACTCAGACATCAATATATTATAAAACTGCACTAAACATAAATTACATTATAAAATAAAACATTATGAGCTTCTGAAAATGGAAAAAAGAATGGTATTGATTATAGAAGAGTTCTCACTTCCTGTAAACATTTCTATCTCCCTCTCTCTCTCTCTCCCTCTCACACACACACTTACTTTAAAGAAAAACCAGAAACAAGAGTTTAATTAAACACCACTAGTCTGAATTCCAAATCACTCTATACACAGATGTATTCAGTGCTTCATAGACCGCCACCAGTCTATTTCAATTAACTGGGATTGCTATGAATGTAACGTCATGGAAGTGAGAAGATTTGAACCAAAGAAACATATATATATACACATATATATATTTATNTGGTTCACATTGTTGGATGCTCATATTTTAAACAAGACTCAGACATCAATATATTATAAAACTGCACTAAACATAAATTACATTATAAAATAAAACATTATGAGCTTCTGAAAATGGAAAAAAGAATGGTATTGATTATAGAAGAGTTCTCACTTCCTGTAAACATTTCTATCTCCCTCTCTCTCTCTCTCCCTCTCACACACACACTTACTTTAAAGAAAAACCAGAAACAAGAGTTTAATTAAACACCACTAGTCTGAATTCCAAATCACTCTATACACAGATGTATTCAGTGCTTCATAGACCGCCACCAGTCTATTTCAATTAACTGGGATTGCTATGAATGTAACGTCATGGAAGTGAGAAGATTTGAACCAAAGAAACATATATATATACACATATATATATTTATTTTTGTGTGTGTGTGATAGATATAAATAGCATAACACTAAAGTGTTCACCACTATATAAAATTGGTACCAGTAAAAAGAAAGGAAGAGTCTATTTAAGGCCATCATTAAACCCAGACATCTCCTTTAAGTGTATTGGGATGCTTGCTGCTACTTGCACAGACTTCAAATTCAGCTGACTTTGTAAAGAATAGTTTTTTAAAAATTAATCAGAGGTGTCATTCTCAGCTTTTCCATAAACAATCTCTAAGGTTGGACTTATACTCATTAGTCATTATGGTTCCGAATACTGCCATATTCAAGTATATTTGCTTACAAAGGTAAAAAAAAAAAAGCAATATGGTGTTTCTTGAGTAGAAAGTTCTTCCAACCCCTCTGCATTCATTAGAACCTTAATTTGTATAATATTAAAAAGGACTATTACCAACACTGAACTTGAGGGTGAACATCCACACAGATTTTTAGCAGTGTGAGACAGACTTAAAAACAGAGGAAATTAGAAAGGCATATGACTTTGAAGGTAACACAGGATATTACTGATGGTCTTCAGCCTCCTTCAAATTTTCGTTCTACACGCTGTTAGGTTGCCCCCCCGCCGCCCCATTTCTGTAACAGGACTCTGACTCAGTAGTACTCTTGAGATATAGTTTACATTACCTAAATCTTAACTTGTCTCCCTTTATACTACACACTGATAACTCTTAAACACCATAAAGCTGCAGTCCAAAACATAAATTTTGTGTCCTAACATAAGCACTTTAAAAAAAAAAAGTGTATAAATTGTATTCCTGTTAGAGACTGTTCACAGGGCTGCAGGGTTGGGGGGAGGACGAAAAGCAGTCCTTTCATCTGCTTTTATGTGGGAGTTGCAAAGTAGAAATAACTCCCCATAACTTCACCTTAAGGCTTTGTGTTCTATAGTATTCAGTCAGTGTACCAATACAGTTAGCTTTTCAATGTCTGTTCCAGACACGTTAAAAACACTCCAGCTTACATTCCCACATCTTACTTTGCAATGTGAGCTATCTTCATAGCTATCACTTGGCTAGGGCTTTGTATTTTGTTTTGTTGTTTTTTTTGTTTTTCCTTTCTGATTATTACTGTTTCTTCAGTCCTGTTACATTCAGTAGATCTGTTGACAAACTTGTTACTAATTGGTATCTCCAGTGCTCAGCATGCCAACTGATAGGACAGCTCTATGTGATAGCTGATGACAGGAATCAAATGAACAAAATATTTTGTGCATCCAAGATCCTGAGACTTCCAAATAAGAGAAAAGCAGCTACCCCAATTCGTACATTACTTTCACAATTTTTTAATCAATGTTTTGTGAGACTTATTCCAGGAATTTGGTTTCACCTTTTTCTCTTCGAGAGGATGAAACGAAGAAGAAAGTAACATATTCATTTTAAAAATTAAATATTTTGCACAGAAAAATTCTGTTTGCAGCATTTTATCCAAGAGACCCTCTTAAATTAATAGACCCTTTAATTATCTCAGTTCCTTAGAGAACACTTCCAGTCACAGCAGCATTCTATGTTTAACACAATATTAGGCTTCTAACAGAAGCCTAATCTTTCCAGAACAGGTTCCTCAATGCACAAGAAATACATCCTTGCATACAAGATAAACACTCACATAGCTGTTTAAAAGTCCAGTATAAGCACAGATATCAATTAATGGATTTAAAGATGCTACTGATATATATATAAATAAGTGATAAACATGTTGAATGTATTCTAGAATTTATGTTAATAATTTAGTTCACCATCATTCATAGAAATAAATTACTTGGAATCTCTTAACTAACTGTAGAGAAAGACAGCAACTTTTTGAAATATTTATAAAAGTAGTAAATACCTGAAGTACTCACAGCAGTGGAGTAAGGGGTATGAGCTCCTGTATTTTCAGCCCAGCAGCCACAACCATAAAGAGCTGCCTAAGGAAAGAAGTCCATCTCTCATAAACTCATAAATATACAAGGTTTTTGACTTGTTCCAACAACAATAAAAAGCCAAAAAACCCCCAAACAACAACAAACAAGAACCAACCCAATCAAAACCAAGAAAAATCTGGGTATTAATACAAAAGATAAAATAGATGAGAAAATTTTAATAGTTAAAGCTACAATTTCAATTGTAATTGGTTGTAAATGTCTACATCTTCTTTTATTATACTTCAGAACTGAGTACCATAGTTGTAATAGATGATATTCTAACCTAACTTTGCTGAAAACAAGGGTCAAAGGACAAAATAATTCCAGCTGTTCCCTGCTTATATAAAGTCCATTTCAGTGTTTTTTAGGATAATGGCAAAAGTCAACCAAAAATGCAGCTATACATGGAGTTTGACATGTATACAGCCATGGAGTTTGATATTTCTGATGCATATCAAAATTCCCCCACCTGGGAATGCCCATACCTAATGTGTCCTTTCAATACCTCTGTAATTTCTACCAATTTACAAGATCATTTAAGAAATAATTAGGACAGCTTCCTGAAATTTAAATGAGAATCTTATTTGAAACCACTTTAATCATTTAACAGACTATTTCTGGTATTACGGAGGTATTTAAGCCCAACAAATACACTTAATAGCTCTAGCAAAAGGTATCTAACTATGGAACTTCTTACCTATCACTGTTTTGTACCGGTGATGGAGGACACTAAAACCAAAACCTGCATTCTAATGCAGCGATAATGCCTTCACAGAGCTTAATGGGAAAGAACGGAGAACATCAGTTTGCTCAGCAATAACAGCTCTTGGTTATTGTCACAACTGCTGAACAATCATTCCCAACTCAAAAGGTATAATCACCTGACCAACTCTTCCAGGATGCTTTAGTGCTAAACCTCCACTGGAGACAGCAGCAGCAACATTTCCTTCTTGGTCAACAACAACTGCGCCAACTGTATCCAATGTTCCTGAGTCATTCTCCTACAAGACACACAAACAGAAACAACTAGTGAAGAGAGTACATTAAAGTCAGATTATGTTACTTATCAGTGTGCAAGCTAACATGCACAGAACCAAGTGACAGGTTGGTCAACAAAACAGATTTGCTATTCATGCGCCATGTGCTGACATAAATTTTGTCAGAATGTTCTCTTGCTTCAGACAGGACCTGAAGAAATCTTCACTGAAAACAAGAAGGTAATAAACATCACAAAACTCATTCAGTGCTTAGATTACCTAAGTGACGGGTACTTCTACACTAAAAAACAATTCAGCAACTCATTCCAAAGAAGCCATGTAAAAAAAGCCTTTCTCAAAGATGAGATGGCATTTTCAGAGACTCTGATCTTTAAAGGTATGTATGACTAAAAAACCAAACAAACTAAAAGATTCCACAAGAAGCAGCTTACCATGTAAAGAGAAAATTCTAATATTCTTAGTGAGACAATAAATAGAAGCCTTGAGAAGAAATCTCCCTCAGGACAGATTCTTTCTCCCAGACTTGTTCTCAGTTCAGCAATCTTTAACGGCTTCCTGGCTGAAACAAATTACCTGTCACCCCTTCTGGGTCACTAAAAAAAGCATCTTTACTTCCATAGCTCCCCTAAGATTTGCAGATTTGCTCCCTTAAGAGCAGAGGTCTTTCAGCTTTTATTCCCAATGCAAGCTCTCTGCCTACTGTTTCACAAACACTTCAGCTTTCTCCCCCCAAATATTTCTACCCTTCCCTAATACACCATGTTTGGTCACTCTAAGAGAAAGAGCAGTTTTCCTCCCCTCTGCCTAGGCTTGCCCTAGATTCTCTTCCCTGCAGAACCCAGGCCAAGCCACTGACTTCATGCCCAGTCACACACTTCGGATGCCACACAGCATGCAGTGTACATAAAATGAATAAACAAAACACATACATTATCCATCGTATTACTCCAAAGATGAACACTGCTGTTGCACAAGCTCTTAAGCCCTTAGCTGGTCAATCCCTCCTTTATAAAAACTTACCTGCATTTTAAAAATCCTATATATATTTACCCAAGAAAATGATAATTATCCATAGGATAATAAAATATTAATATAAACACATCTTTTCTGGACTAGGATTCAGAGGGAGGAAGAAAAAAAATCTACACCCACCTACTCAACTTCAAATTATCAAGTTACCATCAACAATTAATTACCATCATCATCTTCTTGGGCATACAATATCACTTTTCAAGCAGAATTCTTAGAAGACTCATGCTGGTGATACTTTAGCCACACTTAATTTAAGAGATAACACTTGAGTGTTACTGAGCCAATCTTAAAATTAAAAATATGCAATGCAGCACCAGCTCTACATGATTTTTTAAGCAACTGGAATTCCTAAGTGGGAGTGTCATCTCTGGCTTTCACCCAGAGCAACACTAAGTTTGTTCTCTTCACCTACAAGTGAAGTGGGTAATGTTTTTTCTCTCTCAACAGAAAGCTTGTTCTCTTCCTGAAGATGTCTGACACTCAGAAGCTGGCACCAACCATACTCAATATTAAAACAGATGGATGTCCTAACAGTAAAGCAGTTAACTGCTTAGAAAGAGAGACGTGAAAAACTACAGATCTAGGGTCTCAACTGGCATTGGGAAAAAGAGTCATTGTAAAAGCATGGAAAGATTAAAATAAAAGGACTGGGGAAAGGAGGAAAAGGAGAGGCAAGAAGAATTTTGAGGACTGAACCAAAGGGGATAAGAAAACAGCAAGGTCCCATCCAAGTTCTAAAGATAAAAGAAAATTAAGGAACTCTTCCTTCACATCCCATAGGCAAATATATTTCACATCTCCCAGGACTGCCAGCAACAACCTAATTCAGGTTTTATTAACCCAGTTAGAACAACACTATTCACTGGATTGAAAAGATATTAAGCAGCAGAGAAGGATGCTCACTGGAGGTGCAGTTTCCCATCCTCAGAGGTTTTTCAAGATCAAAATGGATAAAAGTCTTTCCAACATGAATTTCCCTATGATCCTATGATTTCTAGAAGAGAAGAACTTCTAATGTGCTGCAGGTTTTGTTGTCCAACCCCTGCCCCCTTTTAGCAAAGGAAATTACAGCCACAACAAAAAACTTGATTAATAGACAACCACATATATGAAAATCAAGCCCGTCAAAGTTAGGAAATGCCAGAATTAAGGCCACCTGTGTAATCTTAATTCATATTAAATCAAACACTTGGGGCTCCCCTAATAAAGAGAAACACATTTTAGAAGGATGAGGCTCAGTGCGGATCAGTGTGTTTTCCACATCATCTGACAGCAAAGAGAAAAATGCTTTCAGCCTTCTTTGCAGCATCTGTAAAACTATTTGCTCAATCTGCCATCCATCTTCTGCTTTAGGTCTCACATGCATAAAAGCTTTGCCTTCAGTAGCTATATAAGTAATGTTTTTAAAAAGATATTTTAATCAGAAAAACACAAGCAGTTGCAAGTGCATGCTGCATGGAAAATTTCTTTCCCATTATTTCCTTTTAAAGATCTATTTCATATCAGTAGTTGCTGTCAGTACAGCGGTATAGTTTGCTTGTTTTGGCATATTTAATTTTTAGATGGGGCAACTTAGGAGGCTGGAAACCTTTGCTAAGGGAAGCTTTTTTTTTTAACCTGGCCCACACAAACTTCTGAAGGAAATCCATACCGCTGAAGCAAAAGAATTCCATTTTCTTTCTTCTCAGTAATGCAAGTTTGGAGGGGGTTTTGTGGTCAGGAAAAGAATCACTGCTGATGCTATATTTATCCTTACTCAACAAACAGCAAAAAATACCAGTGATTATTGGTTACATTCCATATCCAATGGCAGAAACGCACAGTCATATCTATTCTAGACCTTTTCTTATATTTGCTTGTATTTGAACTTTGCTGACTTCACACATGTCCATGTGACATCATTAATCAATCCTATAGTTTAGTTCTAGACATCTTCTACATACAAAAACTGTACTGAATTTCTGAACCACTGAATGAAGAGTTTGCCACAATTCATCAAAGGAACTTCCTGTGCATCTCCATACAAAAAGGCATTATGTGCCAAACAAGTTCCAGGAAGACTGCACCCGGTAGAAGACATTCAATGTCACACATTTTATCTCTTCAGACCATAGGAATGTTAAAAAACACAGGATCTTGTCAAGCCAATATCTAGACAACCAACAGAAATATGCTAAACACTAAAATTTATGAAGTCTAAAGTAAAACATTCTATATGGGTCTAAAAAGGGACTAATCAAGATCCAGCTTGCTCGCCCTTATCTTTTTATGCAGTTGATTCATTAATTCAGCACTTCAAGATTTCAAAATTTGGAAGTTCCAAAGTTGACCCGATTATTGCTCGGTGATATCAGCTAATATATTCTGTATCTGCCTTCAGGTGATAATTTATACTAACACATCCATTACAAATATAGTTTGGGGGTTTTAAGAATATAGTATTGCAACCTAAAAAGAATCTGTTAGGGAGTTAATATTTTATGTGGAAACAACTGAAAGTCCATGTGAAAAGTAAGACCTTGCATTTTATGAAATTATGGACCAAATGCTCAAAATTAGCTAAGAACATCCACACAGAGCAGGAAGATGCTCATCTGCTCAAATGTAGATTTCTATCAAGTGTTTTTGAAGCCTCATCCTTCCCCTCTTCTGCACATAAAAAAAACTCATGAACAGTCATAATTCTACAAGTCCCTAAGGAAGGAATTAACAGTTTAGGAGATCTCTACCCAGTGAGCACTGAAAGATACCTACACACCAGGCCCTTTCCCTCTCGACTGGAGATTGTTCTGAAATGCTGTAAAGTGATTACCATTAAATCTAATTGCTGAGCATAACAACTAATGACAAAATGCAAGGTGAATCAGGTTGGAGCAATTAACAACTATATGCTATTACCCATCTATCCATGCAAATAAACAATTTTCATCTTTCTTGATAATTAGATCAAGTAGATTCCTCTAAACAATATGGGGTTGTTACAGTATCCTCCTGTTCAGAACAGGGCAACAGATAAACCTTCTATTACATCCCACACTGGCCCTTTACAGATCAAGTGGGAACAGTAGATCAATGACAAAAATAACAATGCCCAAAATACTTCAATATATATATATAAGAATGTTTTCCTAGTCAACAGACAGATGCATATTTCTCTTCTATATATGTTCAGTTATTGTCTCAATACTGAAGAATATGAAACTACTGATTCTATGTATATACTTTGAACCGTTTAACCCATATCTGTTAAACCAGATAAAAAACAAATCCATTTTAATAACTTCAAACTTAAGTATGTTCTTTATGGAGATAATAACCAGCCTATAAAAACTAACTTATAACACACCGTATAAGAGTTAGCAACAGCAGAAACCAAATCAAAACCAAGGTTCTTAGCCAAACTCTAAGCACCTATTTTTAATGAAAATTTCCTCTGGTAAAAGACAGGTGAACAGCAAGCTGACATACATTGGGATGTTTGATGATACATACTTGGGATGTTTACTGGCGCTCGAGGTGAAAGCTTCAGAATGGCATCTGGCTGAATTAATAGATCACAGCCAGACCCTCTATGAGTATGTTTAGTTAATTAACACAAAAAGATTTCTGAATCATTTATCAATGTATCAGTCACTACTAATTAGAAAAAACCCAGCTCTCCATTTTCATAATTCAAAAATTTGTTGAAGTTATTAACGTATCTTCCTGTGCGTAATCACTTAAGCCTCTACAAATCCTGCACTGGGTAGACAGTGAAAAATCATACAGCAAAGAGAAAATTCAATTTTCTCAGGAAATAAAAGCCCCTAGTAAAACTTAGTAAAAAGTTCTACTGCCTAGTTTTTCCATACAATCTTTGTTAAATTTAAAAAGCTTCTTTTATTTCTGAGCTTGGTATATTGTAACTGTTACTGAAAAGGAATTTTAAAGATTCTATGTTTCTTTTTAGCTGGTGAAATTTATCAGTAGCTAAACCTTCCAAGTAATTTCTGCCTCTTCCAGTCTCCAATACTCTCTCATCTTCTAGTTATAGTTTCCATTCAACTTCAGCTTTGTTAAGACCCTTTCTGCCTTGCTCTTCCCCCAGCTTTTAAAACTGCACAAAGAAATGACCAGGATGTACAACAACTGCGCAGTGCTGGTGACAGAGGCACACACACTAAGCTGCAGCATACGGCTGAAGCAGCTGATTCAAACTAGACAAGGAAAAGCCAGAGGATCACTCAAAGTATTGGGTAGGGTTGGAAGGGACCTTTATAGGCCATCTAGTCCAACCCCCTGCATTGAGCAGGGACATCTTCACGAGATCAGGTTGCTCAGAGCCCCGTCAAGCCTGACCTTGAATATCTGCAGGGATGGGACCTCCACCACCTCACTAACCTGTTCGAGTGATCCACCACCCTCATAGTAAAGAACTCTTTCCTAATATTCAACCCAAATCTCCCCTTTTCTAGTCTAAAACCATTACCCCTCATCCTATTTCTACATGCCCTCATGAACAGACCTCTCCCAGCACTCTTATAGGTACTGGAAAGCCCTGCTGAAAGGGACAGGTCTGCAGCACCAGAGAAGCAGAGAAAATAAAAAAAAAAAGACACAAGTATATTAAAAGCTTCTTAAATATATTAAAGCTTAACTTTGGAAAGAAACAAGTTTTAATTATTAAAATATTTCAATTTAAAAAAAACCCCACATTTATTTTTAAACCTTTGCAAGAGCTCAGCTTTGACAGTACAAGTTTGGGGACAACAGATCATATGCCTCATTCTGGCTAACAACCCTTAAAGAGAACTATGCTATTTTTTTTTTTTAATTTTGTTCTTGCACAATTAGATTTTTCATTCCTATTTAATTTTGAAAAAACTAACCTTCCTGCACTTATCTTACAATCTGTGGATAGTACATGAAGACCACATTGACAGCACAGTTTGGTTTTCTCCCTGAGCTACTGAGTCAGCCTACTTATATCCTGCATCAGGCTCAAGTTTGGGTCACTGCACGTTGCCCAACATGTACAGCCAGCCTTGCTGGACTCATGTTTGTGCATTGCAATTCTTTTGAAGAGCCCTGTTACTTCAACAGGTTTTCATCCCCCCTCCATGGCCAGGATGTGCCCAGAAAGTTGACAAAACTGGTGTGCTATGTTACTGGATTACTTACCGGCAAGTAGAGCTCTACTTGATCACCTCCTTTACCTACCAACATTGGCCTTTGGGGGGTGTCCCACAAGCGCTGCACAGGACTCTGGAGCCCTTGAAATTTCAAATTGCAGGTCGGTAAGCTCATGCATTGGCATATGTTTCAAGCATTGACTTGCCCCTTATTACATGAACATCAATATTGTGCAGAGACCCCTCCTCCCTCAGTTACATTTTTAACACCATTAAGTTCATAAGGAGGTACCTGAAGTTCTGTAAATAGAAAAAGTTTTTAAAAAATAATTATCCTTTACCCTTCCCATCCTTACTTTCTTTAGAGGTCTTGTCTGCTTAAAAATAGAAAAATCAGTAGCCTGCTAGGGAAAATTTATTCAGTAAGATAGAAGAAAATGCTGGTTTATCACTGGTTTGCATTTGCACAGACTACAAAAATAGTCCTTTTTTTACCAAATCTCTCTGATTTATATGTTGTTTATATCAATATATGCAACTACATAAGGCAGTGATCAGTCAGCTTAAAAAAGAGAAACGGCCAATTCAAAAGGCCAGAGGCTCCAAATAAAGCAGAGGCATTTAATTTAATGAGATATACTTTGATATTCATTGTAAACAGAAATACTGTAATTGACATTCTCAAATGGTACTAAAGGCTCTAAATGCAAACTAAGAGTGAAAAGAACAGAGAAAATCCTAATAGTGTTCTAGTACAAGTAATATGGGCCAGGTCAATGCTAGATGCATGCACAGATGCACATGTTTACCTACCTGATATTTCAAATTTCACCAGTTGCAGCTCCATAAATGCAGTGCGCTCAGGAAACATTAAAAAGTGGGAAACAGTGACACAGATCCCAAGCTAAAGAAAATTTTTCAGTAAATAATTATCTGTTTGTGTTTACACTTGTCGTATTTCCATCTCACAATGTGCATAATATTTTTTCGTAGCACAAACAAGATACAAAGTTGCAGTCTGATTTTCAAATAGCAAGGCAGAAAGTTTTAATTGCACTAATTTGTTATTATATTATCTAAACTTTAGGGTGGTCAAGGAGAAATGGCTTCTCATGTTATATTAGTCTCATGCATGACATTAAATTTATTAGCAATCAGCTGTAAGTTTAGTAGGACAAAATTTTAAACAGGAACTAACCTTTTCATTTGATTGTCTTCTTTTCTTTAGTTGAATGAGATCTGTTTCCACCTTTTCAGCCAACTCCAGCTTCCTCTTGTTCCTCTTAAAAGCTGCTAAACTAAACCCTATAAAAATAATTCAAAAGCATTTAACTAAGTAAAATTTATTTAATCTATATATTTATAAGTTTACATTTCAGAGGTTGTGCTCATCCACATATTTTTATTGATGCAAAAAGCAACAATAAAAGCCAACAACAAATTATTTAAGCTTCAGTACATGTTTACATATTTTCCTCAGTGAAGAAAGTTCTACTATTGTTCAGCAACAGTGATGGGTAGCATATCTAGTAGAAACAAATTGCTGAAAACATATGGAAACTATGTCGGTCTAAATATCTCTCTGTTTGGCAAAGAATCAGCACTGTACAGAAGAGAACAGAATAAGCAGCTTGTGTTCCAATCATTAAGTTTGACTGCTGACAAATAAATAGATACCATGTGAGCTCATTCTGATATCCATAAAATCAGGCTACTATTTTACTACCTTAATTGCATATCTGTATGTTTATCCATATATTTCAATCCACACAACAGCCTAGCAATATTTTAATGTTCCTAATCCAACACAGTCTAAAGACCACCTAGGTCTTGAAAAGACTACTATACATTTTCCACATCTAAGTCCCACATTCAGAAAGGAAGTATTCTCTAAAGTAGAGTGAAAAGAATTTGTTATGCTTAAGAAACCATAATGACATGTTCCCATTTTAGAAGTTTTCAGTTCATGAAAAAAATGCAGATATCGATGGATTTATTTTAAATGAGTTTTGACTTTATATTATTCACAGATTAGTTTAACATCCTCTTAGACATGTGGAGGAAAGAGGAGGGGGGAAATGTGTCTCTGTCATTTGTTTAGTTATGCAAAATCACACTGTTCATAGGGCAGAGGTATACAAATCTAAGTCACTATAAGTCACAATTGGAAGCTGAAAAGCACAGGTTTCCTATTTATAAGCCTTAAAAACTGTCATTTTAAAGAAATTCTGAAGACAGTTACATCGCTATTATTTAGAAGACTGGAACAGCTGCAAGAACGGTCTATGAATAAAATCAGTATTGCAGAGCCAACAGAACACAAAGCTTTCATTTACAATTCTCAAAGTACACAGACAGTGAGCATTTAACTTCCTTGAAACTTCCCCGTGCAGGTGCCAAAATCACCTACCAAACTCTCCTTTAAACCTGTTTTTAAGTACATAAACCTGGACCTTAAACTACCACAGTTATTCAAGTCTATTACCTACAAGTAATAAGAAAGCTAGCATTTCTCTCCAAAAAAATAATGAATACCAGTTTCTTAAAACTGTAAACATACATTAATCTGCCATCACCAAGAAAGGAACTCAATTTCTATCATTGAGAGCTGATTAATGCAGCTGCTCTGGACAACACATTTCCATGTTTGAAATGAGGTCCAAGAGGTAATAAACAAACACTTGATAAGGGGGGGCAGGCAAAGAATCGTTTTAGTCTAGCACTAACTGGGCATGGGGAGGAACAAATCAACACAGATGAAGAACTTGTTAAACAGGAGTGCCTCAAAATAAACAAAGCCAACACATTGGTTTTTAACAGAATTTTTAAGCAGGAAAACTTGTAAGTTGACATGATTTCAATAAAACTAACAAACTATGGGCAGAGTATGAATGGTGCCTGGCCTTGGTACTCATCAAAAGTAGGTATTATGAGGGAAAAATATGCCTAAGCCTACTATCTACTGCTACCATTGTCTCTTGCCAATTCAGGAGAATATATAAAAATATGCATTTATAAACACATACATATGTGTGTGTATACAAGTCAGTCAAAACCACATATATTCTAATTCATGTGAATCCTCTGTGATCCCTGTCCTGGGCATCACATGCCACCATATCTAATGCAACACTTAAATGAATAAATACAAACCAGTCTATGCTAAGGAAGTGAGCATTTTTGTCAAATAAAATACACAAAATTTCCCAGCTTTCTCCATCACAATATCTACCAAACTTAATAATCTGCTCATATTTGTAACAGATACTTACATATTAGAAAGTTCATACTGTGACACCAGATAGATATATTAGAGGTGCCATTCATGGGTCTCTACTTCCAGGAACATCTGTGCGTCTTTGTTGGGAGATTGTTTTGGGGAAGCTCTTTATCGGGGGAAGAGGGTGGGTTTTTACTATCATGCCTCCCTTCCCAGTTGCTTACATGAATTAATGTATTAATTGAGTAACTATTGGGTTTATTCAGTTTAGGATGAAATGCCATACCTCTCAATACTGTGAGTGAAAGTCTATTCAGACTTGCTTTAGAGTGAAATTCTAGCACTCAGGCTACACTCAACTTAGGAATTGTTATTAGGAATAACATTCATTTGAAAGTTGAAGATTTTATGTTAGCTAGGACTGATGGATAATTGCCTTTCATTATTTAGGGAAAATAATTATTATCAATGATTACTAATTCCTCTTGGCAGGATAAAACAGCTAATTCCTTGAAAGTGACCAAAGAACTGTGAAATAAAGGACCAATTTGTAAAACAAAGCCTAGCAATTTCTCTTGTTGCCTTTCGCAGATTTATGCCCAGGTTCAGATGATCAGTCAAAAATAAAATGTCTTGATTTCATTAGGGTTTTTTTCCTACAGAATAAAAGAATAAAGACTAAGAGCGAGTGAAAGGTTGCCTGTCCTGGGTTTATTCCTGCTACTGAAATGTTCTATCTATGCAAAACCACTACAAATGTCATTAAACTGGTTAGTACTCTGGTTGCTTTGTCTTGCTCTACAAGCGACAAAAGAAACTAGAAAGCACAAGTGAGCTTCACACAAAACAATTGAAAGATGACATAAAAGTTTTCTGAAAATATCCTGCAAATTTTGTCCTTGTCAAAGAATATATTATGGGGGTTTGAGTTCAATAAACCATTTTATGAACAAAAATAATATCCAGAAATCAAACGTGCTTGGTTAATGACGCATACATAACATGGAAAAATAAACTACTGAAAAGTTATTTTGAAAGTAAGCATGATACATAGAAGGAAATCCCTAAACACAGTATAAGCTCGTAATTCATATTACATCTAAACCAAAAACTGAACTTTGTAATGCAAGTATGCTAAGAAGTTTCATTTGCCCTAAGTTTGCCCTAAATGACAGTACAAAAACCACTCTGGCCTTCTCCAACAAGACAGCATATTCCAAGCTTGGGAAGAGGAAAAGGACACAACACTGTTGAAGACAGGTATGTTTTCCTAAAACAAACGCAATATAGCTACATCAGCCTGCTGGAGAAGGGGAAGCAATAGAGGTAGAGCTTATTGACTGGGGAGGGAGGAAGCCAGAAAGAGACATAAGGGAGTAGATGGAATTTTAGTTTGAGAAATTCTTGGATCACAGCCTAGAGGTATTGTTGTTGGAATCTACAGAAAGGTATTTAGTACAACATCCTTTCATTTTGCTCAAGAATTTAAAAGCTTAGATGAAAATCCAGTATGTGCCTTCAGATACAAGTCCCTGACAATTATTTTCCTGTATAACACGTACACTCAAACTCATTCTTAAAAGAAATGTGTCTCAGAAACTGCAGAGTACAACCAGCTCTTCTGTTTTGCTTTGTCATGTATGTACATACTGTCATAAAACTACCTCAGAGCTCCTGGGAGAGTGGGGAAGAAAAAAGAACAGAAAAAAATCTCACAGTTTTAAAAAATGATTGTTAGTGTTTAGATGCCATGCTCTGCCCTCAACTGGATTAAAGTCATCTAACTAGACCGAGAACAGAAGCATGTCAGCTGAGGACTTGAGTCTCACACGGTATTTATCACCTATTCCTGCAGTGCAGTATGGGGTGCCTTTTTGAGATTGAAAAATTTTCAAAGACCTGAAGACATCTTCCTGGTCCTCCACATTCTTTCTTCAACCCCATAAGTTACCAACAGGAGATAACCACATGTACTCTGTATTTAAATGCTTTGCATTTTGGGTCTAACTGTGCCAGACGGTAGAAGTACTTACTTGGGGGAATACTTGGACATGGCAGAGCTATGGAGGTTGAGACAAATGTAGGAGTTAGTCCTGGAGAAGGCTCAGTGGGCGAGCTCTTTCTCAACACCACCTGCCTGCCTGAGAGGCTGCAATCAGTGGACATGGTGTCAGAATGTGTGCTTGGTAATATGATGTGTTACCTAGAAATGCAGAATCTCACAGACACAGCTTGCTTGGAGTTAAGATTGATACACATTATCCCACTTTCAAAGGGTTACAGTGTTACTTTTTGAAAATGGACCACAAGATCTTCAATACATAATTCACTAGCACAGGATCCTAATATCCTACATTATCATTGCTAAGCATTAAATACAGCTTTTGTATCAGCTTCTTACATCATTATCACCACTTTACACAAAGAGGTAAGAAAGTGATTCTCAGCAAGAATGACAGTGGAAGAAAAGAATAAAGCTGATTTTCAAGTCAATTCAGAGATGTCATCTGTGTGTCACTTGTTTGTCATAAACTTCCACCTCATCTATTCATCTCTTGTACTGATCCTGCTGGCATTCTGGCAGTTGGATCATTTCCATAACTCCTTTTACCATGACACTATGTACAAGTAAAAATTTAACCAGAAATCTTGACAGTTCTATTATACAACAATACAGTGACTCAGTAAATGAAAGACAACTGTTTTCCCCATTCTACATAGTTCTCCTTAGTCACCGAGATGATCCAGAGAACAGAGGTGAGAGAGAAACTACTCAGAGAGAAAATTACAATTTTCATTGTCCTTGAAACTTGCAAGGACTTGCATTGTCCTTGCAAAATGCAAGACTAAGGCACCTTTCTTTATTTCCTTTAATAATGGTAAGTTTCATACATATTTACTTGTTAATTCCAGCTCTGTGTACTTTAAGCAAGCCTGTAGCTGACTATTGGGAGTACACTAACATTTCCTGCACAAAGTTAATGTACAAAGCTTTTAGTATAAAGTCCATGTTTCCTTAAAAGTCCCGTGCTTTTATAAGGCACATCTATTCCCTTATGTGTTTTCAGGCTGGGTAAAAAAAGTAATTAAGTGAACAATTAAGTTGTCAAATAGAAGTTAGCAAACATAAATTTTAATGCCACTAAATCACAAATAAAGATCAGGAAAATACTCAAACCTTCCTACTAACAGTGTCAAAACAGCAAGCTGAGAACACAAACTCCAACTTTTCTATTACAGTCATAGAAATTATCAGGCAAGAAAACATTATGTGACCTATCACTGTTCAGCAGCCCTTGTTTAAAAGCAAACTCTAAATTTTAAATCCCAAGAAACGTCAAAGAATATTTAAAAATCTTTGGAGTACAGATTGAGCTCTGACCAATCATATAGCACCCCCTGGCAGACATTTCTTATAGTCAACTGAAAGAACCAGAACAAAGAGCTTTCTGCATTTTATCTTCTATTCCATGTTAAAAGAGAATGCAACTATTGGACAGAAGTGAATATGCTAGCAAATTAGTTAACCCACAGGAATTAAAATGATCCAGTTAAGAATTCTGTTGAGCAGTTGCTAAAACAAATGGCACAAATGAAAACAAACAGATGAAAATAAGTTTTATTTTAACAAAGCTATTTTAAATGACGAATTAACACCATTTATGCTTGTGTTGGGACCAAATACTATTACTGCTACTTCCCATGTTGCCACACTTTGACAGAGACAGCAGCAACACGAGTGGGAAAAAACCCTACACTCAGTATCAAAAGGACAGAAAAAAATTAACCTCAGAGCACTACTATATAGATCTGCTCTTCCTAAAAAGAACTAAGGGTAAGCTGTTGCTTGACATATGATTTCTTACTACTTCCTGGAAAAAAAAAATATCTCTTTTTCCATCACGTAGCCTGGCCTGTTCTCTGGAACACTTTCATTCAAAGCATCTTCTGGCTACTTTATCCCAGCTTTTTTCCTGGCTAACTTATAGCCGTTCTATTGGCTGCACTTAGCTGTTCAGATTTTACAACTAAAAGAGACCCACAACATTGTGTTCAATCCCAGTGAGGATTTACACCATGTCTGGCATTTTTTTTTCTTTTTTCTTTCTTTATTGCTGGTGAAATACATGCAATTACCAGAGTTCACTTACTTTACATATTATGGAACAGAGGTAGCAACTTTCACTGTGAAAAGACAAGCATCTTCTAAGAGACACCTCTTAGCTTCCTAAAATCAGATATGCATTCAGATGAACCAAATTTCCTAAGCAAACCCCCAGAATCTTGGAGTTTCTATTCAGATCTATTTCATTTGGGTTGTAAAGCAAAGAAACAAGACATTGTCTAAGCCACTGGCTGAATCTCATAGTACAGTTACAGCAAGATGATAGTTGTTTTTTCTAATGCACTAATAGTGGAGGAGAGGACTGGGAGTGAGGTGAGGTTTGGAGAGGCAGGCTATGCAGGCAACACTGGTAGACAGGGAGACATGTGGTGTCACAAGAACTATGACAAGGTGCAAGACATGTTTCTAGAAAAGGTTCTCCCTCATTAAAGCAGCCAGGCAGCCGTAAGAACAAAGGGAATAAGTTGCATACACAAAATTGGTTAAAAAAAAATAGAAAGCAGGAGTACAAGTTGCTACAAGTAGAATGCCAAATCAATTTATAGTAGCACCTACTATTCATCAACATGATGTGATTTTACTAATGACACTAAGTTATTCAAGGTAAGAAGAGGACTTGACTGTACGATTCTGAGTAGTGACCTGAAAATAAACCAGCAAATTTTATTCAGCACATCAAAAAAAGTCAAAGAAGGAGTCCTTCACTCAACCCATAGCTGTAAAGGTTTTTGCAGATGCAAGACATTAATATGGGCTCAAGAGGAAACAACAATCTCATGGCAGAAATTGCCACTGATTACCTAAATGTATGCAGGGACCAGTCATGTCTCAGGAATGTTGAGTCTGGGATAGCAAATGGGGTAGAAAAAGGGAAGTTTATGTTTGCTATGGTTTTATATTCTTCCTTTAACATTATTTGTGGCTACTCTTGGAGTCTAGTTATCAAGTTATGCATACCCACTGCAGCTGCTTTCGTTTGTATGTAATATAACTTACTGAATTACATAGGACACTTCCACATTAGTCAGAGGTACAAGCTTGCTGTAGGAGTAGTTACCTTCCTTCTCTTTCCCTTTGAAGATTTAACACTGTAAGCAATTGTAAGATGCTGTCTTACACCAGCTTATCTTTGCTCTGCACCTAATGTAGGCTGAACTGAGAAATTCAGATAAAAATGGTACCATTATTACTAGTGCAGGCATAGATACTGACAGTTAAAGATGCACCTCAAATTTATGTTACCTGTCTAAATTATACTTTTACCATTTGTAAGAGTCTGCATGATATGGTAAATCAGCATTTCTAAACTGTAATTATACTCTTCATGCTTTGGTCATACTTTCAAAGGAATGTCTCTAGCACAGGGTAACAAAGCTCTAGCATAAGCAAGAATGGGCTCTCGTACTGGCCGGAATACGAGCAGGAATTAATAAATTCAGCTTTCTTGCAGGCTGCAGGCAATACAGACAGATCACATTTCAGGATTGGGTTTTTTTATTAAATGAACCCAACAGGAACTCACTACACTGGAAAGCCACCAGATTTCTACAAACAGCTGAAATCCCACTTCCTCACACGCTTGGCAAACTGAAAAAGACAAAGCAGGTGAGCCTTGACATAACCTTGATGTAATTCAACAAGTAACATGGTTTAAAACATCGTTTCAGTTTGGTACTTAAGATACTTTGATAGTTCTGAGAGAATTATGGACTGTAACTACAAAGCTGATCATGCAACTTTCTTTGTAACTGATCATAGGGAGAGTTCCACCAGGGATAAAACCAACCACACAATCCCACAGCCTTATAGCATGTGTAACATTACTCTAGACATCTTCGGTCTAGCAAAACATGACTTCAAGAATATATTTTTCATGTGCAGCTCAGAGAAGCCAAAACACATGCACCTCTTTCTCTCTGCTAATTCTTGCTGCAAGTACGTGTCCAAGATTTAGATTAGGGGTTTGGGGGGAGGGGGACGGGTTTGGGTTTTTGTAATTAAGTTACTATATATATATATATTCCAAATACTTGGCAATTACTTCAGTTCTTCATTTTACAAAGCTTTTCAACAGTCACATAATTTGAAGTTAATTTACCCCCAATTCTCCGTTCAAAGTCTTGCTTGCTTGTACCAAGTATTATCAAAAAGTCTCCCTTTTTTAAAGTTTGTTACATTACTTAAAGCAACATCTCACTTCACATGAGATCATTTGTCATTGCTTGGAAACAGCATTCTCTTATTTTTTCTTAAGCACATCTAACTTTCCGTCCCCTGGTAACACTGGAAAAAAACTATTTTAGATTTCTTTTTCTGCTTTGCACCTAATGTAGGCTGAACTGAGAAATTCAGATAAAAATGGTACCATTATTACTAGTGCAGGCATAGATACTGACAGTTAAAGATGTACCTCATGCTACCTGTGAGACACTTTGCAATTTCTTTTCAGCTATAACAATCATGTTTTTAATGGTAAATTTACAGAAGTCTACATAGCTTAGCTATGGACTGGTGTGGAAATCAGTGCAACATTTTCTGGAACTGAATTTTCAGGTTTTTGTTTGCTCTTCCTTGCTGTTGTGTTCTTCCTTTTTTAAAGGAAAAAAACCCCCACAGATCTACTACCACTAACGATGATACTTCAAAATTCAGCATAAAAAACTTAGAAAAAATGACAACTTTTAAGATGCTCAAGTAATCTTTTCACAGATGCATCTTAAAATGTTTAATAATGCAGTCTTAATGTAAGCTAGTATTTTTTTCTATAGCCTTTAAACAGCAGATGTTGCCATCTCATCTTTTTTGAAAAAGAAACTGAAGCATAACATTACAATAATCAAATACCTTCTTTCTGTAAATCCAGTTAGACATCATCTATCATTTACGCTAAGGTCAAGCAGGAGAATTAGACATCTGTGAAGAAGTAATTTTTAAGTAGTTTGCTTCACATTACTAAGAATATCTGATTGAATTTCAGTCTCTGACACCAACTTTTTCAACACAGTCTTCAATCACCCTAATCTGAAATTCCTCTTTCTGTATTTACACTCAAGTCTTCACAGTCACAGTCTACTCCAGAGCATCAGTTCATTCCTACAGCAGGTCCATCCCCTGCAATGACCCAAGTACATCATTGCAAACGTGTGTGTGCCAGTATGTATAGAACTGGGTGAAAGCACAGAGTGTTGTCAACTTTAATACTTTGGGTTTTTTCACTGACATTGCAACAGCAAACAATGCTTCTGCCTTGACTTTGCAACAGAATTCAATTCCCAATCCTGGTTGTTTTAATGAAAACTGGCTAAATAGAAGTAAGCTGAATGTACTGAGTGATAAAAAGAAATCGCTGAAGATTTGGAGCAAAAATGTATTGGCTGGGATTATGCTTCTGATTTTTCTCCAATGAAAATTTGTAGTCTGGGTTAGGTAAACCAAACTAGCAGCAGTCATCTTTATTTTTAAGCCACAGTGTGTAGATTTGCTCTGGCCGGGTACATTTTAACTAGTAAGATATCATCTGGCAATTAATTTTACAATCTAATCACTTCTGTCACAAGAGAAATACAGTGGTATGCAAACAGAATCCGTTAAGAAACCTTCCTTCTGAGTATCTCCTAGACATAGGTAGCAGTAACTTTCATAAAAAAAACCCCACACAACCAAAAGAACCAAAAAAACCAAACCACAAAAAAAGCACACAATCACGCACAAAAAAAAAAAAATCAAAAACCCCAAAAACTGTTTTTACTCTTTCTATAGTCAGAGAAATAAAGGTGTTCTGCTTAACTGAGTCCAGAAGTTGTTCTGCAAATGCTGTTTTGACAGCAGATGGATAGCACAAAAGTTTCAGTAATGTGAAACTTGCTGTTCAAAATGAAATGTATCATGAGTATGTATGAAACTTGTCATGAACAAGTAAAATGCTGCCACTGTTTCAGAGGTCACATTTAAGCACTGTGGATTAGCAACTCTGGACTGCAATTTTTGTACATTTATCTATGTTTAGAACTAGACCAAATAAAAGCCTTACTGGGAGCTTTGGGTTTAAATCTTTGATTTATGGTCTATGCTTGTACTTTCTGCAACAACACTGTTAGTTGTAAAATAACAAATCATCCTGAAATCTTCTGTGTTCTCTTTCTTTGGGTAATAACCTCTGATTTTTTCCTGCATAACTCTGACAGGAAGAATATAGCAAGCTCTTGCCTACAGCAAACTACAGAGTAGTAGCAAAGGCACTTTCCAAAAGGGCGGGGGACTGAAGAAGAGAAGGAAGTGAAAACACATCTTTCTTTCCATGGGTAAGTGAACTAATTTTTTGCCTAGTTTACAGCTGGTGTATCAATACAACATAACCATACCTATTGATTTAAGGCCTGACTACTGCTAACACACAGTAGAATCCAAGCTCATTTTTTGGGTCAGGTTATTCCATCATATTAGATGAAGCAAAGTCCACTAGTTTTTAAATTAAAAAAAAAAATTACAAAAAGGCAAATTATTTGACAGCCTGTTTAGACCAGGCTAAAACTCAGAGATGACTATAACTGTAGGATCTGAAAGTCAAACTGGCACCTGCTGAATTCAGATATATGGCTTGCTGGTGCTTTTAAGATCCAACATGGATCACAGCTAGAGACTTGCAGGGCTGAACTGTAAAAGAGCCTGTGTTTTAGTTAAAAAAAAAAAAAAAGTGTCCTTATTTGGATTTAATCCCAGAACCACCAATTCACTTGAATTAGATGTTGCTAAAATGCAGCTGAAGTAATAGTTAATTTTTTTCTGTTTAGACACTTAATAAAAAATAAGCAAACTTAAACCACCTTTAAATACCATAATACCATAAGCTAGTTGAATGTTAAGAACAGCAAAGTGATGTACACCTCAAAAGATGAGGCACAATTTAAAATTACTCTGTCCTGTTCTTCCTACTGACGCCACCAGTTTACTCACTTGTAGCCATGATACCTGGAGGACATGCTGGTATCCCGTGATCAACTGCCCATCTGTAAGCTCCTTCACCAACTAAAAAGCTAGGAGACACAGAAGAGGGAGTTTAAACAAAACCATATAACAAATCCCCCTTTTCTTGTAATTATTTTTCTTTCTATTTGGTTTGCTCATTTTATAACTATAGACTGTCTACATTTTACAGAAATTTCAGCTATAATTACATTTGGCAACCTTATGTAGTTTCATTAAAAGACTATGCAGCTCTGACATTAAGTTTAGTACTGGATAAAAACGTGTGCTATTAAATTTGAAAGCACCAGCTTTCCGTTGCAGCTAAACCAGGACAAAGTCGTCTAGAGTCTTGCTCTCTATAACAGCTTAGTAAGATTCTGAAGACCAGCAACATGGGATGAATGAGGTGAGAATGGTAAGGTATTTCCAGTGAAGTCAGCCAATGCCACAGGAATATCAAGGAGTCCTTTGAGAACTGCAACACAAGCTAAAAATAAGCCTTATTTAGAAGGATAACAGTCTGTCTCATGGATTTTTATCAAGCATTTGCAAGTGAGTCAAGTCTACTGAATTTTTCCCAGAGTCACAGAATGTCAGGAGTTGGAAGGGACCTCAAAAGATCTTCTAGTCCAACCCCCATGTCAGAGCAGGATCACCTAGATTTTTAACTTATTTTTAAAGCCCCTAACAATCTGACAAGTTGTTTCCTAGTCAGTACTGAATATTTTAGTACACACTATTATGACAATGATAGCAAGAATACTATACATAGATATGTAAATTCAGGATGGGGGGTGGGGGAGGAACCTCAGTTATCTATACCACTTCCCCTTAATCTGATTCCCTAAAAAGGGGAACATGGCAGCTGGAAATCACACATTTTCAGAAAGAATACTAACAACAGTAACCCGTGAAGGACAACTATTTTCAGTTGTAACTTCATATCCCCTTCCTGAAATAAGAATAGCACAACTAGCTAGTGGACACAAGAAGTTAAGACTGAGAATTTGTGGCTATTTAAAAAAAAATTTATAGAGAAATACCAGAACCATAAATATGAGGCTAAAAAGGTTCTCTGAGCTACAAAGTTGTCCCTGGGATCACAAGGTACTACAATTTCAGAGAATGTTATTGATATAGCAAATTTGTTGGCATTAGGACTGTTGGAAGTCCTGACAGTGCTATATCTGACACCTGCAGATTTCAGTATGTAGCATTTTGAGGTGGGACATTCTATCTTCTCTGCAGCTTAACCAATACAAGAGCTGTGTTCAGTCTTTTCTCATAAAAGTTTCAAAAAAGCTCACTATATCTAGATATGAATTTGACTTGTTACATACAAATTTTTTACTATCATTTGTGCAGCTACTGTAGAATGAGCTACTTAGTACTTTGAGAAAACTCAAGTATCCCTATTATGTAAGCTAGTGCTCAAGAAGCAACCTATCACTTTCGTTAACAGAAGAGATAAATGCAAACTGTAGTCAAACTTAATTAAGTAGTATTCTCCTAATTATAAATAGGTGGGTTAGGCCTTTAAAAGAGAAGTTTTCTATCAACAATACATTCTCAGGAAGTGAAGAAGCATTTCCTGTTCAATAAAACCATTACACACAGGAAGGAAAGGTAGGTGGAGAAAGTACCAAGCTCAAATATTAGAAGTTTTATATATGGTAACTTGAACAGCACAGATCTGTCAGAAACACTGGGTTTCACAAGCAATCTCACAGTTGCTTTTTTACCACAGCAACAGCCACTATTATTTATGAAGGGTGCAAAAAAAGCCTCCATGAATGTCTCAAAACTTCAGTAATTTGCTTTTTGCTTTGCTCACACTTGTGTTCTTAATTCCTACATTCCTCTCCCTCCTATAAGATGAGCACAAAGTACATTCCAGTTCAGGTCCCAAATAATAACTGATTAGCTGAAGTGGACACCTGCTAAAATCCAACTGAGTCCACATAACACCACAGAAATCATCCTTCTTTTTTTAAAAACCCTTTAATTCAGATATCTTGAAAGGACAACATAATCACAGAAAAATAGAAATAATTAAAAAAAGAATTATTTGCTCAGTGCTTTCTTGCCTAGAATACCTATACTGTATCTCCTATAAATTAATATAGATTTAGTTGGTAACAAGACTCCTATAGGGGATAGATCATGAACTCAGTTCTGATGGTAGCCAAGTATGTATAATCTAAACAAAGCAAAATTCTTTACACCCTCACAAAAAAGCAAGTTTTGCAATCTGGTTCAGTGCCCAGTCACACACACAACTACCAGCCACAGATGACAGGGTAGTAAGAAGGTGGGAACCAGCACTCTGGCACTGTGGAACTGCTTTATTTGCCATGGGAATCATCTATGTAGCACTCAGAAAAGCTGCAGCAGGCAAGAATAACTAGGGCAATCTTTGGAATGATATAAAAGTAAAAGTACCTCTAAACAGCTACCACCAAGGTTGATTTACTGGGGGAGAGGGAAAATAGGGAATAAAGCCAGTGGGCTATAGAAAGCTGTCAAAACCCTACATTTCAAAAGCCTTTAGGCCAATTCAAAATACAATTTTCCAAAGAGGCAAAAAAAATCCCCAAAACAAAGGATGAGTGAATTTGAGCTCTGCTACTCCTGAAAGTCTGCACAAACAAGATAAACCCATGTTTCTTGCAAATGTATCAAGTGAAGAGTACTCTGTTACAGTCTCATAGCACACTGAATATGAAAACATCCCCCCAGCAAGGAGCTGATGCTGGGGGCAAATTTCCGGTTGTACACAAACTAGAGCACAGTAATAGAAAATGCAAGCAAAGGTCTCTAAAAACGGTCTTTTTAAGCAATTTTCTATAACAACATGGTTATCCTGGCACTACTTACTCCAAACAGGACCATTTAATAGGGTCTGTATGGGGGCAGGCCAGGCTAAGCCAAACAGAAGTGGGAGAAGTACATCAAAGTTGGTCAAGGTGATCCTGAATATCACAAGCTCTATTTGTAAGATTTACTACAAAATGCAGCAGTCACTCTGAGATCATTGCAACAGAGAATAAATTGTTCTGAAAAAACAGAGGACAGCCATAAGGGGTTGTGAAGGTCTTCACTACACCCTGTGCTGCAAGTTACAGGAAGTACATATCCCACCTGTAAAACTGAAACAAAGGAAACCTGCAAAGGGATGTTTGCCTGCACTGGTTACTATTAACACTGTAAAAGACACAGAGACATGAACTTCCACATCAGTAGTACTAAGGAGTTCTAAAGGAGACATGAAGGTGTACTGGTATGCATAACTACATATCTACAGTTAATAGCAAAAAGATGTAAATAAGCCTTTTTCCTTAGAAACGTAAAGGTTTCAATGTAAGAAACAGAAAAACTTCAAACTTTACTGTGAAACATCTAATCTGTTAATCTGCAATCAAAGACCATTTCCAAAGATCCATCCAGTATGTAATTGTGCAATTATAGCAGTGGATTTTTTTGTGTAAAGTTATATAATGAACAGGACTATCTTATATTATGTAACATTTACAAGTTCAGTATTTTTTGCTTGTGCACACAGGCAGATAAAATACTGGTGACATCGAGCTGAATAAAATATGATAGAAAGATATAAGGACTGTAGAAGTTTCAATAAATGCAATCATGCATGCAGGGAATTTCTATTTAAAATTTTTTAAATTTTAATTTAGATAGTGGAATTCTGTGTTTGAAACAAGAAAGACAAGAAGATATTGAGCCAGAATGATACACTCAACAAAGCAATTCACAGCAAATTGGTTACACAGGTTGGGACACTGGATCACTCCTTCCCCATAAGCTTACCATCTAAGAATAAATTAATCACTCATTAGAATTTCTTCAATTAAAAATTAGAAGTGGTCCACTTTGAACTGTTTTTGAATTGTCACTTCAAAAACAGGGGCTGAACACGGGTAGACAGACCAAACTAACTGCCTCCGTATGTTCTTTTATAGACAATAATCTCTATAATGCCACTTTTACTAATCTCACAGTTCCTGAATTTTTCTTCTGTGGTTGTATGCCAAACATTCTGGCCACAAAACACGAAGCTAGCTTAGGTCACATGAAGCTTAGCTGTAGAAATAATCTCTATCACTAGTTTTCTTTAACAAGGTATGTTTTTAGGTTAAGCAAAGTCAGGAAGGTTCCCAATAAGCTATTTCCCCATGAGAAAAAGATGAAACTTGCAAATCTTCAGAAATAAAAATCGGTTACTAAGATCCTGACACTTGGCAGGGATGAGAAAATTACAACCACTCTCTTGTTATTTGACTATATATATTTTCAGCTTGTTCAGGAATTATTTCAGTCCCAAACCAACGTGTGATGCCAACCTCTGCTAGAAAGGCAAGGCATGAAACTGTCAACAGTCATCCCCTATAACTAATACGAGCCATTCTGAACTTGGGATATCCCATATGTGCAGGCGCATCCAGCAAAGCAAGTCTGAAGCACAAACCATCATGTCCCTCTAGTATAGACAGCTCTCAGGGTAACTCATCTGCAGTAATAAAATACACATTCCAAATCCAGAATGGAGAAAAGGAAATTAAAATTAGGAAACTCGGGTCCACAATGTTTGCACAATAAACTGTATTTGTTGGCTCCAAAGACCATTCACCTCTAGCCTTGACAGTCTGAGCTTTCTTGTCTTTAAAAATATCTGTTAGCCAAGACCTTACACAGTGTTTGAAAGATTTAGTCTTGTCCTGTGGGGCAAGAGGATACAGTTTCTTTCCTATTCAGTTATTTTAAAAATGATAGCAACATTAACTAGGTCGTGAAGTTACAGAAAACATGCTAAAAGGCCCAAGTGCTCTTCCTTACAATCCAAAATAACACTGTGGTGGTACAGTCAAAACTAAATCACAGGTGATTGCTCCTGGAGCTGACTTCAGTCCTAGTTCTGGAACACCAAAAGCACACACGTCAGTTGTCACTCTCTTTAATGTAACTCAGCTAAGCCCTGGCTTTCTTCTGACAAACAAAAAAAAAAGTTACCTCACTAACTATATTTTTTTTTGTTCATTAAAATGTTTTAAATGCAAAATCTGCTTGTTGATGGTTTGGTTTCAGCGTGGCTTTTTTTGATCTATGACCTTCCTTTGCACAACACTGAAATAGTGTTTCTCCTCACTGTTTAAATTGGAACATTATTCCATCCAGATACAGACTATTTGCATAAGATTATCTGGAATATAAAAAGCTATTTGGAGTAAGAATAACATAGTAAGGAAACTAAACTTTGTGGATCTAAATATACATATTTTAAACTACATAAGCACTAATTTAATACATCTGCAAATACTGTAGTCCATTAACTAGCAAATTTCTGCATCAGGTATGGTAACTGTGGATAGCAGTCAATTAATATGAATGGGTCATTCAAGTTCTCTACTTGTCAATTTAAACTGCTAATTAAAAATATGATGGCTTTAAGGGTAATCGATACACTTCTTGGATTATTTCCAAAATGATGCAATAACATTTAACATTGCTATGCATTTAATAGTTATCTCTTCCATCTAAGTGTTATACACATCTCAATAAAGGACTACATATATCTATTCTTCTTGTAAGTACTATCAAATTATCTTTAAAATAACTTCCCCATCCTGGCTAAGATAAGAGGAAGTTGCTAAACACTGCACATTTCCACATCCATAACTACAAAATAAAGCCACTATGACAGGCAGTAAAGCATGATTCTCAGATACTTGTTAGAACCCGTGTTGCTTTTTTTTTTGAAGGTAGACAGAGGCAAAGGCAGTAGAGTTTCATTTTAATCTTGATGTATTTAGAGGTTTTTTTCAAAACACGACAGTAAAGAAACATAAGAATTCAGTATAACATAACAAAATAATCACACAGACCAAAATTATCACAAAATGATTTTACCATCTATTCACAATACTTCATTCTATTCACAGCTTTATCAAGTGCACGAGATGTTTCAAGATCAGAGAACAAGGATTATCTTCTTTTTAAAGGCACACTATTGCTGGTATGTAAAACAGCACCAGCCTTCTTGGGATGAGATACAGCCTTCAAATACCGCATGCAGTAGAGACGAAAGACCAAAGTAAAGTCAAGCAGAACAAAGCAATTACCAAGGTGGAATTCTGCCAGCAGAGAGTTTTCCCTTCTGCCCTTCACACAACAATCTATTTGCAACTGAAACTGGATTCTTGATTCCTGAAAAGATTAGAAAAAAAGGGGAACAGAACGTTAAAATGGTTTTCCACACAGCATTGTAGCGTTCATTTTGGCAATGGAAGTCAGCTTCCTTTAACTTTAAAAGGCTTTGCCAATTCATCAAGAGATACCCTGTGGTGTTATGTTTCAATTTTATAACAAAATTTCCAGTTTTTCTTTCAGATGTCCTATCAGTGGTGATAAGGCTTCTAATCAACACCTCCTTCCCTTCATTTTTATATTTTTACATGAAAAAGAATCATATTGAAATACTAGGAGTGACCTCCTACCACAGAAATCTCAAATTAAATCTGTGGTATTCTACAGGCCAAAGACGTTTTACGGGCATTAACTTTTCAAGATGGAAAGAGCTTTCATTTGGATCTATCTGGCCAGAACAGGGATTATAGGATTCAGACTTAGCTTTCTTCCACTCCCTCATTTCCTCCTTGCCCATGGTTGGAAGGATACATTTTGTAACAAATACGCCTTGAAACACTTAATTTTACTATTTATTTTAGATTTATATCTACATGAGGAAGTTATTACCACAGTTCAGAACCACTCCAGGATAAAGACCAAAGCCTGAAATGTTGTCAGGAAAGCTATTAAATAGTAACAGTTAAGGCTGTCTGATGTACTTATGACAAAACCTGAACAAACCCTACTTGGGACTGTATACCTGTATTTGTTTTGTTCTGAAAGCTAAATCTCAACAAAAAGAAGAGAAGCACATTAGTTTTCACATCAGTTAAGGTCCATATGCAGATGTATCTAACTGTATAACAGTATCAGATAAAATAAATCCAAATGTAATAGATCACGTGAGAGAACTAGTAACGAAAAAAAAAACCAAACAACTGCAGTTTACAGAAAATTTATGTCCCAAGCAAGCAGCTTGACAGATGAGCAACTGCTCCCATTCTCAAAAATACATGAGAGGCTTCAGTTTGAAGGCTGACATGCTGCACAGCCTTCTGACACTATAAAGAAAACTTTGGTCCCTTAAGGTCCTAACTTGACCAACTTACAGACCAAAATATGAATTGGCCTGATGGTTGCATACTATTTTTTAATAGTTCCATTTTACTGTAAAATTATCATTGTACAAATCCATTTGAGCAAACTCTTTCCCACTGTGAATACTGTATAGCAGCATATGATTGACTGTTCTGATTAAAGGATTACCAGGTAACAAGTAAGACAAGTTGTTACACAAAGCAAAGTAACACAAACCAGTGTTTCAGGGAGCAGGAACTCCTCCTTTTTTTAAAAAGATAGCAGGATTTATTTAAATGGTGAAGTATTTACAATGACTCCTCCCTCCCAAAAAGTTACAATCCTGATCTTAGCACTTAAATCAGTAGTTAGCTTTACAATACACAATTAACATACCACTGAGTGCTCCAACTGCTCCAAAATTTAATGACTTTCCATCCATTATACTGGCATCACATTCTATCTCACCCAGAAGGTTTAGGTTAGATCCCAATCCAGCATTTGTAAAAGGAGAATCCTAAAAATAAGAACAGAACACTGTAAGGCTACATCCACAAAAGACTACATCAAAACCTATGTATAACTGAATTGATGACACTGGTCTTGGTACAGTGCACTTTCTTATACCAGTAGTTTAACCTTTCACAGAAAAAAAACCACAACAATAGAAATTTGAACAGTGCATCTCAGATTTCTATAATGCATACCTTACACCCTCTGTAGAGTGAGATACATCTCAAGCCTAACAATGCACTAATATAAAACCCAATCACCCAACATTTTAAGATGACCATTTATATTCAAGCAAAAGCCTTACATGATGAGTGAAAATTTCTCCTTCCCCCAAATACACACTTCATTCAGTCCCTAACCATCAAGTAACATTTATGTTGCATCTAATAATCACTGCACAGACCACAGTCTACCTTTGACACTCTTAAGTATGACACAATGGTGCAACAGAACGGTAACTTCCCTTAGAATTGTAAGCTTATGATTGAAGCTTTGCATGAAGAAATAAAGAATCTGCATCAGAAACAATGTAATCTGTAAAATTTCTATTTGATCATTAGCACAAGGACAGTCATTACTGCAGAGTGGAAGTTTACTGAATAAAAACCAAGACATATTTCACAGAAAGTATGGAACATTATTTTATAAACTAATTAAAAACCTAACTCCTCTTTTATGTTGCTTTTTGCAAACTCAAGGTTCTCAAACAAGAAGCTTTGCATGCTAAAATTAAAACCACCGATTTCCTTCCCCCGCTCCCTCATCAGTGCATGCCCATGACTTTAAAACCACAAAATTTCAAAGTAGCATTGTTCGGAAGTCTCACTTCCAGCTCATTATAATCCCATCATTTTTGATGGAAGCACAAAAAGTACAGGATAAAGGAAGATGACAGCCAGAGGAGCCAAACTAAAATCTCAGAGAGATACTGCATACCTTCAGAGTTTCACATCTGTTTTTATTAAACACCATAACAACCTGATGTGACAAAGAGAAATGGCTGTCTAGACCACACGTGAACATGTCGATGAAATTAGATGGTCATGCTTTTGCAATACACGGAATAAAAGCTGAATCAGGAAATAAATCTACTGGGAACAGCTCAAAGTGCTGTCTTAAATGTTAAGTAAATGGTGAGGGTGGGTTTGTACATACTAATTTGTAATGAATACAGGAAAGAAAAGAAAAACAGAACTGAAAAAAAAAAGGCAGCCTGTGTTAATTTTCAAATGAGCAAGTAGTGAGTAAATTCAAAACCTGTTTTGAAAGATGTTGATTCTAACTTACAGAGATACTTAAAGTGTTTTGCGTGCCTGAGTCACTAAAATGCTATCTTTGTGAAGACCCATAAATGCATAATACATAATCATGAAACAGATGGTAATCTGTGTTCATTTTATACTACTTATCTTTATTTTCTGCTTTTTCCTTTTCCATCCAAGAAGTAGCACGAGATTTTATCCCATTTTATCTCATCCTATATTTATCCCACACTACAACCTGTCTTCAAATTCAGTATGTATACTCACTGTGCTTTTCATTTTGACAGTTATGCCTCACAGCAAGTAAATAAATTTTAAAAGATTTTAGGATAATGTAACTTCCACAGTTTAGTGCACAAAGAATAACTTCCTAGAAGGGGGTGAGTGACAGAATATTATTTTAGCAAGGATAGAAAGATGAAGACCTTCAAAAGGTGGAATAGGGCAGAACAGCCACTGGCTTAACTGACTTCATTGCTCCCCAGGCTCTACAAGTATGAAGAAAATTAAGTCAAGGTAAGTTTAGAACTAAGGCAGCAGAGAAGTAACAGAAGAAATCTGAATTTCCTTCAAACAGTGAAAGTTACTTGGAGGACAAAGTAAAATCAGGAATACTTTAGGGAGAACAATGCTTACTCCTCGTGCTGCCAAAGTTCCTTGCCCATTAGTAATCAGAGTGAAAAGACCTGCAAGGCTGGAGACAACTTTCTGTGTTCAATTCCAAAAGCATTTGCTCAGTGCATTACACTCAAAAGCATTAGCAAAGACGAAGAATTTTGTGCTCTACAGATCTGTTACTGCTATAAAGCAAAGACAGCTGTAAGTCTTAAAAACTTAAAACCAGATGTCATGGCCAAATCAAGGAATTAAGAAGGACCCATCAGTACAGAAGTCCTACAAAGTCTAGAATCCTTCTGCAGACAAGACACAAAGTCCCCTACCACCTGATAAATGTAATAATCCAGAGGGTCGGGGAAAAAAATACAGGAGTGGCATTAGTTCACTTTATTTCTAAAAATCTACATATGCTTGAATGCTTTTGCATAGCATTTTCACTGGCACAACATTAAGGATGCACCGAGACAACTTATTCAGAGGACCTCAACACAGAGGGAACACCATCAGTTTCTCCCTACAATGTGTTTATCAGAATACTACCAGAATACTGGATAAATAACAACTCTACACTAACAAAATCGTAAATGTCTACTTGGAGGCATAACTCTTTCATCTTTGAATCCACAAGGAACCTTACCAGTTCAATCAGCCACAGAATGAGTAACTTCTCCAGTAAAAAGAAATAAAGAATAAATTCCAAGCACCTGTTCAAAATTTCTCTGGAGCTTTACTTAGCTCTACAATTGGGCTGCCCTCAATTAAGAAGGTGGTCTCAGAATTGCCAAGAGGACGATGGTCTACTCTAACATCATAGATCTGAAAGGTGATCTGGTAACACTTTACACAGTGCAGGAACTGGGTGTGAATACACGGAATTTCTAACACCTACCCGAGCGTCTCCGAGATGAGATATAAAGCCTTTGAAATGAGAGAGGGAAAAGCCTTTCTAAACAACAGAAACAAAATTCACACCCACTTTGTGAATAGGTGAGTACATGAAATACGTCACAAATACATCTTTTTTTGAAAATACAAGTCTCTCTAAAATCTGACCAAAGATTTCAAGACCCTGATAAGTAAAGGAATACAATTTATGAAAATTAAGGTGTATTTTGAAATGAAAATTCAAAACCTTAAAGGAATGAAGAAACATTATTAAAATAGAAGTGTGTATGCTTTCAAAGGTGGGGGAGAAGAAAAACTGCTAACTCAGCAGTCTCTTCAAATGCTCAGACAGAAAAATGCAGTATTGCAAAGAACTATATGCCTACCATAGGATGGCAAAGAACTCAAAGCATGCATCCAAGAGTGAGGAAGGGAAAGAAGGAAAGGGTTTATAACAGAAAAGATAATCTTCAGGAAATTACTTTTATTTACAAACACATGCAGAGATCAGCATTTATATTTCTAAGGAGACTGAAAAAAGACAGGAAAGCAAACCAAGCATGAGCTTTGCGTGTTAACAGCAAGCCCTGCTACCACAGAAAAGTAAAACAAGAGGGGAAAGGCAAACAAATGGCTATTCAAGGCATTTTAACAAAACATAAGATGTGGAAAATACTAGACTACCTGGCAATTACTCCACCACTGTAGTATCTCTAACTTACAACATAAACCTGCAGCAAAAGAGATAATAAAAAGTTTGAAGACATGAAACAAGCATTTGATTTTCCCAAGTTAGTCCATCTTGTAAAAATTTTCAAGCTAACAAGGCTATTATTTTTATTTTTAGAATCCTTTTTACTTCAAGATGTATTTATAAATGTTCTGACAGCAAACACAGGCATGCTGAAGTTTCTAGCTGTGGTCAAAGTTGGAACACTTTAAGAAGTTACTCAACAGTGTAGCACTAATAGTCCTGAATTACATCTAGGCAAGCAGTTCAAATGGTCTATTTTCAACACGCTTTAAAGAACATTCCATCCATCTTTGATACAGTTTTGGCCATGGTTTACTTCCAGCTTCTTTCAAAAGGATTCAAAGTCAACAGGCATTTCTTTTTACACGCTGTATTTTATTTTTTTCAGGGGGAATTTAGTGACAAGACATAGTAGTCTACAAGGATGAATCATGTCCCTTTCAATGAAACCAGCTAAAATGTTTTTAAAGAACACTTTTGTCACAGATTATTGTTAGCCACTTTGCTGCAAAACATCACTGCACTGGTTTCTACTAGAGTTAACAGCTTCCAGTTCATTACCCATTAAAGCTTCATCTGTAGTGACTACCTCAATACAAGGCTGCTGGCATTGTTTTTTCTTCTTTAAAAAGAAGTCACTGGGACTAAGATCATATACTCAAAAAATCTTTACTACTATAAAATAAATAAGCAAACAAAAATGAAGAAAAAGATCAACAAGAAACAAGTTCTTTCACTGCAAAATTTTGCTGACAGCCACACAAACCCACTGCTTGAGTATACCAACAAACACCCTTTGCATTGAGCCACAAAACCAAAAACCTGCATAGACAAAAACCAAGCAATTACAGTGGCTAGATCAAAACTAAAAATGTAACCTCCTCTTCCCCATTTAGTATATTAATTTCCAATTTAAATGATGTTCATAAAGAACACTACTGAAGTGAGACTCAAGAAATAAATGATCTACAGACAGTATTACTAAACTTAGACTAAACTTAGAAAAAGTTTGAAAGCTTCAATTCTTTACAACAAGCTTATGTTCTCATCTCCAGAACCTGAACAGGAGATTCTGTGAAGTGGACAAAACAAAATCTTAGGATTGCACATTATTCTCACAGCCAGCTACAAATGCAATCAGTGTGTGGTTTTGTTGAAAACTGCAAATTTCAGTGTACAGAGGGGGACCTCTACTTCCTCCCCCCAAAAATGCTGGTCAAAGCCCTTTGTGTTTCAAGAGAAAGTCACGCTTCATATGGTGGCTGATAGCAAGATTGCAAAAAGAAGTAGTACTGCAATAATGTCTTTGTAGAAGCACACAGTGTACGTAAGTCTTATGAAGCACCTTGTCCAGAGCCGTTTTATTACCAAAAGCGGATGAGGTAGCATGTTCGTTTGTTTCTCTGCAATGACAGGGGTTGACAAACTGGGAAACAGAACTGTCTTTCATCCACTTATCCAATTCAGATGATGCTTACAAAGATCAGCACAGTTAATTTATCAATATATTGTAGGTCAGCCAATCCTATTAGTTTGCAAAAGAAATCTGCCTTTTCTCTATTTAACTATTAGCATTAACACAGAAAATTATTTCACTTGAGATTCATATAGTACAACAATGAAAGGATGTTCCCTGCCCATTTAGAGTCTGCAAAAATAAAACAAAAAACAGACAGCATACCACAAGCAAACTGTCAGCTTGGTCATAAAAGATCAAGAGCAAGTCTTGCGCCTCAACAAGTCTTTGAAGTGATGCCTCTTGGATTAGCTGAAATTCTGTGTAATAAGAGTTGTGTAATTGAGCAGAACGGAGAAAAAAAATCATCTTTTGTGACTCAAAAAATATTTGTGCCTTACAAAGACTATAGAATTTTGGTATACAGCCTTATATATCCCAGAAAACTGTAGAAATGATTAAATATTTTCAACTCACACCAACATGTTCTACAGCAACGAAAATATCCAATTACAAACAATATTCCACAATGGAATCTTTTGTGTTATACAAACTCTCATTGTTCTGCATCTTAATCTGTATGACAGTAACATGTGTAAATAAACACTGTTTTCATACAGAGTTCAGTATGTATCTGACAACTCAAAATGCTAAAGTACTTTATGAAAAGTGACTATTTTTTCCCGTATAAGCAAAAGGATAGTAATATCTCGTTACAGTCAACACACAAACCTACACATTTGCCTATATAATCTTGTAATAGATGAGAAAATATATAGTTTGCTTTGTTGACTTACCACATGCAATTTCTGTTTTCTATACAGCAACAGGAAAAAGCTAAGAATTAAAACTGAAGATGCAGCTCCAGAAATGACTGAGATGTCTGTAGGTGGTGTTTAGAATGAGATATTTGTAGGTCCAAACCTTTCAACATTTTGAAAGCTGACAGTCAAACAATTTTGAATTTCTCAGACCAGATCCAAAAAACTGCCACTGCAAATCATACCATTTTCTGGTTTGAGTATACCTTTGATTTTTCCCCCCTAAATGCAACTACATAGCTACATACTTTAAAAGAAGCCCAAATCCCAACCCTAGTATTCTTTATCCCCGTAACAGAAAGAATAACCCACAATTTAAAGGTTATATAAATCACTTAATGAATAAATGAAAGACAATAGTTACATTAATTATAGCACTACAACCTGAAAAAAAAACTAATATTTAATCTTAAAAACAAGGAAAAAAAACCAACCAGGTTTTGGGCAACAGTACACAAGAAATTACTACCCAAGGCAATTATAAAACCAGAAAGTGGAAAGATGGCAGGAGTCACGAGAATAGTAGCAAGACGGATGAGGAGAAAAAGGTTGCTGATTAGAATAATTTTACAAAAAAGTTTTGATTTCATCTCACAGCCATGACTTCTTACACAGATGCCACTTCAGAGTTACTAAATCAATTAGAGAACATTTCTGGGATAAGAAAACCAGAAAAAAATATTTACCCCAGGCAGAGCTGCAAAGAGATATATAGCTGTTAAGCTAAGCTTCTTAAGACATGTTTTCTTCTGTGTACATCAGGAGCACAATAAAAATCACAACATAAAGTGGAATTCATTTTTACTGTACTGAGCATGGAACTGACACATGAAATCTTGTGGATTAACAGCAGCCTCAGTTTATGGAAGTACATTATAAATAATTCCACTAAAGAGATACACATTAGAATACAGATAGAAACAAAAGGTAAGATCACAAATGAAAGCATATTTGAACACTTCGGTGAAGACTAAAAAGTAATGTTTAAATCCAAGAAGCTTGCCAAGTGAAAACTATGACTGAAGTATTGGCTGCTAGTTGGCATGTCTAACATACATTAAAGTACATGCTGCCCCCCTTACTCTAACCCTACCAAGTATGTTAATTAACACTTCTCCAACATATCTGTAAGCAAATCCACTGCTAATCCTCTCATAATGCTAACACAAATTCTAACCCCAGAATGTATATTTTCACAGAACAACACTTCCCTTGCACTCACTTCTTACAGGAGAAGAGGAATACCTATTTCAATCACTACTACCGTGAGGAATTAGTGGTCCCAGGACAATAAACAAACTGCCTCATTGATATCCCAGTAATTAATTTAGCTTTACTCTCCTCTACCTTCTTTCATAAGGACCCTTCAACCAAGTCAGATGCTGCAAAAATTTCACCACTAAAAGACATTTTTCAAAGAGCTTAACAAATGGCTTCTCATCTCCTTATGAATAGCAAGACCTTCTATCTTAACAAGTACTGTTTGAAATAAAAGCATTACTTGTCCTATTCTTCTACACAGTTTGTCATAAAAAACGGGAAAAAAAGAAGCGTTATCTTGCTCTGAAGTCACATTTCTCTGAACTCCCTGCTTCTAGTCTTTTACCCTATCAGGGGTCATACAGAAACAAAGTAACATTAACAACAACAAATTTTAAAAAAAACACCTGTGCTGGGTTCATCACTGTTTAATACCTTTATTAATGACACTGACAGTGGGATTGAGCGCACCCTCAGCAAGTTTGCTGACAACACCAAGCTGAGTGGTGAGGTTAGTGTGCCAGATGAGAAGTGGGCCCAGATGAATCTCATGAGGTTCAACAAATCCAAGTGCAGGGTCCTGCACCTGGGTTGGGTCAACCTGTTAATCACACAGGTTGGCAGATGATGTGCTTATGTCGTGGGTTTGCAATGTGGCTTCTTCAAGAAGCAACTAGAAAGTTTAAGGGTCCAACAAAGCAAATCCCAGATGTGGTCCCAAGGCCAAACT
>VXBZ01005620.1:41549-51904 GCA_013399135.1 Heliornis fulica | reverse complement strand
GGTGTTTTAAGAGCTGTTTGTACTTCTCATTACCTGACTCTGGTTTCTGTAGTGTAGTGTATGTAATAAATTAGAGTTTTCTTGCTTTTCTCCTGTGCTGAGTCTGTTTTGCCTGTGACAATAATTGCAGAAATGATCTCTCCCTGTCCTGTTCTTGACTCCAAAGCCTCTCAACATGTATTTTCTCCCCTGTCCAGCTATGAGGGGGGTGATAGAGCAGCTTTGGTGGGAGTCTAGCCTCCAGCGAGGGTGAAACCACCACAGGTTGAAAGCAGCCATGGGGAAAAAGAACTTGGGGATGAAAATTGGACATGTGTCGCCAATGTGCATCTTCAGCCCAGAAGGCCAACCGCATCCTGGGCTACATCAAAAGAAATGTGGTCAGAAGATAGTGAGGTGATTTTGCCCTTCTGCTCTGACGAGACCTCACCTGGAGTATTGTGTCCAGCTCTGAAGCCCTCAGCACAATAAAGACATGGGCCTGTTGAAGGGTGTCCAGAAGGAGGCCACAAAAATGACCCAAGGGCTGGAGCACCTCTCCTATGAGGATAGGATGAGAGAGTTGGTCTTCTTCAGCTTGGAGAAGAGAAGGTTCTGGGGAGACCTTTCAGTGGACTTCCAGTACCTGAAAGGTGCCTACAAAAAAGCTGGGGAAGAACTGTTCCTGAGGGCATGAAAGAGTAATGGTTTTAAACTAGAAAAGGAGAGATTTCGCTTGCATATTAGGAAAAGGTTTTTCCACTGTGAGGGTGGTGGATCACTCAAACAGGTTACCCAGAGAGGTGGAAGAGGCCCCATCCCTAGAGATATTCAGACTCTGAGCAACCTGATCTAGAGAAGATGGCCCTGCTTACTGCAGGGGGTTTGGACTAGATGGGCTTTAAATGTCCTTTCTAACCCAATACATTCTAGGATTCTATGAAAAAAATGTAAGAAAAAAAGCCTTTGGGAACTGCATTAATTTGCACATTGCAAAAGGATGTTGTGGGACAAATAAGAAAAAATTCCTACTCCACTTTTTAAACAGTACTTTCATTGATGGAGAGACAAGCAGACTTTAATTTCTGCAATCACTTCTGTAGAATTATCTCACTTTGTAGAATTATCCCAAAGAACTGAAACAGGTATGAGCAACAGAACCCAAGAAAGCATACTCAGAGACAGTTACCTCAATATAATATATAATTATATATTATATAATACATAGTATAATTAATAAAGGAGGGTGTTAAAAGAACTACTAAAAATTAACTATATATAAATTATTTGGATCATAATTTCAAGAAATTAAACACAGCTAAGTGTGAGACATTCATGCAAACCAAGGTAATGACAATTTATCACAGAATTTCTAGTTAACACGTGACCAATATCATGATTTTTTTCTCCAGTGTGAGAAGTGGAGCCAGTGCAGCCTGCCTGTAACTTGCTAAGTCAGAAAAGAAGCTCCCTATTTGCCATATTTATTTTTGATGTTTAAAGGCTAACTGATAAGACATACCTAATATGACAACTGAACTGTGCAGAATAGAAAATTTTTACTCAGTTTGCATTTTTAGAAAATCTTTAAATAGATTTACTCCGAAATGCAGTAGAAAACCAAAAGATAAAATTAGTTATTTCTGCAGACATGGAAGCTACGCTAAGTGTAAGACACAAAAATGGAAATCTCAATAGATTTGCATTTCAAATAATCTCTTCCTACAGAAAAATCTGGCAATGTACTTGAGAGACGTATTTACTACTAGTCAGAAATTCATACCTCTAGTTCTATAAGTGCTGCAGTCACTGCATCTGTTGCAAGAGCACCAGCCTGTAGCTTTTCAATTGCCTGTAAAACAGAAGTTTTAGTTGATGATTAGGAAATACTAATATTCTGTAAGTAAGCCCTACATTTTCAGGTCCCGTACAAAATAAAATCTACACCAAATCAGTTCAAAATTGAAGAAATAAAAACAAGAGGCACCAGAAGTAGTCTGTTTGCAAAATACAAGGGCAGATCTGAAGGCATGACACTACTACTCAGACATCACAACACTGCATTTAGTTGCAGATTTCTGCATGTTCAAATTTATAGCAGAATAAATATTTATACTGGGAGTCTTCATGTTTCAGTCAAGAAGTCTCTAATTTTCCTCCCAAGATCCAATAAAAATCCCTAGTATCACGTATGGCAATATGAAGAGAGGCTGAGAGAGTTGGGCTTCTTCAGAGTGGAGAAAAGAAGGCTCTAGGGAAATCTTATGGTAGCCTTCCAATACTTACAGGGGTCCTACAGGGAAGTTGGAGAGGAGCTGTTCACCAGAAAGTGGAGTGATAGGACAAGGGGCAATGGCTTCAAGCCATCACATGTTAAGAAGACATTCTTTACTATTAAGCTGGTGAGGTACTGGAACAGGTTGCCCAGAGAGGTTGTGGAAGCCCCACACTTCCCCCTGGGAGTGTTAAGTCCAGGTTGGATGGGTTTGAGGCAACCTGGTCTAATGAAGGATGTCCTGGCCTGTGGCAGGGGTGCTGGAANGGGGTTTGGACTAGATGGGCTTTAAATGTCCTTTCTAACCCAATACATTCTAGGATTCTATGAAAAAAATGTAAGAAAAAAAGCCTTTGGGAACTGCATTAATTTGCACATTGCAAAAGGATGTTGTGGGACAAATAAGAAAAAATTCCTACTCCACTTTTTAAACAGTACTTTCATTGATGGAGAGACAAGCAGACTTTAATTTCTGCAATCACTTCTGTAGAATTATCTCACTTTGTAGAATTATCCCAAAGAACTGAAACAGGTATGAGCAACAGAACCCAAGAAAGCATACTCAGAGACAGTTACCTCAATATAATATATAATTATATATTATATAATACATAGTATAATTAATAAAGGAGGGTGTTAAAAGAACTACTAAAAATTAACTATATATAAATTATTTGGATCATAATTTCAAGAAATTAAACACAGCTAAGTGTGAGACATTCATGCAAACCAAGGTAATGACAATTTATCACAGAATTTCTAGTTAACACGTGACCAATATCATGATTTTTTTCTCCAGTGTGAGAAGTGGAGCCAGTGCAGCCTGCCTGTAACTTGCTAAGTCAGAAAAGAAGCTCCCTATTTGCCATATTTATTTTTGATGTTTAAAGGCTAACTGATAAGACATACCTAATATGACAACTGAACTGTGCAGAATAGAAAATTTTTACTCAGTTTGCATTTTTAGAAAATCTTTAAATAGATTTACTCCGAAATGCAGTAGAAAACCAAAAGATAAAATTAGTTATTTCTGCAGACATGGAAGCTACGCTAAGTGTAAGACACAAAAATGGAAATCTCAATAGATTTGCATTTCAAATAATCTCTTCCTACAGAAAAATCTGGCAATGTACTTGAGAGACGTATTTACTACTAGTCAGAAATTCATACCTCTAGTTCTATAAGTGCTGCAGTCACTGCATCTGTTGCAAGAGCACCAGCCTGTAGCTTTTCAATTGCCTGTAAAACAGAAGTTTTAGTTGATGATTAGGAAATACTAATATTCTGTAAGTAAGCCCTACATTTTCAGGTCCCATACAAAATAAAATCTACACCAAATCAGTTCAAAATTGAAGAAATAAAAACAAGAGGCACCAGAAGTAGTCTGTTTGCAAAATACAAGGGCAGATCTGAAGGCATGACACTACTACTCAGACATCACAACACTGCATTTAGTTGCAGATTTCTGCATGTTCAAATTTATAGCAGAATAAATATTTATACTGGGAGTCTTCATGTTTCAGTCAAGAAGTCTCTAATTTTCCTCCCAAGATCCAATAAAAATCCCTAGTATCACGTATGGCAATATGAAGAGAGGCTGAGAGAGTTGGGCTTCTTCAGAGTGGAGAAAAGAAGGCTCTAGGGAAATCTTATGGTAGCCTTCCAATACTTACAGGGGTCCTACAGGGAAGTTGGAGAGGAGCTGTTCACCAGAAAGTGGAGTGATAGGACAAGGGGCAATGGCTTCAAGCCATCACATGTTAAGAAGACATTCTTTACTATTAAGCTGGTGAGGTACTGGAACAGGTTGCCCAGAGAGGTTGTGGAAGCCCCACACTTCCCCCTGGGAGTGTTAAGTCCAGGTTGGATGGGTTTGAGGCAACCTGGTCTAATGAAGGATGTCCTGGCCTGTGGCAGGGGTGCTGGAACTAGATGACCTTTGAGGTGCCTTCCAATCCAAAGCAGTCTGGGATTCTATTCTATGAATTTTTTCAGGGAACCCCATAAAACCTCTATGGCTGTATCTTCAGCTGCAAGGCAAACCTGAGACTGTTCTTCAAACAAGTTATTGACGCTGGCTATCTAGCTTAAGGAACCAAATGGAATCTCAAATTCGGCCTAAATTCAACAGCAAAGAATCTTTTTTCACACCTAACTAGTTGTAAAATTAATAAAATCAGGGCTAAGACAGCTAATTTAATTAATGGAGCTAATTTTAAGCTTGGAATATTTTTGAAGCTGCTCATTACAGAATTAGATCAGTATTAGCATTGAGCAATGGAACGGTAAGATGAAGTGATAGACGCCAACTCTAAGACACTTCTAAACAGTCTGCCAAGCTCCCGACCTCCTTCTCCCTAGAGAAAGCAAAAGGCATTAGAAATTCTGGGGCCAGGCCTTCTAGCTTCTCATTCTACACTTAGTAGACAGGAGTTCCAAACCTACATTCTTGGAGAACATTAAAAAAAAAACCTGAAATTAAAGACTTGACATCTCTCCCTTTCCAGCTTTGGGAAGAGGGTTTTCACTTTTTGGTTTTTCTTTTTTCTTGTTTCTACCTCCCCTCCTATTAAGACAGGCTATCAAAACCAAAAGAATTCTAGAAATCCCTGTATTTATGGAACAATCTGGATGCTGGAGATTAGATAAATTCCAAAAAGAGTAAACAATGATAATAGAATTTAGCTCCAGAAATCACAGAGCATCAAGAACAATGCAGAAAGCTGTAGGAATACTCCATGTAGGAACCACTGTCACCTTCTGTTCCTTCAATGTCTGCTATTGGCCACCAAGGATGATAATGTTGCTGCACCTCACACACTACTAACTTTGAATCAGACTTGCTGCTCCATTTTTCCTCTAGAAATGCATACAACCATAGTAGCTAAGCCCAGATATGCCTGCTCATACCAAAGGAATAGCACTACTGAATATACTTCTTGCATATCTTCTGCAAGACTGGTAGGACATACCTTCTGACATGCTCGTTTGCACACATGCTTGTATTCTTTAGCTTTGGATTCGGAATGATAACCTGCACCTATAAGTAAGGCAAAAGGAAAAGAGATTATGTCAAAATACAGCCTAAAGTTCATATAAAGAACTATGGTTCAGGCAGGTGTGGCCTGGATTACATTGACACTTCATTTTTGTTTCAATGATTAACAATATATATGCATTCTAGCATTGATTCAAATACACTCAGTAAAATACAGGATACAGAGAATATATGTAGACACACAGAGGTATAAATCTCAGCATCATACAATTTTGTCCTACAAACACTTTCCAAGAGATTCCAGTTTTGCTCATTCTTGGAGGATTTCCAGCATAGCTTTTTAATGACTTGCCATTGTTAGGCAAAAACTTAGGTTTTAAGTCAAACTCCAATTTTCCTTTCATCACTAATTTGCAAGTTTGCAATTCCCATTCTGTTCATTGTCTCATGTTTATGCTGCATTTTTAGCGCTCATTACTTCTGCTTTAGAACACAGAAAGCTCCTTGAAATAAAGATCATGCAATTTTTTTTCATCTTTCATTTTCAGCCTTTATTTCTATCCCATGACATCTAACCATTTTGTCCTGTTTTGTGTCCACTGCACCCTACTTCCATAGCCAAAAAATTTATCTGTGCCCACTATCTCACTAAATGCATGAGAAAAATAAGACAAGATTAACACACTGATTTTTAAATTCCATTTCTCTGTTCCCATTTCTCAAACTTTAAAAATATGCTTGTACTTATCTCAAATTCCCTTTTCTCACCTTCAGAAATGTCAGCTTTTGAGAAACTAATAAATTAAGTTTTAACACTAGCAGGGAAAGAAAAAGAATTTTAAATAACATAACTCATTAAATATATATAACATACACATAAGTAGTTTAAATAACATAACTCAGACAATATATTTAACAATACTATTTGCTCTTAAAATACAATGACAGGGTCATCACGTATCAAAGCAAAATAAGTTCTTTGATGTTTTAGGTTGGGTTTTTTTTACCTTAAGGATTTTATAAATCAAGTAGCATGTTGATTTTTCAAATATTTTAGGTGTCACCAAGTTACTTCGCTCAATTTCACCTCATGTCATCAGACATGCTAAAAACATATATACAGCCAGATAGCTAACACTTTCAAGATTAATAGTATTTAAGAAACTACCATTCAGAAAAGAATTTATGAGCATGACACACATAACACATCGTTTTCCTATCGTATCTGGCTAATGACAACTTCTTTACATGAGAAAAGAATAGGTAGTAACTTAAATAGAAAACAACATTTAAAAAAATGCGGAGGAAAGCTTTGAAAAGGGTAAAAAAAGGGAAGTTCTGCAACAAACAGCCTAAGGAGGTTTCTGAAAGTCTTAACTGAACAGACCTTCCTCCAGAAGCTACACAAAAAACTGTCAGTAATGAAACATCTCTTTGGTCCATCTGTATAGTAAAGAGGTAGATGGAAAGATGTCTCACACTTTTTAAGTTTCCTAAGCTCAGCAAAACGCTGCAGCATTTGACCATTAACCATTTTATTTAGGGATTTTTGGGGGTAGGTGGGTGTGAAGGAGAATAAAATCCAAGAAAACCATTCAGAACACCCAAAAACGACAGTTTTATTAGGTTTCCAAGATCCGCCAGTCAATGCAACTTCCAGTTAATCTCTTCGCTTCTATATTTACAGACATAGTTAATGTCACTTCAGTGACTGTACCAGCAGTACAAAGCCAGTGTGAAATTTTAGCTGATGTTTAGTTTGTATATGCACTATTTCTATCCCATCTGCTACATTTCTCCATCTTACCTGCATGGACAAGCACAAATCCCACTCGTTTCCCTCTTTGGGTTTGCTTTGTTTCGGGCTCTTTGACCACCACTTTTACAGCTGTAACCTGAGACGATTTGGAAGGTAACACTTCTACTGAGCTTATCCCCTTCTCCATGATCATACATTAGGATCACCATCTTCTACTGGAAAACAGCATCCTTCCATTCAAAAATAAACCCCGGAGAGGAATCATCCTGAAACCAAATCACATGCACACATTAGATACTGATTTCAAGAGATGGATTTCATACAGATAACTTCAGAAAGAACTTCTGGAAGACAGGTTTGAAGCAATGAGTGCAAACCTCTTGAAAGAAGGGCTTCTGAGTTCTGACTCTTCCCTAGTTATCAGTATTAATGAGACTTAAAGTAATTAAAGTCCATGTTGAAAGCTGAAGGCAGCCTTTTTGTTATGATTTAAACTGAACCTAATAATCTTTCCAGACACTCTAGGGAATTTTTGTTCTAAGGCTTGCCCATGACTGACAGAACACTACCTTCCACGGTCTCCTTTTATTCAACAGTACAAACTAATTTCTCCACCAATCATGCCTAACTCATTTTAATGCAATAATGCTACACATTCACAATATTTACTTCTTACCAGTGTCATTCCCTGCCAGTGGGGAGAATCCTAAACAACATTCTAAGAGTGTCAGAAAAAGCTGGAAGACACTATATATGGCTGCAGCACAGAATCTTCTGCCCTTAGATCACATACGGGCATTGGCCTACACGATTTTGTGTCTACACTTTATGTAGGAGGTGTAGAATCTGTGCATTAACACAAATTCGATAGCAACAAGAGAAGTTACACACATGTGCTCCAGAGAATTGCTGTAGATGAGCAACATTTAAAAATGTCATCCTTTTTCCTTTCTTTGCAGGAAACAGCTGTTTAAAATCCTGTAACGAACTCCTACTCTTCCATTCTTTTAAATCCTTTACCCTTATCATACTCCATTAATTTGCTGGGGTGGAAAAAATCTCTTTTTTTAATGGCATAGTATTTTGGCATCATATTAAAAAAACCCCAACACACCCACAAATAAATGACAATAAATTTCCCTAGATAAGTGTAAGGATAGCTGCCATGATTACAACATGCTTAAGTCAATTTCAAAGAATTTAGTAATCCCATTTGTTTTAGATTTTAACCCTTAAGATGTTTTTTATAGACTTTTATGTTTACTGAAAGTTCGTGAAAATTCTGTCAGTATTTTCTGGTATATTAAAAAAAAAACCCAAACCCTCATATATTCTTAAAGTACAAAACAGTATCTTTTTCAGGAGTTGGAAAAAAAAAAAAAAGTCTGCATTTACTGCTCCTCTTATCCACAGCCTAATACATGGCAGTCCTGACACAAACCCATTTCTCTAGTTCAGCAAGTAAAATTAAACTCAGAGACACTCTGCACACTGAATTAATTCAGGAGGTGAACAAGGACATAGCTTTAATGCACGAACAGAAAACACCTCCATAAGGTATTGGGATATTCAAGTATGACACACACACAACTCCTACGAGCTTGAAAGGGGCAACTTTTAAGGCAAGAATACTAGTAAGTTAATAGAAGCAGGGAAAAGGACAAAACAAAACAAGAAAGAGATGTTTAATACATGGGACTTAAACCACAGGTTTTGCAAGTGCTTTATGGCTCACTCCAGTAATTATATACCACTCCAGTTAAACAGCCAAAACAACGCAAACGATGTTTAGCGAGATTCAGCACTAGCACACAACAAACTTCTTGGTTTACCGCAACCATCTTTTCAATAATGAAAATTAGCACAGCTTTCTAGGAAGTTATTTATTGCCACTGATTTTATTTTCACTGCTAAACATTTATAGGTATTGTCATACATGTGTAAATTTATGTTTTAAAATTAAATATGAACTTATTATTGTTATTATAACTACAAATATTCATATATGTACACAAAATGAAAGGCCACTGCAGTACACAGACTCTGCAGAGAGGAAAAGCACTTATGGACTACATCCAATTGTAACAGTTCCCTGCATAAACTTCAGAACTAAATGTAAAGTCCTAATCATTGCATTTATTTCTTTTTTTGCCATTTTTAAAAAACTCCTACAGCCACTGGTGAGATGAAACATTGTCTGCTACAAACTATGCTTTCCTGCATCTTATTACACCACACATGATGTCATTACAGCAACAGGGGCATGACAAAGATGTAAGTAAAATGACAGAAGAGCATATAAGGACCCTATATTCCTGTGGCGCTAAAAGAGGAAATAGTGTGGCGGTAGGGAAAGTAATAATGATGGTAGTTAAACTGGTTTTGAAAGATACAGATGCTACCTAAAGCCTAATAGCTTTAGGCTGAAAGCCCTAATTAGGCCTTCACACGTGCTTGGTTCTGAGCACGAGTACATTTTAACCGGATAATGTATAGTGAAACTACCTTAATAAAACACTTCCTCTGCATCAACTCAGTTTTGTCAAACTGTTTCAATCTCAAACCGTTGAGTCATTTCAAATTTAATTCAAAAACCTGCTGTTTCCACTTTGTAAGCTCCCATTAAAACTAACCTTTCTCTTTCCAGCTTATTCTAGGATTTAACTGTTGTCTTTCCCCTCTGTCAAAAATTCATCGCTTCTGACCTCATCCCTCCCTGTTACCCAGTTCACTGTTCCACATCTGTGGAGAAATACAGTCCAGTTTGAAGAACACGTGAAGAACATAATGACCGTACCAAAACAGCCCAAAGCGGACTGTTTTTTACCGCATCGAAAAAGCGAAGCTGAAATCCTACCCAGGCACTCTGAGAAACAACGTAACGTAAATACGGTGGGCGTCGCACCCAGCGCAAAAAGAGTGGCCCAGTCTTCCAGTGCCTACAGCTGCTTTACCAGCCAAGAGACGACCCTCCCCTTCCCCCAGACCCAAACCTCTGCCTGCCGCTAACTGCGCAGAACGCAGCTCTACCGAGCGGAGATGTACACTACACGTACGGCAGAGGGGTGACGGAAGGAAGGAGCACACGCACCCCCGGGTCCGGCTCAGTACCGGCAACGTGCAAGAGTTCGGCTTTTAGGAGCTTTGGGGCTGCATAGCGAGAGCGGCCTTGGGGGGCGAGGGAACGGAAGGGCCATGGGGCGAGACGAGAGCACTGACCCAGACGCCGGGGCAGCTCCGACAACCGAGGAGCTGACGAGAAAACCAGTCACCGGCAGCCACGAAACACGAGAAGAAACTTTTATTTGGCAAAGACCCTCGGCGACGCCGGCCGCGGCCGCTCC
>VXBZ01005620.1:0-41344 GCA_013399135.1 Heliornis fulica | reverse complement strand
CCCCGCCAGCCTCGCGCACACCCGGAACCGTCCGCCCGCCCGTTGCCTCGGTGAGGATGAGGCGTCCCACCCACCGCCTCCCTCCCATTGGGCGAGGAGCGCCAGGCAATCAGAACCAGCGTAACTCGATTGATAGTTCGGAAGGCCAATGCGAAGCCGGGTGCCGCGGGAGCGCCAATCGCGGCGAGGGGCGAGGGCTCAGCCCGGGGGCGGGCGCCGCGGCTGCAGCTAAAGGGGAGGGCGCCCCCGCTTCTCCCCTCAGGCCGGGCGGACTGGGAGGAGGGGANGAGAGGCTAACCTGGTGCCGGTCAGGCGGGTGCTGGCGGGGCCTCAGTGGGCGCCTCTGAGGAGAGCGGGTGCCGGCAGTCGGTTTTCCCGCCCTAGGCAAATGGCGGCCTTAGCCTCCCCAGGAAGAAGGTGCTGCTGAAGGCGTTGCGCAGCCGATGGGGAGCCGGGCCCGGAGCTGTGGGGAGTGAGGGTGGGAGGCGGGCACGCTGTACACGCCTACTCTGTCCTGCCAGCCCTCGTGGCCTACGGGCTGCTTCTCTCCCTCGCCTTGCCTCTAAGACTCATGGACTAGGTTGGAAAAGACCTTTAAGATTAGCGAGTCAAACCATCCCTCTCCTCAGACATATCCCTGAGCACCTCATCATCCCATCTGTTAAATACATCCAGTGATGGTGACCACCTCAAACACCTCCCCGGACAGCCTGTGCCACCTCCAAACTCTTTCAGTGAAGAACTTTTTCCCAACATCCAATCTGAACCTGTCCTGCCACAGCTTAAGGCCATTTCCCCTTGTCCTGTCACTGGGCAGAAGAGACCATCGCCCACCTCTCTACAACCTCCTTTCAGGTCATTCTAGGCAGGGATAAAGTCTCCCCTCAGCCTCCTCTTCTCCAGACTAAACATCCCACCCATCTCCCTCAGCTGCTCCTCATAAGATTTGCCTTCCAGACCCTTGCCCAGCCTGGTTACCCTCCTCTGGACTCCCTCCAGAACCTTGATGTCCTTTCTTGTAGTGAGTGGCCCAGAACTGACCATAGCACTCAAGGTGCAGCCTCACCAGTGCTGAGTACAGGGGCACAATCACTTCCCTAGATCTGCTGGCCACACTGTTTGTGATGCAATCCAGGATGGCCTTCTTGACCACCTGGGCACACTGCTGGTTCATACTCAATTGGCAAAACGGGTGTTTCCACTGGGCAAAACCTAACAGAAAACCAAAGTGTCTGTCCTGTTCTGCCTTAAGGATTTCTATAGGTTTTGTTGCCTTGCTCCAGCAAATGATCCCGAATTCAACTACTGATTACAAATAAGTGTTTTTTGTAACAGTCCTGTGAGGACCGTCTTCACACTAATTGGGTATTTTGCACCTCCTTCAACTTCTTTTGAGTTTTGTTATGGGAATATTAAGTTCCTATTAATTTCTGTCTATTTGGTTCTAAAGGAGACTCAACAGTAACTCTGCTGGTGTCACTTTTGAAATCTACCTTCCCAGGAGCAAGGGCTGCCGCATCCAAATCCCATTTCCTTCATACCTTCTCCGATGGCTGTTACTGGCAGTTTTGAGAACCAGCTGTATATCTGTGTTTCTCTTCATGTATCCCAGTTCATGTCTATGGTTCCTAAAGTGCCATCAGTCTTGCCACCTCTACTTCTCTTCTTTGCAGCACTGTGAAACAAGACCAGATGCTGTTATGGTCTTAGCGACATTTTAAAGTATGTTCATCTTAGCTGACAACTAAACTTTTCATTTGCAACGGTTAGCTTTTTCAAGTTGAATCGGTAATTTTTTTCTAAGATCAAAACATAGTTGTTCTTTCTGCCAGATTCGCTAAAGTTTCACTAATCTCTTGCTCAAGCGCCAACGTGAGAAGCAATAGGATATATTTTACATAAAAGATTCTCCTAAGCGCTCTAAATGAAACAGATTTTTACTCCTCCTCATTTTTCTTTACCTAAAAGCCAGCACAGCATACAGCTGTTGCTTTGGTTCCTGCCACCATGGACAGTCTCTTTCGGTCACAGAAAACCAGCTGAAAATTACCTGCTTCAGCCAAATGACACCTTTAACGGACATTTTCACATATAAAGTTTCTACAGAAACTTTTCTAATAACAGTTTCATTCACTCCCCAAAATACATTTCCAAGCAAATAATAACTAGTAACCGATTACTTACACTTTTTGCCATCATTACCACGTGAGACAAATGTAATTCATTCTCACATTTGTAATGCACGTGTTTTAGCTTGGGGACACTGTGTTGTATACAAGGTATATTGCATAATAAACATAAACTTGAGCACCAAACTGTCAAGAATCAAACAGAAAATCTGGAAACTAACCTTTTTACCTCCAGGACCTGCTCCATCTCTACTCTGTCCTAATCTTCTTATGTAGGATTCAGGAGGCTTCTTCCTGGCCTTTCCATCACCAAAACCCATTTTATGGCTTTTTTCCCAAATAAATAACAGTGTGCTTCCATTATTTTTTGTATTATTGACATATTTTTTCAAAGACCAACCTTAATTTTTTTTTTAACAATGTAAAAACATGTCAAGAAGAAATGCAAGTCTCCTCTTTCAGCACACAATTTTGGCATATAAAACTACGTGCCTTCCGGAGATTGGCTTTTGTCTTCCACATTACCAGGTGTTTCCTCTTCTGTTGGATAAAGCTACAAGGAAATAATGTGAAGTCCACAATCCTTTAGAAAATCTTTGGCCTGCTTTCACAGATTTCAACGTGAGGTCCAAATCCCAGTTGTGAGTTGCTCTGTTGCCAGTTTATTTTTAAGTCCTCATTATTCTTGATGGTGATGCTGAAGTGAACCAAGGAGATTCCATATCGTGGTTTTGCCACAGCTGGGAGCTGAACACCACACAGCCGCTCTCTCTGAAATGCTGGAGGTGAAAAGATAGAAAGGAAAACCAACAAAGGAAAAACAAACCTCACGGGTTGGGATAAGGATAGTTTACTGGGACAGTAGAGAGATAACAATGATAGGACTTTATAATGACATATATAAAGATGATTATACAGGATACAATTTCTCACCGAACTGCACACCCCAGGCCTCACTGCTCAGAGCCATCCCGGAACTGGATGACCCTCAAAACCACACGTGCTGAAGCTATGCCCTCTTCCCCTACCGACCACCCTTTATACTGAGCATGACGTAACTGGCATGGAATACTCTCTTTGGCTGGTTTGGATCACCTGTCCTGGCTGTGTCCACTCCCAGCTTCCTGGGTACCCCCCACCTTCTTGTTATGAAGAACTGAGAAATCCTTGACTGCTTGGCAACAACTAGAAACATTGGGGTGTTATCAGTGCTGCTTTCATCCTAATTCCTAAACATGGCATTCCACTGGCTGCTGGAACAAAAATTAACTCTGTCCTAGCTGGAACCAGGTCATTCCACAAAGTACTTCTATTGTCTCAGATGGCAGTAGTTATATGTGAGGTTGGACAACCTGATCTGGTGGGAAAGGGACTGTGGAAGTTTTGCAGCTCACTTGCCTTCTGACTGCAGATTTTCTTCAACAGTGTTGGTGACTACCAAAGAAGATTTGCTTTGAACCAGTGTATTCATCACTAAGTCCAGTGTAAGGTCCTACTCACCTTCTGCCCCACCCTGTTTTCTCTGTCCACTGCCTGTTGGCTAAGAGGCTGTACAACATGTGGCTGAGCCCCAGTTGCACATATTCTGACTTGACCCTTCTCTCAAATCTCCTTGAAGTGGGCCAAAGGGTTCAAATTACAAAGGCAGGCTGACAGACTGATTGATGGACAGCGTGATCACAGAGCCCTTCTTTCTTCAGGAAGGAAGCTAAAAATGTCATCAGTGTTTGGTGCTATCCCGTTCTCCAAGAGAACTCGATTTCAAATCCAAATGTCTGTTTTCACTTTTTTTTTTGATAGCTCTACTTAACTTGTCCCTTGCTGCTGGTGACAGTTTCAAAACTAGCCAAATATTTCATGTTTTTTTTCCCATTTTCGGGTCCTTTCTCTTCTCTAGATTTGTGTGCTACTCCAATAAAAAGGTGATCTCATTCTCTAAATCATTCCCCAGAATGCAGGTTTGAAGTGAAAGGATTCTATAATTCCTTCTACAATGTTCCCAGCTGCAGTTTAACACCTGGGTTTGGTTTCGTCTATTTCTTGTTGATTATCTTAGATTTCTTCTTGCACTTTGTCCATGTTTTGAAGCAGACTCTACTAGTTTTACTTTCTAATTTGGTAAAGAGCTTATCTGCTGCTTTAATTTATTGTGAATAAAAGTGTCTGTTCAAGGCCAGAGGCTTGAGTGAGGCTTTATCTCATTGTACTACAGCAAACCATTAATTAAATAAAATCGGAGGTACGAATGCTGACACATACACTTAATTCTTGGAACTTTTAAGTGTTGTTTTAATACTGGCACCTTCCATTTCCTGAAATAAAAAGTTTGCGTAGTGGATACTTTTGGGGTTTTATTTCAGTAAAAAATTGAGCAGGGCGATCCTTTGCGCTTAGAAAAAAAAAAAAATTAAATATTTGCAGCCCACAGGGCAGACCCACAGACATTCATGTGGATATTCCTCCACTGAGGAAAGTCCTCGCAGAGATAAATCCTGGAGCTTCTTTGAGTAAGTCTAGGCAACGCAGCATGTATGTATGAGCTTCTGCCAAATCAGGCCCACTTGCCAGACAACATACATTTAGATTTCATACTAGTTAAGATGATGTGGAGAACACAGAACAGGAAGAAAACATTTGATAGCCCTGCTAGCTACAACCCATCCAACACTGCTGGGTTTTATTTGTAAGGCGACAGGGCTTTGCTAAGGAGCTTATAGTGAAATAACTCCTTCCTTCAAGGTAGACCAGACTTTGGAGTTGGAGCTTCTAAGCTGTGGACCTCAGGTGGCTGCACTGATGGAACATTTGGTTTAATAGCAGGAGACAAGAATGGCAGGCTTTGCATCACAGATTAGATCTCCTTTCTAATAAGTCTTTAGCTTTTTTTGCTCAACAACAGAAGAGCTGCTTTGAATAAAGAGCTCCCAACCTCCCAATCCTACTTTATCCCTGCTTTACAAAAGGAGGCATTCCAGGAAACAAATAGCTGAACCTCTGGGTTGGGAGGTGTCAGTGCTCCTGGGAGACCTTTTACAGGACAGAGAAGCTGAGAAAAGGCAGTGGAAGAGGACTGACATCCTTCTCCTATCGTATTTGACCCAGGCAAGAGGACAGTCAATTCGAGACAACTTTAGCATTTTGACCAAGATTCTGTCCTGGAAGAAGTCATATAAGACACAAACCAAGCAACTGACCCACCCTAAAACAAAAAGAAAAAAGAAATAAGAAACAAGCACATGACTGTTTAGCAACTTTGCAACTCAGTTCTGCAGTCACCAGAAAAACAAGCTGAGTGCACCCAAGAAATGCTAACAGAAATTTTTACCCAAGTGATTGCATGCAGGAGAAGAGCATCTGAAGGCCATTGTAAAGGCTGGAATCAGTCTGCTTAGATACCATGTTATTAACTCCCGTGAAAGACCAACTGATCTTTGCAGGTAGCATAAAGAAGCCTGCAGTCTTCTCCAGGCACACTCGTGGGTTCCTCTGCATATGAAGAGGCCCCTTCTTTGACTTCCAGCCAGTAAAATAAAGTTTTTTCCAGATAATGAGCCACTTTACATGGAGAAAGTATTCTAGCAAACTGGACCTGTCTAAATAGCATTCCACGTACTGGTTGCTCAACACCCACACATGGTTATTTCCAACACTCATTCCATGGGATCTCAGAAAACCCGGCGTGATTGTGATCTTCTCTCAGCCAGCTTTCACAGTTGCAGCTAGATGGGGGCCAAACCATAACACACAGGACTTTTGAGAAATGAGACTTCAAATATGCATTCATCAGCTGTTGCCAAAATAACCACTAGAAGTAAATCCCTGCAAAGTTTTGTCTTTATTCTTTAAAGATGGAAAGTGGGCTACATACGTACTGGCTCTTGTAGCAGGATAGTCATCTCCCCATCAACTGCTGTGGGAAATCAGGAAGCCAGTACTCACAGAAGAGCGGCTTTCAGAGTCAGAGATCATTTCTTTTCACGCCCACACAAAGTATGATGCAGATTTAAATATGACAATTTAAAAGTACGTATTTTGGCAAACCGGCCAAGTTGGTGACTAAGTAAATCCTGGACTAGACTTTCTCCTTGGGATTTTATCATTCGCTGTTTTTATGGGGTTTGACCTGCATCGTTGCTTTCTGCAGCTCTCTGTGGGTAATGACTTAGTCCAAACCAAAGTTGTTTTATTGCACTCAAGGTGTGATACAATTTCAGTAGGGCAGTCTTCACAACATCCTCCTCTTCAAATTCTGTGATACTGATCCAAGTGTAACAAAGAGAGTTCAGGATACTAAATCCACTGGGAAGCTATAAGAACAATTGCCAGAATTATTCTCCTATTGGGGAAGTTCTGATCTTCAGGATGTAAACCGAGGAGAAAAAAAAATATCCATTCCCATCCCTCCAACTAGCTTGTCAGCTGCATCAGCAAATTCATGTTTTGGAGAGGTTGAGATCTGTACAAAAATTGATGAAGGTTTATTTCAGGATGGAAATTACACATTTAATCTACGTCTTTTAATATGTGTGTTTAAGTTCATTACTGTTACCCCTCTTCTGTGTATATTACCTAAAGATACCTTTATGTAGCTTTACTTCTACAATGCAGCTTTGCTGTCAAATGTACATTTTGGTTGCCTTAAGAAAGCCAGCTAACTTTAAGTTTGGTGATGTGTTTCTATTCCTTTTAGGTGTCACTGGTCTGCTGTGCCTCTTTTGATACCAATACAACATGTGGTGTGTAGCTCTGTAGCCATCACCTGATGCCACATCTCTTTAACTGAGTAAACTCCGTGGAGGGCCATACACAGCACGCTGCCATCCACTGCTATGGGGTGTGCACTGACGTGGCTGGTCTGATCTTCTGGATTGAGATGGTGATGATCCATACCTGAGGCACATGGGCTTCCTTGAAGCACAGGAGTTGTGGGGTTCATTTAATTAGAATAAATTAAAATTAAAAACCTGCAAACAAAATGGTTATTTTGAAGAGTTAAATTTACAGAAGCCAAAATTACAGAATAATGAAGACTGCCCCCTTCATGGCATTTTCCTGTCAGAACACAGCCCAAACAAAATCATCCATTTATGTAACTAAAACGAACACCAGAGCTGATTTCTGACGTGCCATGCTTGATTCTCTCTCTGACAAGGTTTTGATGCCTAGGCATTTGTATTTACTTTTCTTATGCAGAGCTCTTAAATGCACCAAGTGAGAAACAGGCAGGGGAGGTGGGCGGGAAGCAAACAGGCTGTCAGATCGGGAATTCCTTTCTCACCTTCCAGCTGTAAGGACAACTCTTGCTTAACAGAGGTCGTTCATCACCACACATCTTCTCAAGGCTCCCTCCCTGCTGGTGCAGCTCCAGTATCGTTACTTTTGCAGAACTCTGTAAGGAAGAGGACTGATGGTCAGGTCCCTGCCCTCTTTGAGTGCCCGGTTGTTACCCCAAGGGGCAAGGCCGGCAGGGGAAGGAGGAAGGGAAGCAGCTTACGCTTAGGGCCTTTGCCCTCGGCAGAAGCAGTTTTACCTCAGCAATCACCTGTAGAAATCACAGCCATCTTAAAACAGCCCCTTTGCTATTCTTAGTCCTTTTGGTAACTGCTTCTGGTCAGACTTCTCTTTTCCATGGACAAACTGCCAGCCCATTTGGGCAGCAGTTCAGCCACACACGTTGCTGACTGCAGCAGGCAGTTTTTCTGCTCAGACTTTCTACGTTCGTCTTGGACTCATGCTGTCAGAAGTCAATGCAAACCCTATCTGCCCCAATCATCCTTTCCCTCCTTCCTCATCCCAGAATAGAAAGGAAGGTCTGAACGCCTCGGGCAGGATTTCGATGGGACATGAAGGGATTTGTGCAGTGCCAAGGAGCACACGGGATGCAGGCCAAGAACATTTGCCCATGAAAACGTGGCAGCCAGCCTTTGGATCGGGTATCTCTGAGAACGCGACAGGCATGGGGTTTGCCAGTGCACTCACTGGAGGCTAGGAACAATGTTGTTTAAATCTTGCTCAGCCGTGCATGGCTGAAATCCAGAGCCGGAGCGGTACTGAGCACAGATTACTCATAGGATAGTGATGAGGAGGGTATAAAGTAATAACGACCTTAAGTGACATTAATCTAGATTGGATCCAGAACTCAGATAAAAATATTCCCATTGTAACACTGTATGCCAGGCACTAAAAAAACACCCAAAACAGACCTTCCTGACACCTTGTCTTGCTTTAACAGGAACACACTAACACAGTCCTGTGCATGAGAAGGTCCATTTTTACAGCAGGAAGGTTGCAGCTTTTTAAAAGTATTCCATGAAATAGAGAATAATGAGAATCTCCGTGCCCTCAGAACCACTGCTTCTGTTGTTCTTATCCCAGCTACAAAACTGAGGTTGAGGTATTTAACTCACAACTTAAGACAAGCAGAAAACAACCTTATTACTCTAGCAGCTTTAAATGCATATATAACTGAAGTTTCTAGTGCTTTATTTAAAATAACCCACAGTATTTTGGTTAGTTGTTTTCTAAAAAAAAATAAAAAATACTATTATACAACAGCACAACTTACTGTTATTTTTGGACACTTCTGAAATATGAAAAGCACAAAAAGCCAAATTGCTATTAATTGGAAATAATACATTTAATTTTTAGAAGGAAGGAATAATAGAAAACATACGTGGCTTTTCATCTCTGGTTGTCTGATCTTTCTTGGTTTTTAAATAAATCAAACCCTCCTGTGATTTCCACTTGTAATACTAGATCTTTAAATGTCTGGCTTACACTGTAGCATGAGCTCTGTGGGCTGCCAACTTGGAGATGAATTGCTTTGTTCCAGACCTCCAATAAGTTGCTAGAAATTAGTTCTGTCTCACTTTTAACGGTCTTGGGGTTTAACATGTTATTTTACTTAATTGCCATCACTTTTGCTGGTTACATGACATTTAGTGAAAGGGAAAAACAAAATCATATTTTAAAGTTCAAAGGTTAGAACTTCTAGATCCTATTTTCATGTTTAAAAGCATGAGATGGTCAAAATATCCCCTGTTTTGCTTACACCAAGGGCAATACATTGCAAGGAATGCTACGAGACATACCAGGTGCATCTGCTGAAAACCCTGAAAGAAACCACTCAGGTTTTGTTAGCCTTGTTCTGGAATTACGGAGATTCAATGATGGGTTTTAAGCCATTAGCAATTAGTAATGAATACACTTTTTTAAAAGAAAAAAAATAAAAAAGAAAGGATGAGGGGAGAAGGTTTAGATCTAATAACTTTATAAACCGACCAACAGTTTCCCACTGAAAATGCAAGTTGGGACAGACCCTGAAGTTCTTCCCAACCAAGATGCCCCCTCAGGACTCAGCAATTTGAGAACAAAGCCACCACCACCAAAGAACATCTGATTAGATAAGATTACCATGCAGTAAGCATTTACATGATACCCAACACACCTTACCAACTCAGCAAAATAATTTTTTCAACAAATACTCAAAATAACTGTCAGGTCTGTCTTCAGAGTTCTACTCATTTTGTCTTGCTGTGACTTCCAAGTACAGGTGAGGGTTTCCAAATGGAAGAAGGTACCCAGCACGTGTACATGTGAAGAAGACACATCACTTCTTTTTGAAATTACCTGGTAGAAGTCATCACTATTTGTGACTTTTATTTTATGACCTTTTTTTTTCCTCTCCTAATTATTTCTCCATCAAAGTTGCAGTGAAGGACAGACACATTGCAGAAGCACACAAATTCTGTGAAGTTTTGCATCAGTACGTCATTCAGTGTCTGTGCCTTCTGGAAGGGTGCAGAGTCACCAACACCACGTGTTGTTTTCCATAGAAGTTATAAAAGCACCAAGCCAGAAAGCACTGATAACTGATTATTAAAGTGACTCTACTCAACTACTGCCAGGAAGTCAAACACAGCAGGCCATGCCTACTGTAGTAAAAGCGTGCACATCAGATGCACGAAAGCAGAAGTCTTTGGTAGGACTTGGCAGGGTCAGAGGACTCAAGAGACAATGCCCATTGCTTTTACCCATCTCTCCCTGTCCCTGGCCCCCTGCCCAACAAGTCTGTCTTCTGATCACTGATTCAATGCAGTGTGGACCCTTCTGTCATTTTTGTGTGACACTTCACATTTTCTTAGGCAGTAACAACTGTTTCCCCTGTTTGATGCAGGGACACTTCCCTCAGTGGAAAATACTGTTTCCCAAAGCATCTTCCTCTCTTTTTTACAAATTCCTACCTTGCTGAGTGTCATTCAGCTGTTCTCCACTGTTCACCCATGATCAGAAGCTTACTGCTATTTCCAGCGGGGCAAGTTTTCCTTGTTCTCCATCAGAGTTGGTTATTTCAAACCACAAATCATGGTGTTTGTTGGGTCCTGCCATATTGCCTGAAAGGCTGAGCTGCCGCAGAAGCTGGATCAAAATTAGGTACAAAACCTTTAGTATCTCCTCTAATTTTCCTGTTAGTAACTTGAAAATACAACTGAAGGTATTCAAATGTTGATGAATGACAAAAGTTGCATTTCCAGTAGAGACCATACAGCAAAAGCTTCAAACACACTAAACCCCCTCTCTCCCCCTGAAAACCACTCCACCACACCCCATCACTTCACACAGATCAATCCCCACACTCTAGGGAAGAAAGATCATTTTCTGCCGATTGTATTTTCCCTGCACCACCACCATCAGTACCTTCAGCACCGATGCGAATACTAACACTGCCAAGCAGTAGGCTTTCTAAAACTGTATCAGACCTTACACTTACCTGTTAGTGGGTTGTTTATGTTACACCTGCAATGCTGAAGACGTTATGTAAGACTATATTAATAGGAATGAGTATTAACAGCAATGAGTTTAACTCTCGACATAATTTCATTTAGGTACAGAAGAAGAAAACACAGCTAAGAGCCAAAAATTCTTTCAGGCCAATTTAAACCATTTATTTCCAATACATATTAATGAAACACTTCTCAATGGGAATATTTCCATTAATTAGTCCTATTATCCAGAAAGTTTTCAAGTATTTAAATGAAAAATTAATGAAGCATATACATATTTTTTAAAAAATATACAAAAAAACCTGTATACAAAATCTCTTCAATTTTAGTTATATGATTACCTTCTTTATCAACAGATATTTGTTTTACAGACTTCTGTGGAATTAAAAACATTAAATCTGCTTAGTCTCAGCAATGAAACTACAGAAGTCTTTCTGATGTTTATAAATACAATCATAATTGTGACTACTTTTTGTAGCCATCTTCAGCATTTCCATTAAGAGACTGCATGATACAAAACAACTCATCAGTTCCTTCCTCATGTTTTCTCAAGGTGTAGTTTTTCAATAACGGTTCAAAACAGTGCTTCTTGTGGCAGAAAGAAAGGTGTAATTATGACTCTAATTAGTTTAAAACTCACCACCACAATTAAGTGACTTTTTTGGGAATTTTTAGGTGGGTAGAAATCCAAGCAGGCTGCAGTAACTTTAACAGATGTTGTCAGCTAGAACTGAGACTAAAGTAAAGTCTGAATAAAACCAAAGTTCAGTTATTTAAATTTCTGCTTTTTCCTTGCCTGAAACTCTTCAGTTTTATTTTTGACAGATTTTATCAGCATTGATAACGCAGGATCTATGGCTTTCTTAGCAACCTCTCCTTTCTTTGCCACCTTGATTTCCTGCCCCTTCAGATCTTGCTCCTTTCCTTCTCTTCGACGAGCTTTCTCTTCCAGGATCTTTTCTACTGCTTTTGTCTTCTTGAAATTTGGATCTGAAGGATCCAGATTAAACAGGGGAGAAGTAAACATGGCTTGGAATCTTGTATCATCAACATTTACCTGAAGGCAGAAAAAGAGTATGTGTTTTAGGTAATCTTTAACAATGATAGCAAAGCTTCTAAATACAGTAAAATATGAGCTGCTCAGGAGTTACAGCTCACGAGATTGTTCACCGTCCCTGGAACTGCTCCAGTCACAAAATGCCAGTGAGTGGAGAGTAGAGAGCCAGAAGATACAATCAGTAAACGAGACAAGTGAATGCTTGTACAAATCCTGTCTGTGCCCGGCAGACCAGGGAAAGGTTTGTTGTTGAGAAATGACTAGGATGAAAGAGACGGCGGATAACAGAAAAAGCACACCGAGTCTGTTCCCTTCAATAGTGTATCAGAGTATTTCTTGCTTTTTTAAAGCTGCCTGCAACTCCCTAAGAAGGGAGGTGTAGTTTTATTCCTTCAGACAAGAGTACATGAGGAGGATAAGAAACCACCAAACTTGTCCTGAAAATAACTGATATTAATAAAGGTTCTAGCTGAGCCTCAGTATCAAGAGTACACCATTACCTGGAAATCATCTTCTATCAATTCCTTCTTTTTCATTAGAATTTTCTTTTTCTTCTTGCTCAAATTCTGTTGTTCTACAATCTTTTTATAATTAAAATGCTTTCTGGTGTCATCCTCATCATCCATCATAAGTAGGGCCATTTCAGCCTGTTACAAAATAAGAAAGTCACATGCACCATGAAATTCAGTTTTCAGTGAAAACCAGAGCATCTAATTAATGAAATCTGTGTTAGTCCAGAGACACATAAGGGCCTTGGAATAGCGTTGTCAGGGCAGTATTATTTCATCCATAAGAACATTCTTTTAACATTCCGAGGTATAATATTAAATACAACAGTGTAATTCCTTTTCATTAGCTTTAAAATAAATGCAAATACCCACATCTGACTTTCAGACATAATAATTCAATCTGAAAATGCTACACTGCAATTTAGAAATGGATACAATGTTGTATTGACATTCATATAGGAAAATATAAATGAACATGTACAAATTTAGTAAATTTATTTAGTTAACTTGTTCTGAGACAGAACAAAGAGCAAACGTGCAACAGCAAATTCAATTAAAAGTTGCCAGGGCAAAGTCTGAACACAGAGATGTTTAATACCATGATAAAGATAAAGGGAAATGTTGAGCACCACCCATCAGGCAAAGAGACTGGGATAGCTTCAAAGAGACAATCAGCTCAACCACCATGGCTTCTGTGCCCTGATGTTTCAGTGTTACCTAATTCTCTTGAGCTGTGTTCAACTTGAATCTTCTGGAAATTTATCATGGTGTTATCTTAAAACATCAAAGCGCAGACCACCTACTATTCTTGGGTAGTTTTAATCCCAAAACCTTTCGCTTTTAAAATGATATGGTTTTCTTCTATTGCTGTCCTATGGAATTTAGTAGATCCTCTCACAAACACACAACTATTTGCAGAATCCAGACAATGCAACGTATGTTGATTCTTAACATTTTAAACCACTTTACCTTCTCTTTTTCAGCTTCACTTTCATCTTCTGAGGTACTTGCAACCGGTTCTGCCTTCTTCTTTAAACCTAAGCACAAGTATAGAAGATGTACACATTTATTCAAGCTTATGAGAGCACAATTTACCTATGAACAATACCTCAAAGTGCATCTCATTGTAATCAATACTCAAGTGCCAGATACATAAAAAGCCTGAAAGTTGAGAAAAGCCAGACAGACTTAAAGCAATAAAAATCCATTGAATATTTCTTTAAGGAGGCATCAATATTCAAATGGTATATACAAGTCAATAAATTTTTTTAAAAATAATTTTATTCTATTTTTCCCAGAGTACTTGTGCTGCAAAGAGATTTTAAAGAGAAATTAGTTTATATGCTCACAAATCTAACTGAAGTGCCCCACAGCTCCAAAATTGTTCATTCTTTCTACTTAAGTAGGCAATGAAGTGAATACTTCAAAATAAACAGCAAATGTGCGTATCATTTCTCTGTATTCAGAACACCAGCCTCCCAGATGAGAAATGTACATCAGCCTGAAAACCCAAGGACAGACAATTTTTTTAAATTTCCACGCAAGGCTAAAGGAGCATATCGTGCTGTCAGCCATGCAAGCACAAAACCCCCTGCAAATAACACCTTCACAGAATCAGAAGAATGAAAATATGACTCGCTCCATTCAGACTGAATATTCTTCTGATTAAGTTCTCTTAGAATTTACTAGTGGTACATGGTGCCGATTAAACAGACATCATGAACAGTAACAGCACAAACCATTAGTCAAACATTACTTCTAATGGAAACAGACCCATTTATAAATCCTATATAGTCAAATGATTCTCTTTGGAATGCCTGTGGACCTTGATCGTGAAGGAGTGGGAAAAGCAGAAGGTTTCCTGACCTGAACCACACACTTTGACCTTTGAGCTTGGAATTACATTCCCAGGCAATTCATTACAGCCCACTGGGGGTACTCTTAAGGAAGATCTCTGGCTCCATTCTGTTAAGCCAGATTTGCAGTCGGCTAGAAATACAAACATGCCAGAAAAACGTCAAGTTGCATCTCTAAATATACTCTGGAACAGGATATGTTTCTCGAAGAACAGTTTTTACTCCCTTGGCTATTCTCTTGGACTATGTCTACATGAATTCCAAGCTGGAAATGGATTTCTAGAAGAAACAAACCACCAGCAACAAAATAAAGCTATCCAAATGCACAGTGTCATCACCTCAAGAACTAAACTGTTGATATTTAGCTCCAGAGAACATGTAGGAAAATCAGATTAACTTGTAATATTGTTACCTAACCTACACAACTTACATCAATGCATAGAAGAGGGAAATAAATGTCTTATCTAAGACTTCAACAACTATGACATCTTTACTGTCTTCTCAGAACTGGCTAAACTACAGAAAGGGAAACAGGGCACAGAGATATGGAGGCAGTTATGCCAGAAGTTAAATCTGTAAATTGCTTAGCTTTTGCACCCATCCCTGAAAGACATGATCTCAAGTCATCTCCCCTTATCTTTCACTATAGGTAAAATCACAGGAGTGAAGGTTACTTTATGCTTTCAGTGACTTCTGATGCTGCAGATGCAGGTGAACCAGACACAAGTGTCAAGCTATTTACTTCTTATTAATAAAACCAGCTTGGTACCTGAAATCACTCTGAGCGCTATAAACTTGGCATCATTTGGTTTCAGAAGTCATGAACACGTAACTTTCTCTTTCTCCTGATGTAGCCCCTCTCCTCATACACATTCTGCAAGTGCCTTCCACCTTTTGCACACAGATGAAAATAAAACCTGAGTCCTCCCCAGCTGATTTCAAACCCTCAGATTTCACCTACCACCTAATCCCCACCGCCATCACATAACTGGATCTCGTCCACCCTAGAGTAGCAGATCCTTTGCCTTCAATGATGATTATTGCCACCAGCCAGTGAGAAAAGCTTCCAGTCTCTCCTGCAAGTCCCCATCAAATGGTTTGGAACCTACAGGAGTTACAACGACGTGTAAAGACATGCAGCCCTTTTTCTGAAAGAAGGATCAATAGAGTCAATACATTTAATAGTCTAAAGTGCTCTGAAACTATTCAGTGATCTCCAGAAGGACATCGCTCTCACATTAATAAACAACTATACTGCTCAGCTATTACATAGTTTAAGCTATAAATGTCTTAAGTAAACTTTTTCTGAGACCCTACAGACACAGTAAGACCAAAACTGGCCAAGGCAAATGAAAGCTTTACAACACTTTGTCAAACAACACACGTATCCACATAAACGGGAAGTGACAAAACCCGTCACTCCCCGTTTTCCTGCCACAGCACTCAAATTTATTTGGCCCTTTCTTTAACAGCTCCTCACACCCTTGCTGCCCTCCAATTGCCCGAGCTCATCAATATTCAACTTATGCAAGACCCATACACCTCACAGCCAACATGTGAATCCAGCATGGGGGCAAACACAGGACTGCAGAACTCTTAACAGCACTACTGCATTCACAGTTTCTGCACGGGACTGCTGGGTCTGCAAACATAACCTGTCCTACGCTTTCAGCATCACCTAAGATCACGTGACAGACAGATTATGGGAGAAATTTCACTCTTTTAGGGGAATTGAGGAAGACTTATGAAAAATTGCAATCATTCAAGTTATTGATGCCTGTACCCTTAACATGAAGTTGGCAGAGCTACAGCCTAACTTGAAGAGGATTGTAACTCATTTTCCAGCTGGATAAGATAGCCGTGCTCAAAAATAACTCCAGCTATGAGACAAAGGCTCTTCTGGGTAAACATGCTGAAGGTCAGAAAGTTGTACTGTGTAATCACTGTTAAAATATCACTTGGCTTTCAGCCAATGATTGTACTATCCCTTTAAAACTTCTCCAGGGCTAGCCACAGTTCTGTCTTCCTCCTCTTAGTAGCTTATCAGTAATCTTGCAGACAGTAGCTTCATTTTCTTCACCTTGATGTCTATTGTACCAACTCCATTCACACTAAAAGCTTACCCTTTGTATTATGGACAAGAAGGCTTAAGAATCTGCAGACACAATTGTTCTCTGCCAAGTCCCTCCATGACACATGAAATTTCTTACACAATGCAGGAAAACAAACATTATTTTCAGAGATTTCACACAGAACCTTGGAGCATCCATGTTAGAATGAGAGTACCTACATAATCTTCCTAGTTTAGAATAAAAAAAAAACAAACCTAAACAAAACAAACCAACCAAAAAAACTCCAAACCCCAAAAAACCAAACCCAAAAGTGGTGGAAGGAATAAGTCCTATTAGTCTAGGAACAACCAACAGGACACAACTCACCAGGAAAAGAGAGCAGAGAACAGCACTGCATGGCACCCAAATTGTGTTTCTATAAAACATCAACAGGACTCACGCTACTGTTCTGTACTTCAGACAATGAGGATATATACATAATCACGTTAAGAAGTCCAGGTTTTGAGGTTTTGGCAGTATTTGTAAATCTGTTGCTATTTTCTGCTACTTTCAATATTCAGCAGTACGAACCACCCTTGGGTTTTGGCTCACAAAAGCACAAAAAGCCAGGAACTCAAACTTAGTGGTTGTCCCTACCTTCATATGTTAACCAGCAAAACTATACTAAAAATAAATTTTCTGTTACTACAGAAAAAGCTAACTTCAACAGCAGATTAAAAAGCCTGGAAAAGAAGTATCCTAAAACTCTAAACTGGACAAGTTATCTCCTAAATGATTACATTTTACCATTTACTAGGCAGCCAGAGTGCACTAGTATAAACGTGTATCTAATTAAGGGAAAAAAAAAATTCTTTTGAAACTCAGCTTTGTTGATGATGCAAAAAACATCTGACATTTATAACTGACTCAAACTCTAGAGACCCCCAGGTTTCCAAGGCAATAAAGTTCTTTGGAATACTTGGGGCAGTGGACAGTCAGCTTGTTTTTAACAGCCATCCCCAGAAGTTGGCTAAGAAATAGCCAACTATTTGGTGAAAACAAAGAGAATGTTCTCAACCATTTTACATATCATAATATGCTTCATGTTACAAGAGCAGCACCTAAAAATTCAGGCAAATGACATCTACCTTATTTCATTCTGAGCATGCTATCTTTGCATTTACTCTAGCCCAACTTTATTTCTAAACCTTACTATTTAAAGAAAGGACAGATTTACTCCAGAAGTCACCTGTCTTGACCCACCTGTTTTCTCAAGTTCTTCAGCAAAATACGGGTCATTGAGATCAACATCAGATGGAAGTTCATCTTCACTCTGCTCTCTCTCAGCAGTAGCCTGTAACGAAGCACAGACCTTATTTCAATCAGCATATAAACTATCAACATACAAACTACTTAAGTTCCACTGGAAGTAAATGTTCCTTCTGTCAGTAGCTATGAAGATGAAAACTGAAATGCTGTATGCAGAACACTAGAAAACCAGAGTACACTAAAAATTGCTAGTGAGGGCAAATCAACAATTTGAAAATCTGTTTCACAGACTGAAAGCCTTTTATGTACTCAGAAGAGTGCTATTTACATTCTCCAAGGATCTTTATAAATGTACCCACAAACCGCGATGCACTAGCTATCCATACCAACAAATGACTGGATTGCAGTGCTATTATGTCTTTATTTTATTGTCCCACAAAAGCTCTGCCTGGGGAAAAACTTGTGCAAGAAGCTTCATTTTGTGCTTCAAAATTCAGAAAGATTGTGTTTGGATTGAAAGTAAATTTTACTCCTGGAAGTACTGTCTCATAGACCTTATCCCTTGATTTAATTTATCAGACCAAACTAGTGTATTATGCTAGCAAAAGTTACTCTAATGGTAGAGCTACATTCATCTTCTATAAGGTTTAAAAAGGTACTCATCAAATGCCAGTTAAAGCTAACTGTAATGCACAGCATAACTCAAGTTGTAGAGATTACTCTTAAAAACAATTATTCTGCAACAAGAAATATATTCAGAGTAATGTTAGAGTTAGGGGAGCCAGACCCTGTATGCCACATGCTTTTTTTCTAGCGTAAGCTGAAACATTTCATTTATTAATTTCTGCACATGACTACTAAAGGAGTCAGTTACTTCACAATTACTTTCTGTGTCTGGAAGATGAAGCAACAGTAATTTTCACATTACTATAGGACCACTTTGTTATTTATCCACAGAAACATTTACCAAATTTGCTCTTGCAATTTGAAATGTGAGTAGTTCTTCATGGCTATTAATTCTTTGTTGTTACAGCTTTGGGAAACAAGGCTGTATTATTGTAGGCCAACAGTTTCCAAAACTACAAATATTAGCCTAACAACTTTGAATTGATATGCACAGTAGCAAAATGACCCTTCCTAATGCATCCACAAATGAAAATTAAAACCCAACTGTTATTACCACTCGATTTTCTTTTAAGTAGCACAAGTAGATAAATGAAACTTTGTGTAAATATATTTTGTATGATCAGTAGAACCCAGAACATCCTTAGCACTCAGTCTTTCCAAAGAAGTGACCACTGCACATTCTAACCATAAAATGGTACTGGAAACTATACAATTTTTTATTTAGTTTATCAAAGTAAACAATAACAGCAACTTAAAAAAAAACAAAAAATCCCTGCCCCAAGCAACCATGACAAACATTACCTTTCTCTTTTTTTTAAGAAGCCTTTTTTCTTTCTTCTTCTCCAGATATTTTTGCCATGGAGTTAGGCTATCCTTTCCTTCCAACCTGTTTTTGACCATTTCTTCAGCAGTTTCTTTGAGGCCTAGAAGAGCAAATAGTAAGTTAAATTAGATCAATCTGATTTTTTTAAAAATCAATTGGTTTTGCCTTTGTAAATGAGTCATCTAGATTTTTCTTTAACAAGTCTGTGAAAATAATACAAATATTGCTTAAACCACCATCTTTATAAATATGATCAGTTTGCAGGATTATTTTTTTCAACTAAAGCATTTTTTTCAGTAATAAGCTACACAGGAGTCAGAAGAGATTGCTTATTCTATATCTGATTCCCAACACTTGCTGTTTCTCAGAGAGGTCTCACCTCCTGACATTAGGCAGTTTTCAGATGTTACTTAAAGGTCAGAGTAACAATAAAAACAACCACAGCCATATACAGAGCTCTTATGTTTAATGTGTCTTGCTATCACGAGTTTAGATTGATAAAACTGCCACACATACCATCCAGTCACTCCCATTTTTCATGCACAGCAGAACAAAGTACAAAACACTGAGTGAGCTGGTGATTCTGAAATGCCAAATCACTACTGGAATATAGGGTCACCTCACAGCTCACTTGAGCCTCTATACCTGGCCCTCTCCATTTCACACAGAGCTGTTATCTGAATGTTGCTGTATCCGTGTGCCTCACTCACATGATACAATTGCTAATGTATACGTCTCCATTGCTGAAACTTTGCCTCTGTGATAACAGTATCACAATGCTGCAGCATCTCCTTTGTTTTTCATCCATCGTTGTAAAAGAGAACAAGAATTCATTACCTGCATAAGTAAAAATGAATTTGCAGCTAGGAAGCACAGAAAAATATAAATAATTCAATTTCTTGCATTAGCTACTATTGCCATAATATAACGTGTTAAGATAAACTAGAGAAGTGATTTCCAAGTTATCTAGCCTTTTAAAGCTACCTAGTACCCATCTGTTTTAACAGCAGAAAACTATCTTAAATTAAAAAGTGGTACACACCTGGTATGACAGTAAACCTGGACTCAGGTTGAATGCCTCAGGTAAATAGCTTTTTTTTTTTTAAAAAAAAAAGTATTTCTTAACAAGAAGCAGAGATTAAGAGCACAAACTGCTTAAAACACACCAGCATCTCACAGAAACAACAAGAAAAATATATTTGAAAGAATGTTTTATGCTATCATTGAGTAATGGTTTAAATTGGACTAACTCAAGATGAAAAAAGCAGCAAGAGAAATAAGCCATCCTCTTACATGGTTTGCCAAACCAAGTTACCAAAAGTAATTTCAGTATTTGCAGCTGACCTGAAAGATCAAAGGTGAGGAGCACGGATCTCTCCCAATGAGGAACTGGAGCTATTAGATCCTTATCTCAGATCCTCACCTCTTCTGTACCCTTTTGCTATGGGGATGGTACAAGAGAAGCCCTTGAGTTTGCATTTCCTGACCTGTCAATAGTTGGGAACAGCAGCTAAATACTTTGCTGAAAAAGGTTTCCTCTATTTTCAGAGTACAAGATTTTTCCAAGGGCCCTAGAAGAGTAAAGCCCACAGAAGTGCAATATACCTGGCCCTAAAGAATTCTCACATAACAAGGTCAGACAGTTATTTGATTAGATTTACATTAAATTCCATAATTGAGCACAGACTGGCACTGATTCAAAGCCTAGCCCTTGAATCTGTACACAAAAGAATGTCCTAACCTTTAATTTAGCCTTTTTGAAAATAGGCATTCCCATAGTCTCTCATCACATGATCACATTTTACCTTTCCCAGAGGAACCTACAGCTCATGAACACGTACCTACTGAGTACTTTGTGTCACTGCAGAGCTAAGTTACTGATGACAAGAACAGCACAAGTACTGAACACAACTGAACCCTACTCTAGAAACAGAATGGAGTTTTCTATAATACATATAATTACAGTATTCAGTGGTGTAGAAACATCACCTGGAGCATCCCCATTTGACATTTAGACTAGGCAATTTAAATCCAGAATAAGCACTTTATTTAGAAAGTGATCTTCATTTTCTGGTGAAAAATGTCACACACTTCAGTAATGCTTTTTCAAAAGTCTTGACATCACACAGCACTTTCATGTTATGAGGACAAACACCAATTCCAGATGCAAATTATACACTTCCAATCCCCTATTCACAAGATTGGACTTGTAAAAACAAAATTTCACATGTAAAGAGATTAACTGACTTGCCTTGCAACACACTGGAGCAGAATTCAGTGGTGGAAGGACAGAATCCAATTCCCTGGCAGGAGGGAACAGCCTGAGCAATGAAGTATTTTTCTCCTACCTGCAATTCCTCGTTTCTTCCTCTACAGACTTTTTTTTTTTTTAAACTTCTGAAACACATCAGCTAGCCTACAGCTAACATCTTCTCATGACATGACTGATAGATCTTGGGAGCATGTAGGAATCATATTTCTGCTTCTCCCTCCAAGCCTGATATTTGCTATCTCTTCTCCAAGTCTACTTGTTCCAACTGTCTCTCTTCAGCATCTCCTCCTTACTGCCCCAGTCCAGCCCTCACCTAAGTAAATCCTACTCTCCCACCCTTCATACCAGCTTTATTGCTTGGAAATCATACTTGGACCTATTCAGATATTCTAAACTAGATCCCATTCTCTTTCTCAACTCCCAGGTTTCTCAGTTGGCCTGTCCCTGCTCCTCATCGTTTCTTCCAACTCTCCTCCTTAATGAGGAACTGAAAACAGAATTCATAATGGAAAAAATGGGCAGGCTTCATGGACAGTTCCACCAGTCCTCAGAAAAGCAGGCAGAACATTTTACTGAAAAACTGCAAACACAGATTCCTGTTCTTGTGCTTGTCTACACTCCAAAAATAATTCAAAGGCTGAAGAGCTGGTTACAACATGTCTGAAACACGAAGTGTGGACAAGCTCTAAAAATCCCATTAAACCATGCCTTATATGAAGAAAGGAGTGGAGCAGAAAAAACCCCAAAACCCAACCCAGATAAAGAGCCCTTCTACTATCCTGGAAAGAAGCCAGAATTAACAGAGTAAGGGGCAAACCATTACACCCACATAAACTGGTTACTAAACCAGCAAACTAATACAGAGCCTTGATAAAGGAAAGATAGTGTAGAGGGTCACTACAAATGTGCCACTAAGAAACCTTGTAACACAATGAAATCAAATAGTTATTTGCAAATGTACACCTCTTCCTGTCCAACGTTAATGAAAGCAGAGTCATCAGCTTCCCAGAAACTGAACTACTATTCCTTTGGATATTATTTTGCACTGTTCTAGAAAAAAAAAAAACCAACAAAAAACTGGTGAGGTAGCAGCCCTGCAGGTTCTCCCTGAAGACACTAAACACGGAATTAAAAAAAAAATAAATAAAATATATGTCACATCTCCATGAGATACCCAAGAATCTCAAAAGAGGTTACAAGATTTCTGATTTATTTGCCTGGAAAATGGAATCATTTGATCCATCTGGCATAGAAGGACTTGGAGGAAAATACAGCCCTTTCTTGTGGTATTTGGCAGCCTCATGAAAGGCATTAGTTTCTCCACAGATTAGAATGGCTTAGAAACTACTGTCCAGACCACTTCCCGAGACTATGAGTGTATTTAAGTGGTCAAAAGACTTTTGATTGCAGAAGGGGAAAAGAATCGTCTACTTTAGTTAGAATTATTAACTGGCCACAGAAAAGGCTAATCTATACCCTTATCAATAAAATTTTTGTTTTAGAATGAATCACACTAGCTTTATTTAACCTTTGCAAAAGAAGGAAAAAAGGTAATCTATATTAGCCTACAATTAAATCATACCTGAGCAAAATAATTAAAAGTGTGATAAATACTATCATTAACCTAAGTATATTGCTTCTCACACTGGTGGGACAGTGAGAGAGGATGGGCAGGCAATAATTTTTACTTCTCTAAACATTCCATTTTGAAAACTTCTGCATGCAACTATTACATTTATTAGAATCTAAGAAGATACTTCTCTATTCTCAGGGTATCTAAATAAGCAAGTCCATCTTGACTGTAATTCTTAAAAAAAACCCACAACACCTTGTTGCAAATAGCTAAAAGGAAAGGCAGACAGCAGTATTCTGGTAACATCAGAATTACCCCCAAAGATAAAATATCTTAAGACAGTTCTCCTAACATAGTATAACTGCCTAAGAATAACCCCATCACCCCTAAGATGTCTAGTGTGAAGGTTTAACAAAGCCAAGTGCTGGGTCCTGCACTTTGGTCACAACAATGCCATGCAACACTACAGGCTTGGGGAAGAATGGCTGGGAGGTTGCCTGGAGGAAAAGGACCTGGGAGTGCTGGTTGACAGCTAGCTGAATATGAGCCAGCAGTGTGCCCAGGTGGCCAAGGCCAACAGTATCCAGGCTTGTATCAGGAACAGTGTGGCCAGCAGGTCTAGGGCAGTGATCATGCCCCTGTACTTGGCTATGGTGAGGCTGAACCTTGAGAAGTGTGTTTAGCTTTGGGTCTCTCCGTAAAAGACAGACACTGCAGTGCTGCAGCATGTCCAGAGAAGTGTAACAAAGCTGACATGCAGCACAAGTCTGATGAGGATGGCCAAGTAACTAGAGAAAGGACAAGAGGAAACGGCCTCAAGTTGCATCAGGGGAGATTTAGATTGATTATTAGGAACACTTTCTTCACCGAAGGAGTGGTTAAGCACTGGAACAGGCTGCCTGAGACGCGGTGGAGTCACTATCCCTGCAGGTGTTCAAAAACTGTGTAGATGTGGCACTTCAGGACATGGTTTAGTCAGCATGGTGGTGCTGGGCTGACAGCTGGACTTGAAGTTAGACATCTTTTCCAACCTTAAAAATTCTGTGATTACATGGTAACTATAGTGCTGAGCCCACAGGCAGCTGAGCACACACTGCTTCATGCTACAAGAGCCGAGACTGCTTAAGTGAGAGGACACAATAAGCTATGATACAGATTGAGACACTTACAGTCGTGTCATGCTCCATATAATCTGTAACAACATACAGTTGGGGTTTACTGTGCACTTTAGAGAGACACGATTGCCAGCTATTTGCCTTGATGAAAACAAATTTTTAAGTTCCCTTTAAGCCTAACTAAATATTTACATCTCATTCTTCCCAAAGGAAGAATTTTTAAGTTAAAAAAAAAGAAAAAACTAGTCCAAAAAACCCAACTCAAAACAATATGAAAACCTGGCTTAATATCATAAATAAACACAGTTGTGATCTTCTCCCTTTTCACCTTGTAAAGGGCACTTTGGGAGCTGGATAAGGATGCACAGTAATTGTTGCTCAAATCAGATATGATTAATAAAACAGATGGAAGTTTAAATATAACACTGATTTTTGTGCCTAAAAGAAACAGACCAAAGAGTGTTGGAACTACATCTAATTTATTTTTGCTGGCACTGTGGTTTATTTAAAACTATTATGATTCAAGAATAACTGAATCATTCCCAAAGTATGCTTTCTATAACCATGTGTAAATATTTGTGCCAAAACTAAAATTCTTAAATTAATTCAAATCTCTGCCTTTCAATTGAAAAGCTCCCTAGATTTAACTGTTGTAACTCTCTGTATATTAAACATTTGGACAGAAAAAAGATTTTGCAATAAGTAAAGCAGAGCTTGATAATAAAAATATTTCCACAGACAAACTAGTTCTGAAAAAAATTAGCACTCTTAAGAGATTATAACAAAAGCAAAACAATTTTTTTTTAATTCCCAGAATGCTCAAACTGAACATAATTCAATTGTTTTTGGAATTTAAATAAGCACATGTGTTCAACAACAAAAAAAAAAACCAAAAAACCCACAAACAAAAAAAACTCAACCCAAAACATGCAATAACTAATGTACTTGTCTCCCATAGGAAAGCCTAGCCTGAACTGCATATATATATATATATATATATATATATTGTCAGGGCTATAAACTACTGTTCAGCATGTGCTCACTGTGCTCCATTGCGAAATAACCAAGAAAAAACTCATCTCCCTTTGACCTGTGCAGGCCATCCTCTCCCAAAAAACACTAAAGGCTGTAAGTGTTCCCATACATTAGACTCGAAAGCAAAGTTAAGCCTTCACCTTTAGGATATTTGTTTTGGATAAAACCATATTCCAGGGTTTAACAGCTAGCAGTGGTATTGTCAGCAGGTGAGGAGCAAGCAAAACAAGAGAACACTTCAGATTTCCAGTCCCCTTTTCAGGGTAAGAAATGAGGAAAGACTAACATACACTGAAAAATCAGAGTTGCTAAACTGACAACAAGGACTGGAACCTACCAGCGTTCATTGTGCACGCATGTACATTCAGCCATCATCACGTGAACAAACCCAGGCCAGGGCACAGACATCTAACTGCCTTGAGACAAAGCCTGTCATATTTATCTGGATGGGGGATTTTCTGCTTGGGGTTTTTTGTTGTGGGTTTGGGTTTCTTTTTCCTTTTTCCTTATCTCCCCCCAAATAGATGAGGATACAGCAAAGGTCCTAGGAGCCCCACAAGAACGTGCAGTAAAGAAGGTGTTCGACTAGATGTAATATGGAACAAATGCAATTTTCTGAAGTCACGTTCAGTTGTAAAGAAACAAGGAGCTCATTTATTAGGGAACTGGATTCCATTGCTACTACAGTTCCTACGTGTTAATATAATTTACTTACAACGTGCAAAGCACAGTTTTAAGATGCACACTGTTTCAGAAAACATTTTGCTCCCCTTGTGACAAACTAAAGAATTTCCTTTAGTCTCTCTTTAAAACATCTTTCCATCTCCTCCAAATAATGGTTTGCTCTAGAATCCTAACCATGTCACTACTTTACACTTCTAAGACGTTTTAAATAATTTACAGAACTTAACTCACACAAGTTGCAAGAATTTGCAAAAGACAGTTGGTTGTTTTCCAAACCAACACAAAAAATGGGAGCTTTTCTAACTGAGTTAACAATGCCTGGCCTGTATAAGTACAAAACACTTTCCCAGCAGCAATTGTTTCGACTGCAGTTTCCACCCTCAGTCTGAAAGGTGGCAACAGCCAATCTTTGTAACAGCCTTATGAAAACTCAAAGATACTAAGCAAGCAACATCAAGAATGCAGATACTGACACACTGTGGACAGATGAAGTAAAACGTGACACTATAGCTGTGCTAGCAAGCACTTGTCCTATCACACCTGATACGGCCTTTGTCTAAGAAGCTTTGGAGGAATTTGTGCTAGAGTGGTTGGGTTATGTAAGCACAACTGAAAGCACACAACTCTTTGTAATGGCAGTGTATGATTTTGAATACAGATCTTAATAAGAACTAGGAATAAAACCATTCTATTCAGCTCAACCAATTTCAGTGCTCAGTACAGACCAGAACAAGATTTTAAAAGTGAGCATTTATATTCAACAAAAGTTGTCTGAGTCAATTCAGAATAATATTAGTGTAAATCAATGGGATGCATATTCCTAGCTGGAATGAACACATTAGTTGTGAAGAAGCTGTATTCTTGTACGTCTCTCGTCTCAGTATTTACAACAGACAAGTTGTGTCTGTGTGTAGCCTGCAGTCCTGCAGGTACTGAGCCAATACAGCACCTTGCTGCCCCTGAAAAATTGATGTCGTACTTCCCTGGTCTCTGGACTGCTAAATTCAACCCTCTGAGCATTCACCAAATGCTTCCATTTGACTGACTCACTAATTCAGGGGATAAGATCCAGATTTTGTCTTCTTTTCCAGAGTAGTTTTGTCATTTTAGCACATAAAGTTAAGCTTGCAATGAGAACTAACAAGTGCCAGAATGAGCTATGGGCCAGGATCAAGGAGGAGAGGCCACCGCGAAAACCTTTCCCTTTTTGGATGTATCCAGTTGTTAAACTGGCTCGTGACATCTCAGGGAAGGCACACACCCATACACAATACATAAAAATCCATGTGAACATCTTTTCATCATAAAGAAAAACACCCTATATATAGATTTTCAGATCTCAGGATGAGTTCTGATGGGAAGCTGTAAGATGAAGTGAATCCTTCATCTGATTTCCAGATAAATCTATGTGTCACTAAATACAGACAAATACCCCCAAACACTTCTTCCTGGTAGCTTGCTTTCCCAAAGAGCAGTCTCACCGGAAGGTCAGACTTCTCCCTTCTCTGTTCCCCCAAATCTTCAGCATTATGCAAGCAAGATTTAAAAACCATTCTAATTTTATGCTACATTTCCAAATCATACTGGTTTTCATTTTTAAAAGCGTAGGTATGTTTTATGACACTATGGCAAACATGTGAATTCTATTCAAGAAAATCTACAAAGTGATAAATGAGAAGGCAAGCACATAAATACTGTTGAGACAATAAACTACACAGAGAAGCTTATGGCTGAGGAACTAGAATTTCTTCTATTTCCCTCATTGCAATACATCTGGGTTTCAATTATGGGAAAAAAACACCTAAGTTTCTACTACAATAAATCCAACACTGTAGACTATGTCCCTATTAGCAGGACAATACTGCGTGCCCTCTAAGTTAGTAAAAGAAAAAAATAAAGCTTACCCGGAACCCATTTAATCTCCATTCCTATATCCTTTTCTTCCTGTTTTTTCTCTTTTTCTTGGATACTTTGCAGAAGTTCTCTGTACTTGGCAATTTGTTCTTCATCATCTTTTTGGTTTTTTCTGAGTTTGTCATCTTCCATTTCATGAACTACATCACCACCTACAAAGAGAGTAAACCTATCAGAGCCTCAAGAAAGCAATCAATTGAAGTTAGTGTTTAGAACACCTAAGGCACATACATTGTTTCTGAAAAATAATCCAAGATATTTTCATCTATTATTTCCCCGAAGAGTAACCAGTTTTGGAATTCCTCTATTTAAATAAAATAAACGTAATTCTTGCAATAACAATTTGTTATTGCAGCAAAAGAAATTACAGATGGGACACAGCATCCTTTGCTGAATTTTAATATTATTAGTTTCAGACTTAGAGCAGAGTACTACCTAAATCTCAAAAATGAGTTGTGTAAAACATTTTGAAAATAGAGTGTTGTATCTAACCAAATAAACCTTGCAAGATTCTGTAAAAATATAATTATTCAATGCCTTACTCTTCACTGACTTGGTGAAATAACAAATTAAGCAAGATGGAAGAGGTGTTTTTCTTCCTTTTTGTTTTTAGAAAAACACAATCACAATGTGGCTCGCAATATGTTTTTAAACAAATGTTTCAGAGAAAACAGGATTTTAAGGTTTCAGAGATGCTGCAGCTCCTTGAACTGCAGAAAACTACTGGGGCAGGCTCCTTTTTCCTTTTTCTCTGGTTTAGCAGTAAAGCCATGGGCCCTGCAGTACTGAGATGGACAGTGTAACCAGTGTCTGGAAAGACAGCCCACAGTTGCAAATTAGCAGAGGGACCTTTGGTCTCTGGCTAAAACTTAGGGTTAACACCGTTCCTCACTTCCCATCACCACAAGAAGCTGGTTGTTTGTTGGCTGGGTACAGAAATCTTCACTGTTCAGTTAACTGCAGCTGCTTTTCCATTTTCCCCATCAGTAGTTGGGATCTCTTATGAGGAAAGCATCTGTTCACGCAGCAAGGAAAAGACATTAGATTTTGAAGAGTGAGAAGATGACATTTTCTCGTGTCCTCTTCCTGGTATGATGTAAAAATGAGAGGTAATGCTATACTGGATGAGAACAGAAGAAATACTTAAGCTAGAAAAGGCTCCCCGAAAACTGGGTAACAGGCTACTGATTGTATTTATGACTGGTTTTGCTAATTTTGCCAGGAGAAATCTAACTGACAATGCATATTGTCATACTTTCTCATTTAAATAAAACACACATTTATTTTTTCAAACATTCAGCATTGCCTTCAAAAAGGCCCTTAGGAGTCTTTTCATTCTGTATGGAAATCAAGAACACTTGACAAGAGCTGCAAGAAAGGAAAATGAGCTGAAAACATTCTCAAAGTTTGTTCAGAGTTCAAATAACCTTGTCACTAGCATTCAAGTATCACGCTGTATGGCACAACATGAGGAATCACTTCCTGATGGATATTAAGGCAGCAATGTTTTCTGCCAATAGCTTGGTTCAAAGGCTTTCTGAACAAAACACACAAACAAACCAGAACTTTCTGGTGCATTAACAGCTGCACTGCAAGACATACAATTATGACAAAAAAGCTTAACCTGTGAAGGAAGAAAATGCAAAAGTAGATGAAATTTACAGTATAAATCATAAGTGTATTCTTGTTTTTTGAAAAGGAGAGTAGTAACAGAAGTGCTAGAAGAACTAAGAAAAAAAGATACAATCCTGAGGCAAGCCAGGAACATTCCAATACAATAGTTCCTATCTGCAGCTGTAAGGGACAGAGAAGCTAACCCAAATAATATACTAATCGATGCATTTCAACATCCATTGGATTCAGGGACAATATTAAATAATTGCGTGTTCTACTTCTGTCACCTTCCACTTCATAGCCTTCTATAATAATTCTAACAAATATAAACACATATGTTCCAAGGAGGATTGTACTGTCATGTGATAAAATGTTACATTTAAATTTAGATGCATAGTCAGTTATTGCATCAAATAAATTTAAAAATTGCAAAAAGACTTAAAAAATGGTCAGATTTTATTTAACATTAATCACTGAAAATAAGATTAGCAGCATTATTACAAAAAAAAAAAAAGACAAGGTAAAACTCCACTCAGCAACTAAGTTTTCTTTCTCTACACTTGTGCTTTTCTGGCACCGATGCAGCAGCACAAAAGATCTACTGTCTTTGTAGAGTCTTGTACTGGAAGTCCAGTACCAGAAGACGCTGTGCTCCCTGCTCAGAGTCCTGCTGAGGAAAGCAGGGCTCTACATTTAGTTCCTTACAAGCCTGGCAGCACTCAAGAAACATCTGGACAACTCTTAGATACATGGTTTAACTTTTACATTGCCCTCTGTGGAGTCTAGAGTTGGACTCCATGATCCTCATGGATCCCTTTCAACTCGGGACGCTGTATGATTATACACCATCAAGGACAGCTCATTAAAAACACACTGATAAAACTATTTTGTCATGCAGTCTCTTCAGTTATTCTGCATGGCTGTGTGAAGCAGAATGGATACAAAACCCCTTGAGTGAAGCCATAATGTTTCAAGCATGGTTTGAAATGCCATACACCAAATCACTGGTGCTCATGGTCAAAACAGCAATGCTGTGCTGGCTTTGATGCACACTGCAAATGCTTCCTAACTCGAATAAAGGCATCCAAGTACAGGAAAGTTCAGAAGTAACGTAAAGGAGATACTCTGAGCTATGAACCACAACATCCCAGGTCACTGAAATACTTGACATTACAAAACTGTTGTATAAGAGCAATACTAACATTCAGGACACACATATTTTAACTTGAAAAGTTCCATTAAAAAGCAGATCATATCAGGCCAACAAGAACCTGTTTATAAATAAAACATTTTGAGAAGTTAAAAAAATACGAATAGAAGTCCAGAACATTTTTTCCTTATCACACTCTCGCATTTCCATTCAAACAGCTGACATTCATTTCTACCACTTGTGCATTTCCCATTGTGTCCCATTCCACATAATTCTGCTGGATTCTGTCTCCTGTCAGATGGAATCCTGTTTTGTATCACATAACTGAATGGATAAAAGCTCAGGAACATGTTAAAGACATGGGAACATAACTCCTCTATTAATAACTTACTTTTCAAAACACCATTAGAAACCAGACTTTTCCAGTTTTAAAATATATTAGAGTGATAAGATTATTTGAGGTCTATTTGCCTTTCCTGTAACAGAAGTGTACTTTTTTTTAAATTTCTGAAGTGTTCCTCACTTACAGATGTTTGCTTTCATCACCACCCTATTACAAATGCTGTTCTTTAATACAGCAGTACTCTTGTAGATAATAACAACATGGAAATACTTTACTCTGCATCTACTGCTCCCATTTAGATACTTAGCATTACTAAGGAAAATAAAGATCATGGATTTAGAAACAAAAGGTTATCAACCCTGCCAAGATATTGCCAAGCTGAGTTTGATACCAGATTTCCCAACTTTATAACCAGAAAAATTTTAAGTTCTACGGAATGCTCCAAACAACCTGCTATAATGCAGCATAAATAAATTTTAACATCTGATTAAGAGAGTCAATTAAGGCTTTACAACATTTTCTTTGCCTACAGATATTATTAATATACACACTAATTAAAAGCAGACTGAATTTTGTGGAATCACAGAATGGTAGAGGTTGGAAGGGACCTCTGGAGACCTTCAGTCAAATATCACCTGCTAAAGCAGGATCACCCAGAGCAGGATGCACAGGATTATGTCCACATGGGTGTTGGATGTCTCCAGAGAAGGAGACTGAACACCCTCTCTGGGCAGCCTGTCCCAGTGCACTGTCATCCTCGCAGTGAAGTTTTTTCCTCATGTTCAGACAGAACTTTCTGTTTTCCTATTTGTGCCTTGTCCAGTCCCTGGGCACCACTGAAAAGAGTCTGGCCCCATCCCCTTGACACCAGTCTTTAGGTATTTCTAAGTCCTGATCAGATACCCTCTCAGTTTTCTCCAGGCTGAACAGCCCCATCTCTCTCAACCTTTTCTTATACAAGACCTTAAAACACTAGATGACATTCTCTTTATATTTTTAAGAAGTTATGTGAACCAAAAAGCATCTGAAGGATGTTCCTACTACACTCTAAGGTTCCCTTAAACACATTCTGCTGCTTACTCTTCCCCTCACCATAGGGGAGACCTATAGCTTAGGAGTACCAGAAGGCCATAGCACAGCTTTTCTCCACTGTCATTCACATTCCTCTGGTCACCCATGAAGAGCTAGTGCTGGAGTAAAGAAACTCTGTAATTTGCATCTCCCTCAGGACATTCTAACACCTGGAGCCCATTCAATGTGCTGTCTGGGCTGTCCCAACAAGCACAGCAGTTTCCTCAGTATCACTCTGCCCTGCACTTTATGATGTGTATAGGGGCCCACGATAACAACACACTATAGAAAACTATAAAGAGATTTCCACAGTGCCTTGTACCTAATTCACTTAGTCGTTAACCACTCTGTACTTCAAAGTAGGACACTTCCTCTGAAAAGGAAGCACCTGGAGTTCTACTGAAAAGAACTTTATCTCAGAATGAGGATATTAAAATAGGTATTGCCAAACTTGACAGAAAAATATTAAGGTACCCTGAAGAAAAAGAAACAGAGGGATAGGGTGGGGGCATGTGGGTGGACAGAAGAAAATTATTTTACTTTCAGAGGTGGAAGCTACTGTTCAGAAAGCTATGCAGGGACTCAATCATCAGGACAACTACTAGTCACCTACCATTTGGTAGTTCTTGGTAGGGGTTATTCAGCCTTCACAGAAAGATAGATGCTTATTGGCACTGAATGAACAGAGTAACTACCACATTCTTTACCCAAATCATTGAACAGTACAATGAAAAGCAACACTTCTGTAACAGAATTATGATATCAGCAATAAAGAAAGTATTCCTAAATGGAAAGACAGAACAAAAAAACAAATACATGCTCACCACTAATTTCCCCCCACCATTAGGTCATAAACCTGAAAGTTTATACATATTCTACTTTTGGAGATGTTTAGCTCTGGAGGAAAGGTAGGTTATTCTCATAGTACCACAGCTTTTATACAGTGAGCATAATATTGTCCCTCTAACAGAGAGCATTCAAATGATTTGTTAAATATATGTAATTTGCATATTCCAATAACCTGTGTTCAAAACACTCCAGTTAACGACTTTGTGGACAGCCTTTATTAACGTAAGTACCTTGCTGCTGATCCTCCTCCTCTTCGCTAGATGAAGCCAAATAAGCTTGAAAATCCATGTCAAGAAGTTCCTCTTTTTTAAAAGTTCTGCTAAGTGACGTTACTCGTTCATGATCTGTCTCATCCCATGTGATATCTACCTTAAAAATAAGAAACACTAAAATTGAATTTTGTAACCCTGCCTTTTCAGGGCAAGATATTTGATACCTTCCACTTGAGAAACAACTAAACCTGTTACTAATGTTCTCTACAACTACTGCCTATAATAAACATTTACTACCGCAGATGCAGTTACAACTTTCTGGAATTGTTCAGAGTGAGTTTTAACTACAGGAAAGAATGAAGTGGTCTCATGTACTGAAGGACTCTGTTACAGGAAGTCACACAACATGAAATCTCTGCAAGCCACATTTCCCATGCAGCAGCAGCAAATGCAGGTGAAAAAGCAGCCACTAACTCCTTTACTCTTTCAGCAGCAGCTTGTTCCTGGAATTACATGTAGATAACAATGGGGACAAAAAACCTGCACAACTGCACCCTGAACCAGAAGGTGAAATAGATCTTGACTGAAAAAATGATCCAGCTGAAATTACTCAATTATCAACTAATCACTTTCCAATGCAGTTTGCTTCATGGCCAGATGAAAGTTGTGGCTGTCACAGAGGAACAAACAGCTACAAGGAGGGGAAGCAACTGTTTAAGCCCAGCACGATCACCAAAAATGTTCTTGTTCAGCTGCACACAAATAACCATTTTAGGCAAATTACAAGATTTAACTGTGAATAACAAAGTAATTCCATGTGCAACTTGTAACAGAGGTACAGTGAGGTCAAAACATAGTATTTAATTTTAAAAAAAAGAAGCCAAATGGCTTTTAAAATCCAAAACTCCAGCTTATTTATGGGGTTGCAACTTGTGGCTCTGTTACACACATCTTTTACTACGTTTGATATCTTTAATTTCAAACAGCAAAGATAATCAGGAATCTTTCCCCCAGTACTTCTATAATTTATAAACTGACAACAAAACCAAACAAATTAGAAAAATATTACAAAAACATTGTAAAGATACCTTTGAAGTTCCCATTGCTGCAGATGTGAAGTACTTTGGCTTATATACAGCTACGTTCACTTCTGAGGCTACATCTTTTGGCTTATCATCAAACGTAACATTATCTGGAATAAATCTTAAAGGTAAATAAAACATGTTATTCTTCAATTACACTGGGAAAGCACATCAACACAAAAGAATTTGCTAGAAGGATAAGTTAGTAAGCCTGAAAAGGAAAAAAATGAAACGGACAATACTCCACACATGTAAAGTTAACTGTCTGGCTTCTGAACAGCTACTGCACGGGTTTTCCTGAGGAAGCAAACTAACCAAACCTCAGTTTGGTATTAGGGTCAGGGGCGGAGTTTGGGTGTTTCTTTGCTAAAGGAATGTTTTCAGAAAGCTTAACATTAAAAATTCTGAGAAAAGAGTGAATAAAATAGAATTTGGTAACCAAAAAGAAAAATCAAAACACTGTAGGAAAGCCTGGTACTTCTTTAACATTAGAATAAATAGGAAAAAATGTTTAAAAGACCAAAGTCATGTGTAACAATGGAATAAGATAGATTTAAAAACCGTTTGTGCATGACATGAGGAGTTATTTGGGCTTTTTCTGTTTGGGTTGTTTTTGGTTTTTTTTTTAATTATTGCAAATGTAATACAATTAATACTACTCAGAACTAAAATATAATAAGTAGATAATTAGAAAAAGCAGTGGAGAATTTTAAACAGCTGTACCTGTTGTAAAATATTATCTATCTTTAAAAGCATGAACTTACATGTTCATTTGACAGAGATCATCTTTTCCAGAATGGTTTAAAGCAAATTAATTAAGCTCCTTTAGAAAATGATTCAAAGCAAAAAACTTAGCTTTCACTGACTTCCAAGAGTGCCCATATCACGATTCCCAGAAGGCAAAGGCAGCTTCTGTCAAAACTTAGTTTTAGTTAATGTCTCGTCTGCTCAGACTATGCAGCTTTTTCATAACAAAAGGAAATGCTAATAAAACACAACTACAGTTTTAAATACTTTCTTTCCAAAATGTGACTTTTGAAGTATTAGAGCTTCCAGCTCACTCACAGGGGCTAGCACAGTAATCTGTGGCTGCCTCATGACATCAGCAGCCTATATTCTTGCCCTGTTGTAAGCAATCCTGGAAAAGTGTCACCTCTGAAACCTTGGGAGAGATGGAAGAGCAGCACTACGTTGGATTGTTTTCCAAATCCTATGACTTCATCGTAGTAAAAAGTTGAAGATTTAACCAGAAGAAGTTGGATTTGGTCTTGATGATCCTTATGGATCCCTTTCAACTCACAATATTCTATTATATTAGCAGACTTCTCTGCATGAAGCAACTATTCTCAAGAGACTCTCTCAAACTTTTCATACTCCAGAAAAAAAGTGATAAAAAAACCCACACCAAAAAGCAAAGGAAATGCTAACAACTCACTGAATACCTAACTTATTATCTTTTTTAACAAATCTCTTACTGGTCACAGAATGAAGACCATATAGTTTAATCCATATTATTAAACTGATTTTACTTCTCCCTCCCCATCCCAACATGTAAGAAAGCCACCACTGGAGTTACCTCAGGTCTATGAAAGAGCAGCTACTTTCAAACTCCAGTCCATCGCATTCCTCATAAATTTTATTGGCTGTTTCAGGAGAATCACATTCTACAACTGCATAGAAGTACTTCAGTCGCTTAAACTGATACTCCCTCAGTTTTTCCCTATAAAGCCTGCAAAAGAGGAAAACACCGCAATAACGTGAGCTGGCTTCAACAACCTTTCCTTTGCAAAAGTATTTTAATTCAACTCATTAAAAATATGTTCCATTCAAACACTGTCCTACTCTTAAAATAAGAGTAGATGTTAAGCAGCAGGAAGTTCCACCAGTATCTGTTCAGTCTTACTCAAGTACAAAGACCAGTTCATAGAATTTTATTAAGCGTATGCTTCCTGTATCTGACTGCTTCCCACAGGCAGCGTAAGGTTTGAGTTCTTGTGCATCTCTCTGCAGGCCACAGAAAGTAGCATTTAAATAGTTCCTACCAAACTGTTTGCAATTATACTGACTCTTAACATAGCTGATGAAAAGGATGCTCATACGGATGCAAGAGCACCTGCTAAGAACATGAGAGAAACGGGGAGACTCTCAGGACAGAACCTCATGCTAGAGAAACAAAGTGTAGGAGCAAGGAGTAATAAAGTGGTGCAGGTGAGGAAAGGATCAGGGTACTAACCTGGACAGCACAGGTGGTGGTGGTGGTGTCATAGGTGACATCGAGAGAAAAAGAAAAGCAGGTAAGAGACTGAGAAGTGGATGAACTGGTAAAGGATGAAGGAGAGTGATTGCAGGGCTGAGGTCCATGAATTTACAGGATATGTACACAGGTATCACGGAGGTATTTTGGGATATTTGGGTTTCTGTTTGCTGGACTTTAGAATTTCTAGAGCCTACTGAGCAATAAATCCAGTGCTCCAGGATGTGCCTTGATATACACAGCAAAGCTGACGTCAGCATAGACTGTAAGTTCATACAATTCCCTGACACACTATAGAATTCCTTCAAAGGGATCTGCATTTATTCTAGAAGCATCCAGATTTTCCAGACAAGGCAGTGCAAGGAGATGTAGTATACAAAAGTGAACCTTCCCAGGCTGCCAAACATCTGGAAATTCTGAAAAGAACCTCTCAAGTTCCATCCAGACAAGGCTTTCAAGCAGAACAAAAGGGAATAAAAAGACAAGCCTGAAGAAGCCTGGACCAGGGTAGGGCTGATAAGCTCAGCCTGGCAGGACAATGCTGCTGCTGCTGGCATCAATAAATCTCAGTCTGGAAATTCATGGCCCAAGTTAAGGTCTCTGTTGGTTATGCAGATAAAATTTTTGACAGTAAACAACATGTGGAGTTTCTTGCATGAATGGGAATTTGTAGAGAAGAAATGCTATGTGAAGCTCTCCACAGATTTGTTAAGTTTATTATTCCAATGAGCCATATAATGAAAAAGTTTAACTCTCTTATCAGCAAGCAAGTTTTCTCAAGATTCATTCAACACCCTGGCAATGAACAACTGAACATCAGTTGTAAATTATCCCTTAAAAAAAAAAAGCTATAAAAATAAGGTGTTCACAAGAGAATCCTATATATGAAAATTTGTAAACAGGAGCTCACTGGGATTTTCACTGAGAATCAGACATGTAAGATCACTCATGTGAAGTTAAAGTTAATACCCATCACTCTCTGTGGTATTCTCGGGAAGATCAAACAGTTCCACGGGTCCTTTTTGTTCTTCCTCTTTCAATCTCTCTTTTCCAAATTCTGAAGGATAAATCTACAAATACAACAACAGAAAATAAACTTTTAACAGTAGTGGTAAAATGTACACCAACTAAGAAAAAAATCTCAGCCTTTTAGATGTTGTCTTTTTTTCTCTAAAATCTGTAAATGGATCAGCTCCATAAACATTAATACCCTCTTAACTTTCATTTACTGAAAAGACAGTAGAATAAACAGACTGCCTGGAAGGAATTAGAGTATTTTGGGTGAGATGAAGAACAGAAGGAACCTCGACTTTGTTCGTGGCACTGCAGCCCTTTTCAGAAAGGGGTATTTGACTAACATTTCTCAGAAAACTGGAGGTAGACACTAACATTAGAAAAGCATAACATAATTGATCAGAATTTAACCAGTTTATTAATAAACTCAGAAGTTGTAAAAGCCAGGAAGTGTTGTAAAATGCTGAAACGAGTTGAAAAGCATTTAGAATAGCAAGGTTTAAGGTTGGGCTATCTACCATAACAACCACTGAAAATTAAATTGGCCAAGGAAATGTAATCTCTCCATAATAGTACTTGAACCTCATAAAAATGAGAAGTTAATGGCTTCTTGAGCTAACTCCACCACCTACATGCCCATTGCTGAAAAGCAGCCTGTGGGGTTTTTTAACACAACAAATTAAATTACAACACAGTTTCTCATTCATCATGTTAATATCTCTTCTGATTATTCTACAGCAATGTCATGTTTGGTTCTTATTTTGTAGTCTTTTTTCCATGGTAAAAGCCACTACTCCTTTTAGAAATTGGTCTTACCTTAACAGAAAACACCGCTCCTCCTTTGGGCGTGAAAGAATTAAATAGAGCCAGCAAATCTTTAGCCTTTAACCTATCCCAATCCATATTACAAACGGCCAATCTACTTGTAATCTGAGCAAAGAGATTTAAAAAAGAGAAGACAAAGTTCATAGGATTAATTTCTGACTGCTATGGGGAATGCATAACAATCTAGCAAGTATCATTGGTAAAAATGTCATCAACAAACCCAACTGAAAAAAACAAAAGCAGCATTTCCCTCAAGACTTTGTATCACTTCATCTAGGCAAGTTCAGAAGAAGCAATCACCTGAGCATATAAAAAGGACATAAAACAGCGAAGCAGCACAAAATGTACTGCACCAACCACATATTTAAGATTGCAGTTAACAATATCACCACTTAGGATTTTGTTATCATCTTATGGTTAAGACACAATACCAACCAGTAACATAACACCTGAGTAGTGCAATTTCTAAAACTGAGTACAATTAAGTATGTAGAAGTCCTATTTCAATGGGAAATGACAGTCCCATTTCACTATCTAATGATTTCTTGAAGCATGAGTTGAAACGTTAAATTTTTTAAAAGTAAAAAAAATCAGTAGCAAACAAAAGCAGTAATATTTAAATTTCAGAATGTCTACAGAGCAAAATTCTCTTTGTTCTTCCATTTACAGAGAGCTTATCTATCTACAGGTAAGCTTAGAGAGAAAGGATCTCTCATCCTCAGCTAATTCCATCATCACATGCATTCTGTAAACCTTTATGAAAAATACTTTCACCAGCTGTTTCATAGATGAAGATTAACTCAGATTTCCTAGTTTGTCATGACACAACCTTTCACATGCAGAAGCATCATTACCTCATCTCCACGAGGGGCATCTTTATCTAGCTCACGCCATGAGTGCTCTATCTCTGGCTCCTTTGGAAATACTGCATTTAAATCCTCATCATCCTCTGAGCTCGTTTCAATGTTCCCTATACCTCTAGCTAGATCAGGTTCACTATCACTTTCTTCATCGTCTTCCGAATCACTGTCTTCTTCGCCTGTTTCCCCATCACCTTCTGACTCTTCTTCCTCATCTGTTTCCGCATCATCTCCTGGCTCCTCCTTCTTGCCTGTTCCCCCATCACCTTCTGGCTCCTCTTCTTCTGACTCTGCATACTCCAAGTCATCACTTGCAGAAATTTCTTCCTCTGATTCGCTTTTACTGATGTCACGTTGATCACAGGTGTCTGTGCTGACAGTCACTGAAAAATAAGCATTAGGTATCTATTTGTAATGTTTTAATTACATAGGATTCCATACAGAGAGGAAAAAATCCCCCAGCTTTTTTTCATACAGATTTGCAGAACCTTCAAAATGTATAATGATGCAGGAAAAAATGACACCAGGGAAGTGCAAAAACCTGTAAATTATTAGTATCAACTCTTCAGTTTGTTTACTCAAATCCCTCTGGGTCCACAATTGTGAATTACCAATTTCAAACTCTACGAAAATAGTGTTAATCTATTTATACGTATAGAACCAACCGGTAGAAAACAGATTTTGTGACAGAAGCACATACAATCAATATAAAGACCAGTGTTTCAGTCAGCCAGTGTTGATATGCAGAAGTGTTCAAGGTGTCAGGCTTTATATTTGCCATTTATTTTGATAAACACAGTACTATACGTTCTACTTTTCTAACTAAAGCACAACTTCAGCTTACAATTAAAAGGACATGGACATTCACTATCTTGATGAAGAAATCAGCACTGATTCTGTAAAGAGCTGATCAATTCCGATTCTTCAGCAACACTGAATCCAAGCCAGTCAGCTACTATATGACCAACTACAATGATAAAACAAAAGCAACAACATCCAAGTAAACACAGACAAATTTTAGTTGTTATTTGAACAACTAACCTGATTCTTTTACTTTTCCTCCTAGGGAGCGGTCCCTCCTGGAAGCTTTAATTGAGGTAGTACCACTTGACTGAAGAGACTTCTGCTTGTTTTGAATGGAAATTTGTCTTCCTCTCGATGTATGTATTTGTTTGCCTTCCCCCTTGCGTAAAACGCCCTTGTTTCCTTGAAAGCAATCAACTTCTGCTGCATTTTTCTTAGAGACCTCTTTCAAGTTGAATTTAGCTGTAATTTTTTCTCCTCCATTTTTAAGCTCATCTGGTTTTGTCACCACTTCAGATGTTTGGTCCAACCCTTCTTTGCTTATTTTGCTCTTTTCCCTAGAGAGACCATCTGCAAGTGGTTTTGCAGAACCTGCTCCTCCTTTAGGTTTAGCTTTTTTTTTCTTTTTTTTCCTTTCAATATGTTCTTTGCTATCATTTTCTGAAATATCAGAGTCAGATTCTGACAGGGCATAAAATTTCCTGAGGTTCTCTGTGGAAGTATAGTTAACAGGGCGCCCCCTTTTATCTATTGTGTATTTCAACTTAAACTTCTTGTCATGAAACATAGCTCGGAATCGTTTGTCAATCTTGACTTTACGTTCTTTTTCTGGCATCTCCCAAAATCTGGGATCCCTAGTAACGCAGCTAAACCGCTCATCGTTCAGTATTTCCGCTTGGGATGCCATTTTTGATGCTGATGAAGACAAGGACAGCTACAGTATGGAGAAAAAAAAAAAGAAACCAAACAAAATAAACACCACTTCCAATTTAAAACAGAAAAATAATTAACATAGATTTAGATATAAAATTAAAAAAAAATAGAAGAAGCAACATTAGTTTTCTTACCTATACTTAAAAAGTTCTTACCAAAAATACATACAGCATTTAAACAAGTCATAAATAATCCTGCAACTACTACAGTCTTGGCCACAATTCTTAGCTTCCTCAGACAATGGACAAGCAGCTAAAAACCAATATAGGGTGCAGGTGCAACTTTAAGGGACTCCTTGGCAATCCAGCACCTCAATATCTCATACGGCTTCACAGAATCACATAAAGTACTGGGTCGGAAGGGACTTTTAGAGACCATCTAGTCCAACCCCCCTGCAGTAAGCAGGGGCACCTTCACTAAATCAGGTTGCTCAGAGCTTCATCAAGCCTGGCTTGAATGTCTCGAGGGATGGGGCCTCCACTGCCTCGCCAGGCAACCTGTGCCAGTGTCTCATCACCCTCATAGCAAAGAGCTTCTTCCTAATGTTCAATCTAAACCTGCCCTGCTTTAGCTTAAATACACCATCCCTCGTCCTATCGCCGCATACCCTTAAAAACAGCCCCTCCCCACCTTTCC
>VXBZ01005618.1:79821-113833 GCA_013399135.1 Heliornis fulica | reverse complement strand
CCAGTGCTCTGTCACCCTCACAGTGAAAAGGTTTCTCCTTACATTCACATGGAACTTTCCATGGTCCAGCTTCAACCCATTGCCCCTTGTCCTATCACTGGCCATCACTGAGAAGAGCCTTTCTCCATCCTCCTGACACTCATGCTCAGCATATAAAGCTGAGGGAAGAAGAGTGGGACATTCACAGTAGTGGAGTTTGTCTTCCCAAGTCACCATTGCATGTGATGGATCCCTGCTTTCCTGGAGATGGCTGAGCACCTGCCTGCCCGTGGGAAGTGCTGAATTAATTCCTTGTCTTGCTTTGCTTTTGTGCACAGCTTTCACTACTTACTGTCTTTATCTCAGCCCATGTGCTTTCTCACTTGTACTCTTCTGATTCTCTCCCCTGTCCTGCCAGCAGGAGAGTGAGAGAGTGGTTGTCTTAGCTGCCAGCTCAGGTTAAACCACGACAGTGTCATGTGACACCACTCAGTTTATCAGGCCAGAGAGAAATTTCCAAGGGTTTTTCTCTGATTAGACTGAACATGAAGAAATGCCACTCCTCTCATTCCCACTTGCCTACCTGAGTCAGTCACAGGAATTCAGTTTAATACAAACAGGCAAAAAAGTTCAGAAAATGCTGCCATGAAGCACCACCACTTTGTGTTAATTACAGACGTATGTGCACTTCGAAAGAGCATTCTAAATACAGTGGGTGCTTAGAAAAGACTCTTCCTATCAGACATACCAAGACCTAATGGAGAAATAGATGAAGAACAGAATCTGCACACCCCAGAAAGAGGATCTGGACCTCCCTGTCAATTTTGTGGTTCAAGATCAAGGGTGTACTCACTGGGGCAGTGCAGTGACAGAGATGGTGTGGGAACCTGAACAGAGTTGTTGAGATAGGACCCAGATCAGCTGCACGTTGCCTTGAAGATACTACACTAAACTGCTTTTGTGCCTTTACTGTATTTCCTGTGTCTGGTCTGACATCAACATGATGATTTATCAGATACTGTAGGCATTTTCAAACAGCATGAAAGTGCAGGAATCTTCACCTGCAAACTGAACGCCATCTGAGGAGCCTGTGCACTGCTGTATCCCTGGAGACCCTACAATGCTCCCCCTATCCTCCTTCTCCTAGGTGCCACAGCCAGTGCTCTTGTGCTCCCTTGGCAAGGCAGTTCAGCGAGGGGATCCAACACTCACCTAATAATGAAGAGGACAATACTGTCAGGCTATGTGGCCAGTTTGGCAGGAACAGAGTGTACAAGGTGGCAGCAGCCCATATTTGGCTTGGGTGATGTTGGCGAAGAACCACACACCACTCCTGTCTTCAGCATAGTGCATGTGCTGGGTCAAGCATGTATTTAAACATTCCTGCTGCCTAAAGTCTGTATTAGGCATCTTGGCTAATTGAATTTAAATTTATTCAGTGTACAAACCTGTTTTGGTTCATATCCATATAGTGACATGACCCAGCAGCATATAAACTTGGTGCTGATGACTGTGGAAGCAGAGCTCCATCTCCATCATTCACACAGTCTCTGACTTTTTTTTTTTTCTGGGACCTCTTGCGGTGTCCCATGTTCAACTTTTGGGATGTGAGCACACCTCTGTCATGTACTGAACAGTGGCCCTCATACACAGGAAGCTAATAAATTAATTCCTTACCATGTGGAGCTGAACTGAGGTCACTCAATACTTGGAAACTGAAAGATGTCACAGAACCCTTATGACATCCCCATTCCAGGAATGAAATGTTGATTCTGATTTCCTAGATTTTCCTACATCCCAGATTGTTCAGGGTTTCATTTTCTATACATTCAAAGCTAAGAACATCATACTTAAGCTTGTCACCAATAACAGAATGTGTATATAACAAGGAATGTCCTCATCAGCTGGGCTGGTTTGGCTGACAACCACACCAGAAAAAAAAAAAAAAAAAAAAGGCTCTTTATTCTTTTACTCTCCACTTTGGACCTACAGTGTTGCAGCCAAAGAAAACTGCTTCTTCCTCTTCCAGACTGCAGACAGACTAGTTTCAGACTGGATTCAGTGAGGGAGGATGAAGAAAATCTGCATAAAACCAAAGCCAGGATTAAACCACAGTAATCATGGACAATAGGCCAGTGCCTACTGATCCAAAACGCCTTTGGCCCCAAAGGAAATGGTTAATTAATGTGACTAGAAGGAAGGCACGTGCACATCTCATCTGTGCTCTCTGCCAAGGTTACAGTTGGCAAGAGCACACATTGTCAAGAGCAGCCTGCTGATGTTTTCCACTGCCTGGAAGCACATGTCTCTCCTCATTTCAGACGTACCTTCCACCATCAGCGAGATGCTCCTGCCACTTTGAGAGCCTCCTCCCAGCACACTAACCCCTCCAGAGGTAGCCTTGCTTCCACTAGAAAAGAGAGTTGATTCCCTTATGCAATATTTAACAAACCCTCAAATCCAGACATCCTTTTGTCCCCATTTCAGCCTAGAGCAAGACTCAGCTAGCCCACAACTTTAACAAGGCATCACCAAAATGAATCATTACTACCAAGTTATGTGATTACTTCACATTCTGCATGCATAACTGGATGAAACCAGCTTTCTCTCTTCTTTCTCCTTCTTCCAATCTCCCCAATTATCTTCATGTATTGAAGCCAAAATCCTTTCAGTACCTCCACCTTGCCAGGGAGATCTGCCCCAGCTTGCTAGATGAATTATAACACACCCTCCAAATAAGACTCTGGCTCAGAAATTGCTAAAGTGAGAATACCCCTTAAGTGCATAACAAGGAAAGCACAGTTGAATGACTAATTGATTCAATCTGGATTGAAATGGAAAAAATCTAGTCAAATCCTACTCTCGGTTTTCTCCTCCTGTACTTGCACAGACTGCAGCAGTTCTGTTCTTGGGGCTCAGAGGTGAATTGAAGGCTCTGGGCTGACTTTCCTGCAGATATTGACTGGCTCACAGTTACCACCTGGGATTCACAAGCTTCTATTCCTAACAGAAAGCTGGGAGAGAGAACCCTGAGGCTGCAAGGGTGGAAAGGAGGTAGTTCTTCTGCTTGGGGGCTTGTGTGAAGAGCTCTTTCGCAGTGGGGTGATGCTCAGGCTTTCAGGACTATAACATGTAAGGTTGAAAACATCCCCAAAACACAGGTTAGACAAGATTTGTTGAAAGTAGAAGAGGCTTCTGTCAATGAAGGAAAAGGGTGACCAACAGGGAGCCAAGTGCCTGGCAGGGGAGAAAATGGCAGGATGTCAGCACTGCAAGAAAGTTGAGGCAATCTCCATTTTTCTGTTCAGTAATGGAATTGTAGTGGTACATTCTTCACAACAAGGGAAGGCAAGCTGCATCTCTCTGTGTGTTCATGCAGCATTCAGAGCAGCTAAAAGCAAAGATGGGAGCCCACTAAGGAGCAGCTGTCACTGACCTTTTGCCTTGCGCCTCAACTCTGTGAGTCTGTAAGATCTCCGACAAGACTTTCACTAAATGCACATGCAGCACCTGGCACAGAGGAACCCAAAATCCAGCAAGGCTGCCAATTTATTAAGAAAGAAAGAAAAAAAAAAGTCAATATTATCTCAAAGAATGTAGAGCAGAGAGATCAAGCCTTTGCCAGGGCAAGGATCACAGAATTGCAGAATATTAGGAGCTGGAAGAGACCTCGAAAGACCATCCAGTCTAACACCCCTGCCCAAGGATGTTTTCTTCTGTGCTTCAAAGGAGATCTTCAGTGAAACCAACTCCTTTCAGTTTGCCTAATGTGTCGGGAGGAAGGACTATACAGGAATATCTAATACAGGAGCAAGTGTCAGCTTAGCCACATGTAAGGACAGATCTTGTCCATCTGACATGCTATCTCTAGCTATCCTAGCAGTGTTTCTGTTTTTCCTCTGCAAATAACATGTTTGGATACTTTAAGATGGGCACAGGATGTTAGTGGCAGCTCTGCCATGCACCAGTATCCACATTACAGAAGTGTTGTATGCTGACATTATTGCTGCCCTCCCACCAGTGGTGTCAAGTAGAATACCTTCTTTTTTCCCTAGAAGAGACAGCAAGAACATGGAAACAAAAGTCCATGATCCATATAACACCTACCAAAAAGGTCTGGAGAGAAGATGGGAGCCTCGTTCATGTGGTTTGTGAAGAGTTTTTCAAACAAAAATTGTGGCATCCTTCATGGCATCATCCACGATATAATCTTTCATGACATCACCCTTCTATAAGAAGAACAAATTAAGATTTCTTTCCTTACATTCAGGCTGGCAAATCTCAAAGCAGGAAAATAGCTTGGTACTTCCTGGGGCAGAGGAGGAGGGCTTTTCCCCAAATGTTGATTCTCAATGGATTTCCATCTCTGCTACTTAATCTTCTTTCTGTGCACTCTTGATTCCCAACACTCACTTAACCTGGGGGCATTCACTTGAGTGTTGCCACCCTGTTAAATGTGAATTGAATTAGGCAGGAGGCAATTATCTGTTCTGGAACTTTCCCAGGGTACCAGAGCTAACATCCTCAGCAATATCTGGTAGATCTTTACAGACCACAAGCAACACAGACATAATTTAAAATTAGGGAGATTCCCACACAGCTTTTTAACATGCTTTTGGGACACTGTGCTACAGAGTAAGTCGGAAGGAAGAACTACATCTCATACCTGTTCATGAAACAATTGGGTTGTTCTTTTGAGATCTCTTTGAGTGTCAGTCTGATGCTAAGGCTTTTTATTTGTAAATGGCTGAAAAATAGTCCTTTTGCATGAGCCATGTTTAGCATGCAAACTGAGAATCCATGTCAGCGCTCTTCTGAGTCTGTAGGGAAGAATCCACCATCAGTGCAGATAGTGGTGAAGGATATTCCTGCCCTACCCTGATCTTACTGTGATATCTCACTATGTCATCAATGCAAGGCTGAATATGAGCCAACAATGTACTCTCATCATAAATTAGGTAAATCACATACTAGGCTACATTAGGACAGTTGTGGCAAGCAGACTGAAAGACTTATTGTCTCCACTGTTGGGCCCCCAGTTCAAAGAGGGCATCAAGAACTGGAGAAGGAGCAGAGGAGGGCTTCCAAGATCATGAGAGCACAGGTCCAAGAAACAGAGACTGCGGGAATTAGGATTGTTTAGGGAAGTAGAGACTGAAGGGGAGATATAATAGCAACCAACAACTAGTTGAAAGGCAACTACAGACAGTACAGACCAGCTTTCCTCAGTAGGGACAGGTGGTAGAATAAGTGGCAGCAAACTGAAATTTGGGAGGTTCAGGGTGGACTTGAGGAAAAGGTGGGAGAGAGGACCAGCCCTGGGTCAGATCACCAGAGATAACTTCATCCTTCAGACTTTTCAAGACACAGGTAAACAGAGCTGTGGCCAGACTGATAGAGCGTTTGGGTTAGCCCAGGTAGTCAGAGCAGGAGGTTGGAGAGCAGAGACCTTTTCAAACCAAAGCCCCTGTGGTACAGCCCTCCCATGAGCTTTGCAGGCCTTCTGTGGGGCCATACAGTGGGTCAGGCAACTGCTTCCATCAAAATTAAGCCAGAAAATAATGATTTGTTTCAGAAAGGTTCTACGACTTCCCAAGACAACCTGGGAGTAGAGATGAGTGGTCTGTGATAGACGGTGTCCAGATTCTACCACAGCCAAGACAGACAGGACCGCCGTTAATATAAGATGTAATCTGTCTCAGTAAAGTTTATATTTTGGTCTCAACACAGCTTTGTAGCTTCCTAAGTGATTAAATCTTACATCTGTGTAGAATATGAATGAAGGGTTGCAGCCCATAAAATCTAGGATAGGGATCTGTCTCCCTCAGCCAAATCACCCTTGATTTATTGCTTGTCAGTCTGAATCCAGAGCTTGTATTGAGCTACATGTGCCTGTTCTGCCTCACCATACAATAACAATGCAGCAGAAGTAATTTCACAGAGAAAAGTCTGCCTCCTAATATTCAGTAATGAAAGAGGTCATTTGTGGGGAGAAAGAGCAAGATATGAATCTGCACAGAACCTCACATGGAGTTTACGTATAAAAAGATGATAAATATTGAAATGTGCACTTCCTCCCATGAAGGGCCAATGAAGGCTGAAGAGTTTGCATAAGAAAAGCACGACAGGGCAGGTAGAGGAATGGGTGCCGGACTACCTGTGTGATGCACAGCAAGAGTGGACGTGCAGACCAGATTTAGGATGACTAGCACAAAATGTTATCTCTTATTATTCTCTTATTCTTCCCTTATTCCACCATTTCCACTCTTCTGTTTGTTTTGATTTCATAGACAAAATCTTTGTGTTTACATTTCTTTATATTGGCTGGCATTGCAGTTCTTGTTGAATTAATTGTCACCCCAAGAGTACAACCCCAACAGGTGTGATAACACCCTCTCCTTGCCCATGGTACTCTAGGAAACTAAAGGGTTATGGGCTGTACTTAACCCACCTACTACACTAGGGGTAGCTAATGGATGGTAGATGACAGGTTGGTTGTGAGCCAGTAGTGTGCCCTAGTGGCCAAGAAGGCCAGTGGGATCCTAGGGTGCATTAAGAGGAGTATGGCCAGCAAGTGGAAGGAGATGATCCTACCCCTCTACTCTGCCCTGGTCAGGCCTCCCCTGGAGTCCTGTGTCCAGTCCTGGGCTCCCCAGTACAAACCAGACAGGGAACTCCTGGAGAGAGTCTGCCACTTACACTTACTCTCTGTTATGGAAACAGAGAGGAAGGAGATGTAGGGAAGAAAGGCACAAAAACTGTAGAAATGTCTCTGGAGGAATCCCACTGTAGAGCCAATGTCTACCAGTTCAGACACTCAACATTTCTGTTCAAATTAGTTTTCAGTCAAATGTGGACTTCAAAAAAAAAAAACAACCCTGCAGAATAAACGCACACCACCACTCCAAGAAAAGTCTTTCTACTACTGTTTTAGCTGAGATAGAGACATGGCTTATATGGATGGCTTTTGCTTACCTTGGAGACTTTTGTACTCTAATGACAACCCTGTAGTTAGCATAAATACTACCTAAATTAAAGGTTTACATTTTTCCCAGCTGCACTCAAATGCTTTGGGCAGCAAGCCCATGAGAGTGACCCATCAGATCCAAAGTCCCTCAGATGAGCATCACATCTGGGCTTGGATGAGGAAGCAACATCAAGAAAATCATGTTTCCTTCCCCACTCTGGGTCTTCTTTTCACATGAACCTCCCCAAAGCATTGGCCCCTTCCTGGAACAATCACTGCAGCATCCTGATGTCATGATTGTGTTTGCCTCATATCTGGAGAGGATCCATGTGATTCACCTACAGTTCCTCCAGGGCCTTGAAGCTTTATCCTTGTCCTCTTTGCTCATTTTTGTTTTCTCTTGAGAGAGAAAATAACAAAGATCACTGACAAACATGCAAGACAAGGAGTCTGCCCCATGGTCACCAAGTGCCAAGGATACAGGCTCAAGCATCTAACAGCACTGGGTGGTGGGCAGGTGGGTGCAAAGTTGTGCCTAGATCTTACACCAGCATCTTCTATGAGCCAACTCTACTCCCTGGAACAGCATACATTTGTTTCAAAACCAGAAATACCAACGTAATTGTCTTCTCCTTCCCAGAAATGAGTAACAGCACAGAATCACAGGCATTTTCTGAGCTGAGTTACAGCAGTGAGTCAAGGTTTTCTGTTTGGGCCTGGTTTGCCCAAAGGGGAAAGTGACGCCCCGAAAGAGCCAGGAGGCTCTGGAGACGAAAGGGTTTGGTGCAGAGTAGAGGGGCAGGCTAGTCAGCATAAATCCTTGCTGTTCTGACTACAAGTAAAATAAATTCAGTTTTAGGTAGTTACAGATTCACAGAAGTGTAGGGGTTGGAAGGGACCTCCAGAGATCATCGAGTGCAACTCCCTGTTAAAGCAGGTTCCCTACAGCAGGTTGCACAGGTCAGCGTTCAGATGGGTCTTGAATGTCTCCAGAGAAGGAGACTCCAAAACCCCCCTGGGAAGCCTGTTCCAGTGCTCCATCACCCTCCCCATGATGAATTAATAATTCATTAACAACTTAAATCAATAGTTTATTAACTAATAAAATTAATAGAAGTTGGCCAGCCATTCTAATATGCAGTGCTGCTGAGAAGCTGGCCTTATTAAATTTTATTCATTTCCCCCTTTACAATTCCTCATTCTTTTTACTTTTTTTTTTTTTTTAAATTATTGTTAGGTGTATTTCCATATAGGGGAAAACAAGCAAGAACTGATCTTCAACAGAAAGGAGAGGATTGTGTCTAATAGGATGAGAGCTTAGCCAAAATAAGTTTTCCTCTCTGAAAAGCCCGGTCATCTTGTCATAAAATTTCATCAATTCCATTTTAAACAGGAAAACACTGAACACTACGTTGGTTTCCAAAAATTCTATATGTGTGTGTGTGTGTGTGTGTGTGTGTGTGTTTGTACATCTATATATACAGAGATACCTATGTATCTTTCATAACTCTAGGATCCTATTATCACAGGTGGCTGTTTCCCAACATCATCCTAGGGAACTTACACAAGCATGACGTGACTCCTTGGCTTTGGCAGTTCTCTGTGACTTTAGGAGGTCAGTGTCTCTGACTGAAAATTAGCTTTTCTTTGAATAGTGAAGATCTTTTCTTTGATGGCTTGCATGCATAAGGAGTCTCTGTCAGATGTCATGTTTACCTCAGTAGGGTCAATAACACCATCTCAGTCCTCTATCCATCCAGACACTTCTACAAAACTTGAAGTTCTTCACTGCTGCATATGCCACTCTTCCATGATTTCCTGCAATGGGCCAAGTGATTCAAAGGTGGCAGGGGAGCAGAGAGATGCCTGCACTCATCCTCTCGCACACCCAGACTGCATGGTCACATAGTTCTGGTCTCCTGGGGAAACCAGACAGAAGCGGATAATGATCTCCTCATTGTATGTCTCCAAGAGTAAAATTATCCCCTGCAGGAGAGTTTGCTTCTTGTGTGGGTAGATTTCCCTGCCTGCAGAGCACTTATACATTAAAAACATGAGATGAAGAGTGCCATGTGATTCCATTACTTCCAGATTCAAGGTAGAGATGAAGCTTGTTTTGAAACTGGTAGCTTGTTTGCACACAGATCACTCTAGAAGATTTTTCTAAGGTTTCCTTTGAAGAAGCTAAACAAAACCTCATAGGAAAAATTACTGAGAACTCTATGTTTATATACCTGGTCTCAGCTGATACTGCAGGGCATAGCCAAGAGCTCATCTGCAACCCAAACCTTGCCCCAGAGACATGTCTATGCCCCCTTCAGCAAGGGACATCTGTGATGCCAGAAGGGGAAAAATGATAGGTGGAAGCTACTTACCAGGCTGGTGAAGGCAAGGAGATTTGGTGGAGGGCAAATCTTATGAGGAGTGGCTGAGGGAGCTGTAGGTGTTTAGTCTGGAGAAGAGGAGGCTGAGGGGAGACTTTATCACTACCTGCAGTGACCTGAATGGAGGCTGTAGAGAGGTGGACGATGGTCTCTTCAGCCAAGTGAGAGGTGATAGGACAAGGGGAAACAGTCTCAAGTTGCGACAGGGTGGGTTCAGATTAGATGTTAGGAAGAAGTTTTTCACTGAAAGAGCTCCTTGTGGTGTGGAGCAGGCTGCCCAGGCAGCTGATGGAGTCACCATCCCTGGGTGTGTTTAACAGATGGGCAGATAAGGTGCTCAGGGATATGGTTTAGGAGAGGACAGGTACAGTTGGACTCAATGATCTTAAAGGGATTTTCCAACCTAGTGATTCTGTGATTCTGTAATTTTGTGGTACTAGCAAGGGCATACATCATGAAGAAAGATCAAAATCCCCACCTCCTTTCATTCATTTCCTTGTTCATGCTTTCTCCTGGCTTTGAAGTAGAGCTTCTTAGTCATGTGTTTCATGACACTCTCAAACATGTTAAAGGGAAAGATGGTAAGGAAGCAAAAGCAGATGATACAGGAAAAAAATAACAGAGGGTGTCCAACCTGTAACTCCTCTCAAAGGACCCTGAGAGCCTCCTGCTGCTTTTCTTACATATTTGAAATACTTCCAGAAATGGTGATGGGGAGATGGATCTTCAGTAGGAATAAACGAGCTAGAAAGTGGCCTGAGGGTTGAGGGAATGGGAAAAATATGTTAGGAAATAAAGATTAGCACAAGCATAAGAGCAGAAGCTCCTTCCAAAACACTGGGAGGGTTCAGGGTGACCAAGCTGCACCCAAGGGTGGAGGAAGTACAGCCCAAGGACACCAGGTGAAGGAGTGTTGTTTCCAGGCTCATGTGGTACCCCAGGCAAAGCTTCCAAGGAAGTTATCTTCCAAGGGAGGAGGAGAAGCCTGGCCAAGATCAGAGACCTTGGAGAGAGACAGAGGGAAGGAGCATGTGCATGAACAGAGTTGAACAGCACACAGGCTGTGTCCCTGATTACCTGCCATGGCTCTTTCCTCCAGTGACCACCTCCCAGTTCAGTATCCTTGAGGGCTGAGCTCAGTTCCCACATGTTTAGGGCATGGGTGACCATAAAGCTATGTTACCTTGGCTCAGGAAAAGGCTCTCATTACCCCTGCTCTCTTTGTAGCTTACTTTCCTCTCAGGGGCTGAGAGATGCAAACGTTTCCTCCTCAGAAATGAAAAGAAGACCAAGCCCTGAAGGGAAATAACAAACAAACCCATGACAGCATCACATCTTTGATAAACACTGGGAATATTTTATGAGAGCTCCTCAGAGAAACGTGGCTGGCTGCTAGCCTGGAGTGTAAGTTCCCAGATCACCCGTGCCCCCATATTTCCAGCTCATTTTATTGGGTTGCTCCTCCCCCACTGCCTCCACAACCCACCAGTTTAAACGAGGCCGAGGGGTTCTGCTAGGACCAAGGGGGCAGGAGAATAAAAGAAAAAACACTGAAGAGGAGGAAGAGGAAGAGTGCCTTGATGAAAGAGTAGAGCAGGACAAAACCTGGAAGACAAATTAATCTCAGAGACGCCAAAACGTGAAAGAGGCTCTTAGAAGGGCTGAGTGGAGAAGAGGTCACGGGAAGGGAAAATACTGAACCACTTAACCCAAATGATTGAATAGCAAATGCTGTGTACAGGCTGTCTCCACCAGCGCACGACACTGTTTTCAGTGTACACCTTCTCCCCACCAGCCCAGGGGCAGGGTGGTTCCGCTCTCCCTACTTTAAAGGCACACAAAGGCTCGTGCCCAGACCAGCAAAGGGTCTCAGGCGTGGGAAAGCTCTGTGTTGATGCTCCTCACTTCCAGGCACCTGGCGCACGCTCTGCAGGAGAGACACAAGTGCTCTATAGCACAAACAGGCAGATCAACCCCTCCCAAAACCAGCTCCTGAGATCAAGAGCCATCCCCACAACTTTCCACCCTGTGCTATTCTCCCTTTGGTTATAGATACAAAAGCCAACTGTTTCTCTGCAGTTCAGGATGGACCCAAGAGACCTGGGGTTTTTATTTATTTATATTCAGCTGCCCCCAGAGACACTGGGATTCAAGGCTTTGAAGTCACTGAACTAGAACCAAACCAAACTATTTATGCCAAATTGGTCAGGTTCCTTCCTACTTGCTTTCCTACTTTCTGTGCTATGGATTTTCATTTCAGGAGAAACTGCATCACCAGACAAGAGCCTTCCATGTAAGGATATCAGAAATTGCACATCCTTTCACAGGAATACAGAGGTTATAAATCACACCAGAGATGGCATGAGAGCCAGCATCTTCTGGCCAGGGATCATCCAGATGTGCTGGAGCAGCATTGCTGCTAGAGGCCAGGGAGCAACTGAGCTGGGATTTATTGGGCTGTGGCTCTCCTGTGGACCTCTCCTGGCTCAGATGAGGTTTATCAGCATGCATTCTCCTCTCTGATGGGCTTCTTTCCTCCAGAAGGGCCAATACAGATGTAAACATTTCCTGAGTGAGCACAAAGTAAGTGAGAGGAAAAGCATCAGACATGCAACAATATGGCTGGAAACTACATAAAGCAATACAGCAAGAAAGGGAAATCAAAGTTGAAGGGCAACAGAGACTTTGGCTTTCTGCATTGGGTGGAGTTCAGAGATTGCATGTGAGCCCAGGAGGTTCAAGCTAAAATGTGGTTGTTCCAGAGACTGAGCTGATGGCTGCCAAGACACAAAATTCAACTATTACAAGTTGTCCCAGTGACTCATACCTGAGAGGTGAGTGTTACCTAGATATTAGCAATTCCAGTTAGTTACCCATGCTTTAGCTTTGAGGCTCCTGGCCAGGGCACAGTTGTAGTAAAAGCCCGCCGTGCCCCGTTCACTCAAATTACATCTCTTTTAACTCCAGAATCCCAAGCTGTGCCTTAGCTGCTGCATCTGGCAGAGAACATCCACCTGGGGCCATTTCCCAGTGGTGAGAGCCAGAAACCCCAGCATCTGGGGTGTTCCCTACAAGGTTGTCCAGAAAGATGTTGCTGTTGAAGATCTCTGGGACAAGCTAAGCCTGTCTGGCAGGGCCGTTGTCTCCCAGGGAGAAAATTACAAAAAAGAAAACCATTAATTATGAGACAACATCAATGTTTCTCCTCAGGACAGTGAATGAGGTTGCCCCTCCCAGGGTAAACCAACTAACTCCTTTCAGTTAGCATGTAAATACAGTGTTACTCTGAGAGATGGTTTCAACCAACTCTGTCACAACTCAAACCAAACCAGGAAGAGTATCTGGGAGCAAAAAAGCCACCTTGTCCATGTGGTTTTCATTACCCCCCATTGTAGCATTCCTAAAGAGGTTAAGGAGGTGCAAGTGGCTGTTGAGACAGGGAGAAGAGACAGGCAGAACATTAATCTTTTCCCTCTGCCATTCTTAACCCTCTATGGAAATTAACCTCCTACCAGAAAGGAAATAGAAGTAATGAGATTTGTTGAGTTTCTTCCTCTGCCCAGACCATAGTTTCCTGGAGAGGAACCAGCTCTGGTTCACTGATGTCCAGGGCTTGTCCTAGTTGCACATACACAGGATGCTAAAAGGTATCTACATGGAGTTTGAGCTGTGACACAAGTCCCACAGGAGACCTCAGAACTTCTGCAGTGGAAGTTACACCCAGGCAGAACTCCACAGGGTATCTCAAATGTCCCCAGAGCCCTAAACATGGGTATGTGAATTGATCCCATAGTCAGCACAGTGAAGCACTTCAGTTCTCCTTTGCAGACAGACTTTGTTCAAGTTTGTGCTGTCCCTTGTCAGCCTGAGCAGACCAGCTCCCAGACTTCCCTCAGCTGCGATTTGCCCCTCTTTCGGTACACTTGTGTCATAGCCACAGGCTGCAGGGCTCAGATACAATCAGCTTCTGCACCCATCTAACACTCTTACTCACTTCTCCCTCCACCCTGTAGTCCCTACGGGCAGTTCAGAGGTCTTCTCAGTGCTTCACCTTTGCACAGAGGTCTTCTCAGTGTTTCACCTTTCATGTCCAGAGGCTGAAAACACCATCATCACGTCTCATGTCTGGAGGGACAAACACCATCCCAGTATCAAGAACATTCATCACTATGGGGGTGTTTTTCAGGCTCAGCTGTTCATCCTAGTAGGCACAGGGCTGGGCTGCAGTACCTGACATCTGCTAAGCAACTGGAGATTTGGCAGTATGTCACTGTGTCCCTGTCACTCAGAGATAGAGAAGACTCTGTTATCTTGCATTTCCACCAGGGACGGAGTAATCGATTTAAAGTTAGTTGTGTTCCAGGCACAGAGAAGGGGGTAAATGCCAAATGTCAGATTAGAAGAGGGTGAATCCTGTCAACAGATAAATACCTACTCCACACTCGATACTTTTCCTGGAGCAAAACAGTTTTCAGGATGACAAGGCCTGACCAGTCCCCCAACTACCTCTCTACCCCACCCCATTCTTGCACATTACATTCATCCTACGTATGACGAGAGTCATGGGACAGAGAGACATATTTTACCTCCTTCAGGTGTTTAGGTGGGAGGACAATGACAGTTCTTACATCTCATGACTTGTATTTGGGTCTCACATGTTAGATCTGAACTGCAGCTCTTCATCAGTCACCAGAGTAAAACAAGAGGGGCACCAAATCACCCCACAATACCTAAGTAACTGATGTGGGCACCTATGGCAGTGACTCCTGGGCAAGCAGGGGCAGCAGGGAAGGTGGCTTGATCTGTCCTGGAGGTGGGATGAAGGTCACACTCAGGACTCCATGCAAGAACTCTCGTCCTCTACCCTCAGGTCAAGATGGTTAGATGTATTAAGTGCCTGTTCTCTTGTGTGCCACCAAAGTCAGGCATCGCTTAGCCACACAGGTCCTGTGAGCCAGGTGGCCTGGAGTGGATTCATGGACTTAGATGCAGATGACCTGTGTCTCAGTGATTTAATGAGAAAACAAAATTATGCAAGCAAGCAGAAGAAGACAAAAACATGTTTATTTAAGACATACAAAGTGTAGAGGAGTGGGGAGATATTTTGTAGAAGGTTTCCCAGATCAGAAGGAATATGTTTCAGCCAGTTCCAAGCCAGCAGCAGGAATTAGTAAACATAAGATATAAGTCCTGGAGACAAAGGAGAGTAGAAGACAGGGTACACAGGAACTGTGAAAAGAGCTGAGGTCATTCATAATTCTGCAACTAATAAAAACACCATCTCAGGCAGCACATTTGTTGTTATATTTTCAGAAGTGTAGTCTAGTTGGCAGTCTTAAGCATGAAAGCTTTTTCTCATTGTTGTCTTCTTTCCACTTATTTATTTCTCTTTCATTTACCACCTTGGTCAGATTCTCAGACCCAGCTGGACAGGTGGTGTTGGGGAAATGCTGTGTTAATAGCTGTTTCTCCTCAGATCAGCTGGTGGATAGACACTGAAGAACAACTAGCTCAGGCTTAACTGAGCTTTGTCTTCTAGAGCAGTTCAATGCAAAGGCTGAAAGACTTTTTTTAATGTCTTCTGTCACTCCCTATCATCTCTCTGGACAAAGGGCAAATAGGTGCCACAACTGGTGGGTGAGAGCTCCACCAGTCAGATCCCTAACAGTGATTTTAGGGAAAATTTTCCTTCTTCAGGAAGGAAATGCCGCTCAGACAGTAAGATAGCAGAATTTGTTGTTGTACAGGATGAAGTCTCCATGTCCCTTCCCTGACACTCTCCCTGGCATTTAGCACTGTCCCAGCTGGATAAGGGACTGGGTCCCTGGGCCAGTTAGGAAGAGATCTCTGGCAAGGCAAAGAGAGGACTGGTCCTTCTCACCAAAATGAGCAATGCAGGTGGTTAACCCCTACAAAACACAGGATGTCTCCAGGGGCAAAATAAGAATGAATCAAAAAAATACCTCAGGGCAAATGTATTTAGGGGTTGTTATTAATTTCCATGTTCTCGACACAACCTTCAGCTTAGAAAGGCTCTGTCATGCAGTTCATGAGAAAAGAAGAAAGTACAACCAAAGGAGAGATGCTGCCATGCTTGTCTTACCTCCTCCACTTTTCCAACACAGCATCAGCAGGCACCTGGGAGCAGTGGCTCACTGACTGTCAAGGTTGCAGGACCTGGGGAGTGAGATGTTGCATCCCAGGTGTATCCTCCAAACCCACAGTGACATGTTGGTTATCAAGTCAGAGCTGCAGACAGCAAGCACAAACAGCTTAGGCACCAAGGTGGAAAGCTGGGCACGAAGGGGGGAGAACTTACAGCAGCTGAAGGCAGCCACCTCCTCCCACATAGGAATGGGAGTGAGGAGGAGGCTGATCACCAAGACATTTTCCCCTGCAAGGACTGTTCTAAGAAGGCATCTGAAATTACCAGTGCAACCAACAAGTGATGGGAGGATTAAAGGAACACACACACACCAACAATTTAGATTCCTGGGGCTGGATTTCCATGGTCTCCACAGATGCAGAAATCTGTTTGTTGTTATTTCCTATTTGCTTCCCTACAAGATTTACTGACACACCACAGGGTACCTTTCCCAGTAAGAGAAAGCATCTAAGATTTTTTTTTGTCCTCATATAATCACAGACTGGTTTGGGTTGGAAGGGACCTTAGTGATCACCTAGTTCCACCCTGCTTCTGTAAGCTGGTACACCCTCCAGTAGACCTTTTTAGTGAGTGTTGTTTATGTTGTATTTAAAAAGTTCCTCTTGTGTCTGTGTACCTTGTTCAATACCTGTCCTGTGCAGCTGATTTTCATTCCACAATACCAGGAACCTCTGTACACCTACCACTTGTAAAAAGAACTCAAACCAACAAACAAATCCAAACACCAAACCCAAGGTATGCAGGTACTGCAGAGCTACTTGATACTATGGCAAGTATAAGATCAAGGGTTACATTCAGTGAGGCAGCAGGTCTTGGCTTGGATGTGTTTTGGAGGCACATCTGCACAGAGACATCCAAATGAGAATGCAGACTTTGAGTTGTTCATGCAGTCTCTGCTGTTCACTTGAAGAGGAGAGCTTTGATGCTAGTGAAGACATGCTACTTTCAGCAACCAAGACAATTGGATATCAAGAAAGACTTATGGAGATCAGATAGTGATTTTTTAAAAATTCTTTATAAAATTTAAGAACAGTTCAAACCCAACTTTTTAGCCCTAAGCTTGTTACATAGTTTAACAAGGAACCTCCAGGTTTTGTTCATTCTTTAAGCTGCTGTTAGAGGGCTAGTGGAAAACCTTATAGAGTCACCCCAGTTTTGTAAATAGAAGAATGTTTTGAAACATTTCTTGACTAAGTTTCAATCCAATTCTGCCTTCTTATTTGACAAAAATAAACACAAGCCACAGCACAAAACATTTGCTGGCAGCATATGTCAGGAGCTTCATGAATAAAAATGTTGCACTTTAAAATGTTTGAGTCTTCCTTTCCATGGCTTTTGCATCTTCACGCTATTGACCATCATGCTAATGACCAGTGGCATTTATGTTACTACTATGTGGCTATATAGGAAAATATTTTCAATCTGATAAGTTTGTTTGGTTGTATAAATCAATCTGCAGCCAGCCTGGAGTGAATTGGCTCTTCTCGCTTCTCCAGTCAAATTAATCTTTTCCAACAGTGATGAACCACATGACGGTAGCTGAGTTGCAGACACATTCACCTGGAGTTCCTTGATGTTCTTCTGTGCACACACAGCATGTAGACTAACCCCCATGAGGGATATTGTTCCTGGAGACTGACTGGGGAGGAGTGAAGTGGAATCTCCTGCTCAACAAGGACAATTTTTATTATTCTTTACCCAGTAAATAATAAGGTGGTTTAACTGGAATCATAGAATCATTTAGGTTGGAAAAGACCTTTAAGATCATTGAGTCCATAAGAGATCATACAAGGCTACCGAGGCTCACAAAGAGTTGAATGTCCACAAACAGGGAGGCCCTGGAGACACCAGAACCTCGGGCATATTGGAATTGGGTAGTGATCTAGAGCTTCTTTTTCCTTGGTATATAGGATGAGAGACAATTCCTTGGTTGTGCAGAAGAGCTGGGAGTTCAAGCACAGACTGAGCATGCAGACTACCAAGGACTTACAGGAGGCCACAGGGAACAGAATAGCCTTCATGGCCCAGTCAGTGGCACTGTCATTCTTATTGAGGAATCTCTCACCATTGAGTCCATCTTTCACCTTTTAAGGAGGGCAGGCAAAGACTTGTCTTCCTCCTCCTTGGCCTATCTTAGGATAAAGCACTTGCAATAGCTTCAAGATTTCTTTCCCATAATGGTCTTCACTCTGGCCCTTCCTCCCAGAGGCTACCAGGTGTCTCTTTTTGATGGAAAATGGTGTCATGAACCAAGGTGAAAGTAAACAGGGAGAAGGAAAGACAGCAAGTGACTGACATGTCATTGCTGATCTCATTTGGGCTCATGCAGAAATCTGCACCACTGCAGCCCTAGAAAACCTGCTCAGAGCAGGAGGTCAAGTACAGTGCCAACCAGCTGCTGTATCCCCAGTACCCACCACTAACAGATGGAGAGCTGGAAGTCACTTTGGGATGGTAAAGCTGCAGAAAGGGAGGTTGCCTTTTTCTCCCATCTACACCACAGTGCCCAGCACTATTGACCCTTCAATTTTTGGTACCACCTTGCTCCCACAAAGAAAACAGGGCAGGGTCTTGAAGACATCAACACTGCTGCTGACATTTCATGGATGGGCAAAGCAAACAGAGCTGGAGGAGCCTCCTGAGACATGCATCTCAAGGCAGCATGAGAACAGGAAAACAAAAGCATCTTTCCCTCGGACACAACTCATGCCACCATGTCACAGCTCCCACAGCAAAAAGCTTAGACCAGCTGAGGACTTGGCCACTTTCAGCCTACTTTATAAAAAGTCAGAAGGGGCAATTCCTGCCAATGTAACCTCTGTAATACAGAGGTCTGGGAATTTCCTCCTGTGGGACGTGCTCTTAAGAATACATTCTGCGGTTTTACTGAAAGAACATTTTGCAAGACAGACTTAATTTGAAAACCTCACACAATAGAGAAGCCACAACATATTTTAACATTTTGTTCCAGTGACAAATTATTCTGCCTGTCAAGCATGAATAGTTTAAATTGTAGATTTATTTCTTCCTACGAAATAAGTATATTTCAATAGCTTGACAGATGGAGTTCATCTGACCCAAAACCCGGATGACTCTCTTTGGTCAGATGAGACTTACCTCTCAAGTGACTCCAAAAGCAAGGCATTAACTACAAGGTGATTCATTGCCTTTGAAATTCAGGTATGAAGAAAAAAAAATGGAAAAAACAACAAACCTTTTAGTTTGCACGGGCCTGCCAGATGAATAACACCCAGAAGCTCTCTCATGGCAGCTAAATTGAAAACAAACAGAACCACAACTTGAAGCAAATTTAAGGGTGCCTGCTGCCAGGGAAAATGTCATCGGCAGTTAACTCCATCTTTCCCTTGTGTTATGGTTTTGTGTGGCTGGGTTCTGGTGTAGAGGTGGGGCTACAGGGGTGGCTTCTGAAAGAAGCAGCTAGAAGCTTTCCCTGGGCCTGACAAAGTAAATACCAGCTGGGCTCAAGGCTTGACCCACCACTGACCAAGGCTGAGACCATCAGGGATGGTCACAGCACCACTGTGAATCACATTTTTTAAAAAAAAAACCAAACATGAGCAGATGTTTTTTTGCCACCAGAGAAGGGATCAAGAAGATGTAAGAAACTTTGCAGATATCAAGGACAGTGAAGAAGGGGAGAGGAGGAGCACCAGGCACTGGTGAGAAAGATTCCCCTGCAGCCCATGGAGAAGACAGTCGTGGAAGAGATATCCCCCCGCTGCTGAAGGAGAATGATGGGGAGCAGAGACCCCACCTGTAGCCCATGGAGAGACACCACACTGGAGTGTGTGAAGGCATATGGAAGATGCTGTGATCCATGTTGGAGCAAGAACCTGACAAGATCTGCAGCCCCTGGAGAAAGAGAGAGACAGAGACCTACAACAAAGCAGGTTTGCTGGGGCGTGGGGGGAGGCTTGTGACTCCATGGGAGACCAGGCTGGAGCCATCTGAGTCTGGGACACTGCAACCCACAGAAGTGAGTCACACCGGGGTGGTTGGTGAGAAACCAAGGCCCTGTAGGAAAGGACTCATGTGGAGACATTCATGGAGGACTGTCTGCTGTGGATGGGACCCCACACTAGTGCAGGGGAAGGGTGTGAGGAATGCTTTGCCTTCCTCCTAGAATGAAAAAAAATCGTGAGGAACTGACCAAAAATCCCCACCTCCCCCTTTGGCACCTGGGGGGAAGATGGAAGAGAAATCATGAATACATGTAAGTCCACCAAGAAGGGAAGGGTTTTACTTCTCATTACCCAACTCTGGTGTCTCTGTGTGTTCAGTGTAATGAATTAGAGAGTTTCTTTCCTTTATTCCGTGTTGAGTTTGTTTTGCTGGTTTTGAAGCTACCTTCTTCATAGTGATTACAGACTGACCCCTCCTCCTTTTCTACATGGTGATGGATCTATTCAGCAGTTCTTGGTGCTTCTCCAACAGATCTCAGAGAAGCTGAGCTTTACACAGTGGGGATATTGTCAGAATTTTAATCTTAACCTGAAACTGTATTTTATTGCAGTTTTAATAAAGGTAATAACATAAATCATTGAGGCAAAGTTTTGAGGCAAAGAACATGCTTTGGCAGGGGGGTTGGACTCCATGATATCTCAAAGTCCCTTCCAACCCCTACACTTCTGTGAATCAAGAGACCTAAGTTCTGTATAAATCTATTAGAATTCTTACTGAAGTCAGATGAAGATACTATGTGGTAGAAGTGTAGATAAAGGGCTGATTAATGGGAATTGACCTCTGCAGTTATATTCGTTGATCACAGAAATATACAAGACTTCCACACAGATCTTGAGGCATGAACATTCTATCTCTTGAATGAAGCAGGATGCTGACAACAGGTACAGCATACTGAACAAACTTGGCTATTTTCTTACTACAAGGCATTTGATTTCTTGCTGGTGAATTGCAGGAAGCCACATTCATCCAGATTTCATTGGGTTGTTCAGTATGGCATTGTATGGGAAGTTGTGAGTTATTTTAAGGCAGTACAATTAGCACAGGAAAAATACTGCAAGACACAAATCAGCCTGTCACAGTTTAACCCCACTGCTCAATAGTAACTAAAAAGGCACTGTTTTCAGCACAAATCCAAAACATAGCCCAGTAGCAAGTAGTACCAAAACAATTAATACCCAAAAGGAGCAATATTAATTATATTTACAGAGGACACAGACTGGGAGAAAGTCAGTTGTGTAATTCTGCAAGCACTGGATTCAGGTCTGTAATATGTTTTTCTTCTATTGGGCAGCTAACAAGAAGTGACAAGTGAAATATGCTGGGTTATAATACTCATTATAGTATGCATACAGTATGTATGCCGCATTACAGTAATGCAGTACAACTGCATTAACGGAAAGAACAGTAAGAGAAGTTAAATGGTATAGAGGGCAAAGGACAACCTTGCTCTTGTTCCTTTTGCCTGAGGAGTAAGATGCCTGACAGCAGGATATTCCCCACCTAATGGCCTATAGCTTGGCCTTTATACTGAGTACAGGCACCTGACCTCCTCCCACCGGCCCCAAAATCCCAGACCAAAAGGGAAAGGAATAACACACAAATGGAGCATGTAGGTTTATTGCCTGGAAGGGTTAATTCCATTTCACAGAGGAAAAGCGCTCAAGGAAGCCATTTCTATAGATGACTTCCGTACCATGACAAAGTTTACTGGGAGCTGCTTAAAAATACAACCAACACTATCATTTTACAGTGTGAGCATCAACATTTTATTTTTTAAAAAGGCAGAAACAAAAAAAAGAATACATCATTTTAGTGACTGGAAATGTGTACAAAGTTACGTATTAAGGAATTCACACATTAAAAAATAAACAAATAGAGCTTGAAAGAGTTTCTTTAATGCAGTGGCATAGGACCTACGAATTCTTTCATAACCGATACTGCTATTTTCGAATACTCTGTAATAATATGGCGTTGGGAGAGCAAGAGATCCCCTGACATGCCGGCACTGCTAGTGCAGGAGGTGCTTCACTTCAACAACAAAATGATATAATCTAAGGCTACCCCAGAATCTCAATGCTGTCAGAGACTAGGCAGTTCCAACACATCTTTAAATTAACTCATCCCAACCCTGCTATTTAGTAACAGCCTTAATGAGTATATTTATATATAAATCTATTTTAAAAAAAACACTATGATGAAATTTACATGAACACACACAACTTTACCAACACCATGTCTCCAGTGGAACTTGGCTGTTAGCTGATTGCAGTTTATATACAAAGCTGATTAATCAGAAATGCTGCTACAGGGAGCCAAGCTGTCTTTCCAGGTTAGCCCCTGGTTAGAACAAGGATTTCCTGTGTGGTATCTCGTAAGAGTTGGCAACATTACCAATAGGGATTCAAACATGAGTGTGAAGTGACTCAAACAATTTGTATTAACATTAAATTCAAATCCAGTGCATTCTTATTTTCTGCTCCAACATTATGGCTCAACAGATTGGTAAGATGTTCTGGGAATTCAGAAGGGGGATATCAGAAGCCAATAAAATTCCTTTAAACAAGTTCATTCCTGGTGTCAAGGTATTGATTTTAGAGTAACACCAAGCATGCATTTGGTCCATAGTATAATCACAAACAGGATTTTTCCAGAATGTAGGTGTTTCCATTCTGTGCTAAGCAATGTAAGTTTTGTACATCTGTTACTCTGCAAACGTGGACACAGGTTTGGATTAAAGCAATTTGTCAATCTCATAGACAAGGCCAGCAATACAGCCCAAAAGAGCTCTGGATTCCTCAATAACTGGCAATGCCCAACTCTCTCCTGATTCCTAACAGTCCTCAACCCTTTTCTATTAGGGAAAGATTACATGATATTGCATTTGGGGAAAGGCTCCCAGGGAAATGCCTAAAGAAAATGCATAGAACCATAGAATTAGTTGGATTGGAAAGGACTTTTAAGGTCATCTAGTCCAACCCCCATCAGGGATACACACACACAAGCTAGAATATCTTAAGACAGGAAAAAAACATCTTCCTGTTGTTCTTGAAGCTCTTCTTAACTCTTCCTCCCCTTTGCCAGCTGAAGTCCTGAGTAATAAATGTCTGCCAGATCTTGGTGGCAGCTTCCTCAGACCCTTTCCTTGTGCTTCACATTAGAAAGCTTGACTGTTTCCTGCTCAGAGGCAGGTGGTGAAGGCTCATCGTGACATCCAATCATCAGCTGATAGACCATCACTCCTGCAATGGCCCCAAGGAAAGGGGCAACAATTGGAACCCACCACCACTGCTTACCAGTCCTGGAAAACAAAAAGAAAATGCACAAGGTAATAACTGCAGCCTATGCATTAGGATATTTGTGTTTTGATCTGGAACAGTGTAAGATCTGGTTATAAAATCCAAAAATGCTAAGACTGATGCCAGAGCTACCGCCTACTTGGATTTGACTTCCCCCTGTCCCCACCTTGATGCATAATGTTTTCATTGATAAGAACTTACCAGAACACCTCAGTGCCCCAGCCAGCAATGGCTGTGAAGAGACGAGGCCCAAAGTCCCTGGCAGGGTTGACAGCATAGCCAGAGTTGAAGCCCATGGAGGTTCCAATAACAAGGACAACGAAGCCAACAGTGAAAGCCTCCAGCCCAGTGGGGACAGGGTTGTTGTAGGGATCAACAATAGCCAAGACACAAACAATCAGGGAGGCTGTGCCAATGAACTGAGGAGGGAGGGGGGAAGAAGAATTAATACAGACTGATCATTTAACCAAATTATTTAACTGCTATTACATCATAATTGTTTTACTAATTCTCTATTACTCTAAGTTCTCTCTATCTCTAAATTAAAAGAGCAACACTAAGTCATCACTGAATTCTCTAATCCCATGGCATTATCAGAACAGAGTAGACTGAGTGCTCACATGTACAGGAGAGTTGAACATGCCCCTCTGGCAGTCTACAGGCTTGATTTACACACACACACACCCCTACAGAAGAACTATGACTAATTGAGCAACCAGAAAAGTTGAATACATCTTTCTGAATGTGCTTCCAACCTGTCACAGCTGGGTGGCTGCTATCCCCTTTTAAGGAAGAGACAGTCATTTCCAACACCAACCACTCCCCATACCCCAGTACAGGGAAAGTGAGGAAGAGCCATCCCTTCCTCATGCTCTCAGTTTTCAGGGGCTGAGACCAAGTGGTATTCTTCTCACTAGTGTTGTGGCTAGCCTTGGACTGTTTAACACTCCTAACACAAGCTTCCTTGCTGTAAGGGTGTTTTCTGCCTCTGCTTTTCCTGGGGGGCTTGAGAGATGTCATCTCTAAAAATATTTCTGGATATCTTCTCATTACAATGCTTTCCCTAATTAAAGGGAAGGTCCAGAAGCACCCCAGAAGTTTCCTCTTCAAATTCCCTTTCACCCTCCCAGCACCCTCTTACCTGGTCAAAGAATCCATTCACAATATTCAGATGCTGAGACGGGTAGGTGGCAAAGATACCAGCAGTGCCATTCTGTCCTGTCACATACAGCTGGTTGCTGCCAAAAGCCCAGATGGCATCTGCAAGAAGGAAAGGCAGAGAGGTCAGGCATCTTCAAACACACATCAGAGGGAGGATCCTGCTTGGAAGATGATCAAGGTGTAGGCTCCACAGGGCCATGAACATTGAAATAGCAATACAGTGCTCAGGGGATTCTATGTGTGGCAAAACCATTTGCTGTAGAGCTCTCATGGGAAGCAGAGTATGATCCACCACAGCATTTTACCAATCAGGCTCAAATGCAGATGGTCTGAGCTCCTGTTCCTAATATTTCTTGTTTTCTAGGCACCAGGTAAAAGTTAGAGTCAAATATAAACACTAAACTGACTCAAAAACTCTCCAAAATGTTACCCAAATGTCTTGAAACCAAGACTGATACCACAGACATGAAACCTGAACTGCAAAAAAAAGCAGGATTTATGTCGGTCATGCACTTTCCTCTAAGTCAATGGACAATTTTCATGTCTCAGGGTTGTCTTGCAGAGCAGTCAGACCCTTGTCTGGCACTATGTGGAAGCTGGATAACTAACCTAGGTGTGCTGTCTAGAAGCCCTCCACTGTTAGTGGAGAGAAGAACAGATACCTTCTGAAGGTAGCTCTTTTAGGCAGCCAACATAGAAAACTTTTCTGAAGAGGGGAATTCAGACCATCAGCTAGACAGCTAACTGGTGTTGAAATGGAGTCCTGATTTTTACAGAGATGTTCCACTGCAGTTTCCTCCATTCAGGTGGAAGCCACAGTGTCTCAGATGTTCTGCTCAGCTACAAGAAGCACAGCTCCTATTTCCAGAAATAGACAAGAAGAGGTAAACTCTAAGTCATTATATGACCTCTGATGTTCGATGAGGAACAATTGCCCTGTGATAAGGAACATCACCCAGGAGGAATAGATGGATGAGGAAATAGATTTCTAGGATTCTTTCCAAGATCAATCTAGAGGCAGAAAAAAACTGCTGTAAGATCCAGTGCCTGGAAGCTAACGATACATAATGAAAAAGACATCCATGGTGAAGCCTTTCTTTTTTTAAGCTATGGATAAAACAGATCTGTAACAATGCACAGATAAAAACCCATCCATTACTACTAGGGTGTCATCAGTGTTTCTGAAATATCTATTTAATCCAGGTAGTACCTACAAGAGTGACCATCCAGTCATCCACATTACAGTGACCATTACTCAAGGACAAAGACTTGTACATTGACAATGGTCATTGGCCTTCAGACACATTTGAACCCATTACCATGGGAACAGGAAAGCCCTCCCAGAGAAACAGCGAGGAGACCTCTCACGTCTCTGGTCTGCAAGAAACTGCTTCTCTGATCTGGGAACCAGCCTCCCTGGTGACAGTCATGAACAGCATCCACTTGCCCCCAACACACAGAGAAAGTGTCTGCACTTACCATAGTACAGCCCAAAGACTATGCCTGCTCCCAGGAAAGCCCCCAGGGTTTGTGCCAGGGCATAAACGGGTAACTTGATCCAGGGCTCCCGCGCCAAGAAGCACATGGCAAAAGTGACAGCTGGGTTCAGATGTCCACCTGCAGAGAGGTTAGGGATTATTGCACTTCAGTAACCAGAATTTGTGTCCCAGAGGTGAGACAACAGACATTGGTTTCCATACCAGTGCCACATAAAAGAAACCCCACAGCCATCTTGGCCTCCAAAGCAATTGTCCCAAAAGCCAAATCCAACCCACATAGAGCCACAACATACCTGATACCTGCCCTGAGATCAAAATGCCAAGCATCACAGCGAAACCAAAGGCCAGGTTAACAGTCAGGAAGCCTCCATGAGTCCCTCTGCTGAGCACAATCTGTGCAACAGAGCCACAGCCAAACAGCTAGGAGGAAAAGAAGAGATTGAAATTACCCTCTGTTTCACATCAGGGACAGCTGCTGACCAGTGCCTGCAACTACTCCACTTAGACATTCATACACTAACACAGCTTTCAAAGCTTCAACCTATGGTCAAAACAGCTGGGAGTTATCTGCAGAGAGAGCATGGAAGGAGAAAGGACACAGGACAAGCCTATCTCCTAGTCAGGAATAATAAAACCAGGACCAGTATCAAAAGATCAGACCCCAATTCACATCCCCAGGAGACTAGAGGCCATCTTAAACGAGACATACCCTTCCTATGGCAAAGCATGCAAGAACAGATCATCGTAACATGGCTGTCTTGTCTGCAGCACCAACATACCAGGCACCATCAAGAACATTCCATGTTCCATAGACAGCCTGCCACCAGTACAACCAGAGGCTTTGCCTTCTGTTCAAGATCAGGGATGCACTAAGCACTTTTGGAGGAAAAAAATGGTTGTTGCTGCGGGATGATAAGGGATGTTTCACAGTAGCTAAGGGAGACATGCTCTTGCTCTAAGACTTTGCCTCAAACAGTTAATCCTTCTTTTCCCAACCACATCCAAAAGCCATCCCTCCTATGCTTACCCTTAAAACAGTCCACTTTTTCCCAGGTAGTTCAATTCATTATTCATATAGCTGGAAGCTTTCTGCCACATCTCTCCACTACCTATTATGTAATTTAATGATCCCTAATTTTGATTATCTGTATTCTTTTATCTCTCACTGACTTCATTTGAATTTATTCTTTGTGTATCCCTGAGATCATGGGATCGGCAGGTACTGGGATCATCCTTTAACTAGAACAGAGATTACAACTTGTTCCCAAGATCCTCAAACCCAGGGATCAAGACTTGCCTTTTTTCTACTGACCACGTGCCCACACCAACACAGACATCAAAACTTTCTGTGTCTGTGAACTCCAACATCCCAAAATTACTCAACTGCCACAGAGGCAGTATCTGCTCCAAGGATAAGCCACCAAATAGGCACCGTGGGTGGCTTTCTCCACCTCTCCTGCAAACACTGGACATGCCCATTGGGCAATACACAATCCAGATCAGGGGCAAAGCCAAAAAACACACCTAACTCATTCCCTCCCATTCCCTTGACAACTGATGAATTACTAATACAGCAAACATTGCGCTCAGCCTGCTGGGAAAGGGGCAGCCAGGTAGGCTACAGGTTGACTCACAAAGGGAACACACAAGGTGGGCACTGTACACAGGTGCCTCTTGACAAGGAGCCAGCTCCTTAACACAGGGCCTTGTGTAGAAATATGAAGGGAACCTGTAAACTTGAGGACACCTAGCACTGCTCTCTAAAAGGTAGAGTCAGAGCAGCTCCTTCAATGTCCCAACCCTGACTTGCTCAGCTGTGAAACCAAGGCTGAGAAGACACCCAGGCAAAAGCATAAAAATATAGAGCTTGTTTATTGTGCAGCAAACAGAGCTGTCATTCCCAGCTTTGCCCACACCACTGGGCAGACCCTAGCTCCCACTGAGAAAATAGTGGCTAATGGTCAGGGTGACAGCTGTTCTTTCCCTTACCCCAGTAGGGCCCAGAACACTCCAGACAAAGGTTTGGAGACAGTTATTTGTCCATGATGTTCACCTCTCTAAAGTCACTTCTGACCAGGAAGGAACTGAGACCACAAAAAGCTGCAATGGACACCTGAGTTTGTCAGGGTTGGCCCCAGGTTCTTCCCATTGATGAAGGCATTTGTGTTATTCACTCTGAAAGAACTGGCAGTTCTGCAAGTGGATGGCAGTTGGCTCATGTGCCACATACATTCTCATTGCAGAAACCACAAAGTAAAGCTACCCCCCCTCCTTCACTCCCCTGTTCACACACAAACGTCTTAACCAGAAGAAAGGCCAGATTTGCCTTTTCTCAAGAGGTTCTTTCTCTCCCCCTTCCCAATCCTACACCTGGCAATAGCTATTCCAGATTTTCCTCAGAAAAAGTCTATGGGCCATGCAAAAACACCCTGGGATCACTCCACAGAAGCATTATAAATATTTATCAGATGAGCCCTGAGCACTTATTGGCTTAATTCAGCGTGTAACAGAAGAAAACCTGACCCTCACCAGACAACGAGTAAGGTAATATTTGGGGATAAGTTTGAACTTTGACATGCATGTATGCAACTCCATCCCATATCAGTGGAATTCCACTGAGCAGGAAAGTGACATCCATCCATGACATTTGGCTTTTAGGAACCAGTTCCAATCAAGTTCACCTGTACTTTTCCTGCAAGCATTTTGCAGTTTTGTTCTGGTAGTGGCTTTTATGGTTTAATTACACCATTCCCACTTATGCTTCATGCTTTCCAATTCCTTTTCCTGGCCATATGAGACAGGAGGTCCCCTGCACCTATCTTTTAAGTCTTTCTTTTCCAGTGCTCACAGAGAAATGTTTAGAAGCAGCTAGCTTCAACTGAAAGACAAGAAATTTCAAATTAAAGCAATTCAGACTTTATTGCAGTGGCTTTTAAGTCCATACAAAGAATGTAAAAGACCCTGGTCAGTATTACAGCACTATAGTTGGACATACAGGTACACTCCCAAGACAGAGACAACCCTTCATTTGATTTTAATGGCCTGCTTTAAAGACTTCTTTTTATCCTCCCCCCACACACACTTTTGTAGAAGAAACCTAAAATATTGCTGGAAGAACATCCAAACCAACAGAAAGACAGGTTAGTGTCCCACATGCATGTGCAGCAGTCAACAGTTACACCCCCATGATCCCCTAGACAAATTCAAAAGCAGCTTTTAAGTGCTAATAAACTTTTTGCCAAAAAGCATACTCAGATGTAGTAAAGCTACTCTCCTAGGAACTGAAATCAATGCACCCATTAACCAGGTTAATAGAAGGCTGCTCCCCAATTTCATCTTACTGGCTCTAGAGGATCTAATGGCTTTCCCTGGTAACAGGGAGGCTTCTCACTCCTCATGAGCTGGTCCAACTCTTTGAACTGTGAAAAATAATAAAATCCATGTTCTGCAGGATCTGTGGGTCAAACTGTTTCATGGGTGGAGGGGTTGACAAACTCCAAAGCATGAACAAGGGAGGGTACAGCCAGAATCAGCAGCAAAACCAGGAAAAGACAACAGGTCTCTGGGTGAAATTTTCCACTCAGGGAAACAAACTGCCTGTGTCCAGGACATGTTTGGAGGCTGGCTATTTGGCTTTGTCACCCAAGGTAAAATAAATAAATAAATAAAAGATCACCCTGTTTCAATGTCCAGAGACAAAAAAAAAAGCTCTAGAGCTAATCAGTGCTGGTAGGAAAAGGACTTTGGAGGACAAAAAATAAAAGTTTAAAAAGTTAATGAAGACATTAGGATCACCTGAATACGTAGGCAGATGTTATAAAAAGCAGCTCTATACATGAACTTGGGAGAAAGATAGCAGTCAGCATTCCCCTGTACAACAGTCAGGTTTCCTCATGGCTCGCCTCCTCTTTTCTTTGCTAGTGTTTTTTCACGCCTTCAGGTACAAAACAAAAGGCCTGGATGCATTTGCTTTTGGACTTCAGACAGACTGATCTCTAAATAGAGATGGGAAAGTTTTGCTGGCATAGCCCAGGAGGAGTGTTATTACCTGATTTACAACTTTCCTCTCCAGCCAGCAAATAAGCAGGGATTAGGCAAGGAGCCTGTTGTAAAACTACCCTAATCACCTCGGTGGATGGGAAAGGCTTCTCAGCCTTCTGGTTAGTGGGAAGATGCCACAAGGGCAGTCAAAGTATGGGTCCACCCTGAAGGAAGAGACACTGAGACATTGATAGAAGTCTTTACACAATAGACCCACAATGGGACACGCTTCTAAATCAGAGTGGAACTCGGAACTATCTTACAAGTCTATTACAGGGAGGCTGGGCGAGAGAGAAGGGGCAGAGGACTATCACTTTACTGTCAGTTCAAAACAGCCTCCCAACTCCTCCTTTGCAGCTCAGTACAAATAGGGGTTAAAGCCACTGTGAGTGTCCCACATAGCCTCTTGCTGCCTTCCCCATGGAGCAGGACACAGCTGTGTAGATCTGAAGACAGATCCTTTTGATATTTCTGCTCAAGCAGCATGCACAGATCCTCCCAACTCCATGGCCCATGTAGCCAAGACAACCTCCACCAGCCACAAAGGCAGTGCAAGAAGCACTGTCACTTTGGCCTTTTCTCAGAGCACCTCTAGAACAAACAGAATGTTCATCATTTACAATTTGCAAAGAAGGAAGAAACACTATACCCCATATTTGGTCTTGTCTGGCAGGGCTGGAGCCAGCTTGGACAGAAAAAGTTCTATAGGGAAGGGCTGCAGCAGATGGTCTGTCATTTTATGGCTCTTTCTGCAGCATTTGCTATCCCAGACCCAGGCAGGGCTGCAGGGTTTCAGAGATAAGAGGGTCTTAAAGTCGTTCTACACATACATCACATGCTACAACACCACGTCACAAACCTGGGGTGATGAGCCATGCTCAGCACAAGAAACCTGAGTGAATGTCAGCATTACATGAGAAATTCAGTATCTTGGCTTGTCACCCCCACACACAAGCAAAACCAGTTATTCTGATCAGGAGACTTTAGAATCTAGAAAGACCCATACTTCTACTGGTGTTTTGGTCACAGGCTTTAGCACACCTGGAGAAAAGCTGCCTTTCAACTGCGGGCAAGTCTTCGTGCCCGAACTGTCCTGTTTGCCCAAAGGAGAAGCCTCCCAGCACCTGCATGAGGACAGCAAGGAGGGACAGTCACTGAAGAGCTTTGAGCTCTTCTGGTGGAAGAGGTGAGGAAGGACAGCAGTGGTGCTGTGTCCTGTGTCTCCATGGTCAGCAGCACAGACCCTTTTCAGGATAGGATCAGCAGCACTCAACATGGTTAGAGCAAAGATTTTGATTGAGTCCCTTTTAAATCCTAAAAAGCATTAGGAAGAGAAAAACAAACCCACAGATTCTCCAAATGTAACAAGCTCTGGGGACCGCTGTGCCACCCCAGATGTCTGTGGGATGTGTGTAGACTTTGAGGTGTGCACTGCCAGAAGATAAATGAGGGTCCCTTTGTCTTGATTATCACAACTGCTTTGCTGTTTTGGTTATGGTGGTCCATAACACACTCATACCCCAAAAATCTCTTACCTGGCCACAAAGCCAAGGCAGCCCCGATTTAAAAGCAATTAAGAATGGTTTTGTTATTTCTTTGTGCCTCAATGGCAGTGAATCATAGTTAGCCCAACTTGGAAATCAATTATAAACAGCAAGTTACTTCTACAAATGTAAAAGCCAAACAGCACCAGCTTTGGTATTTACTGCCAGCAGAGCAAGGCAAACAGATTGAGCCTTTAAGGGAGGCACAGGGGCCCGCCACTGGAAACCAGGCTTTAGCAAGTAGCTACAGTAATAACACAAACAGCCAGCAACTTGGAAAATGCCTTCAGCCTTTGCATTGCTTAGTTATTACCAGCAAGCAGCGCTTCCAACACAGGTGTAAAGTTCAAACACAAAGTACCGCTCAGAAAGTGCATGTCAAAGGGGAAAAATACCCAGTCATTTCAGTTGTCAAAGGAAAGGCATATTCAGCATTACTGTTCTTGCAATAGTATGGACACTACCCACAGACTAGAACCATGTTGTGCAAGGGGATGTACACTCCAAAAGCAGCTTGCAAGTGAAAAGCACCTCACTTTTATGCTATTCAGAGCTTGGCTACCTGCCTTAATCTAATCCAAGGCAGGATTATGAAAACAAACTCTTTTCTTATCTTAAAATTAGCATTATTTTGTTTAGATTTCTTCTACTTTTACAACTTCCTTAAATATTAAAGATAAAAATCAAACACTAGGTTAATTCTTTCAGGCAAAGAATCTTTGTAGGAGTCTGAAATTGCTTTGCTCTAGAGAGTTTGAGAGGCTGCAGTAGTTATGCAAGTGAAAGGGAGGAGAGAAGAAGCTGAAGCTGTGCCAATATCCACGGTGGGACAAGTTTTACATTACACACTGAAATATAAAGTAAGCTGCAAACTTTAAACAGTCACCTTCCCTCTAGCTCAGTAAGTTAATTTCAGCATGAACAATATCAAACCTTAAAACCATCCCTATATTTTTCTGCTCAAAACATACGTGTTCAGTCAGTTCCATCTCTCACGATTTCATGGATCCCACGTCTTCCCCCAGGTATTTTATTTTCTGACACCTCTAAGAGATACTTACCAGGCTCAAATGCAGCTAAATGCATGCATACCTAGCTCAGAGTGCCGGCATGAAAGACAGCAGGGTCTTTTGCAAGGTGCAGAAAGACAATCTCTCTCCTGGGACTGTCCAATTCAAACTACTACCCAGGCCATTTGAAAGGGGAAAAAAAAGCCATCTTTAAGGCTCTTTCTGTTTTAGGCAGAAGGGGCAAAAGAATTCAGGTGGTAGACACATTTTTTTTTAAGAAATAAAATTTGTGTCACTTCATTAATAGAAGATTAGACTGGTTGCACCTCCAAGGCAGAAAGGGATTGCAGCTGAGCAAAGCCATACTGTGGACTTGTTGCCCTGGAACCCAATTCTCTCTCTGTATACTCTGGTTACACCTGCCGACAGCTCAGGAGCATTCACCATGTTTGGGACTTTACCATTTCTCCAAACATCCCACCCCACCTTTTCCTGCGTGGACACAGGATCCACAGTCCTCCATCCAATGCAGTACTGCTTTAGGAGATCCCAGGTCACTTTTACAAGACCTGTAAGATGGAGTTGAATGTGTCACTAAAAACAGCATTTCCTTATCACCAGACACCACCTCAAGAGTTCCCCAAGGAGGTAAAGGATCTCCTTTTATGCTTACACACACATTAGACACAGCAGCCAAGGTGCTCCTGAAGACAAGCATGGGTTGCCCACTTCTGCCAGTGCATCATCCAGCCTTGCTGACAGGTGCCCCTTAACTCATTTTGGAGTCCAGTTATGATTTTGGACCAAACCCTTTCTTGGGCTCTGAGCACATCCAAATACCCCTCTGCCCCAGAAAGGCAAGGCTGTAGAGAAAAGTAATCACTGTTGTATCAGCTAATGCATTTGGAAGAAGCAACAACTTTTCTTCTCTCTTCCAAAGGCTAATCCACACAGCTAAAGGCTTGCCTTGTTTCTCCAGCAATGTTCGCTTAGCTAGCAGGAGACATTACTCATCCCTACCAGTCTTATTTTCCTTCAATCTCAAGACTAACTGCAACAACATCAGTAGAGAGAAGTTTTCCACCTGTTAATCACTCTCCTATCAGGTTTTACCCACCTTAATTACAAATAACCCTTCCCTGAAAAATCAACAGAACTTGTTTGCAAATCAAAGCCGGGTCAGCCTGACAAAGCCATTGCACTCTGTGAAGCTGCCTCAAGAGTGGTAGCGTTTTTTGAGACTCAGATGAGCCCTCATCCTCCTCATACAAAGCAATCTTGTTTATTAAAGTGTCAGATAGTGAGTTGGCCCTTTCAAGTTGTCCCCAGGAGCTTATGGAGCTTCATCAACGTTTCCTCCGCTTTCAGCTTCTCTGTTAAATTTCACCCCAAACTGTCCTGCTGTCAGTTAGAAAGAGGTGTAAACCTACAGTCACTCCATAGAATTTCTCTGGTGTAGCACCACTTCAGAGAAACTTTCACCTGCAGATATTCACTGTGTGAACACAAACTCATTTCTGCTGCAGTATCAGAGCACCTGACCATTGGGCAGTCCTGCCCTTTTCAGATGCAGATGTCCAGAGCCAGATACCCCTACGCCCATTTGAGTATAGCAGTATTAGCTCCTCACACACGACTCTATGAGCTGTTCACATTTGCCTCTGACTTCCAAACAAGCCAGAGCCACTCAGAAAGTCTTTGAACTAAAACACTTACACAGGTACATATCCCTCATTTTTCCTTATATCACATCCCTTCAGAAACCGAGCACTAAAACATGCATAAGAGTTTTGTTGCCAAACACCACCTAAAAACACATCGACTGACAGCTCAGCACTGTCACATGCATGGCCAGCACAAGATCTCGATCGGCTGCTGGCACAGGCGGCCGTGGTGTCATGCAGACCCGCCGATAAGACCCCAAGGAACCTGCAGTCAGCAGCCAAAACAAAAAAAAAAAAAAAAAAAAAAAAAAAACCAA
>VXBZ01005618.1:58993-79815 GCA_013399135.1 Heliornis fulica | reverse complement strand
AAAAAAAAACCCAAAACATGGTAGCAGCTTGTTTTCCTTGTGCATTGTGCATCCTATGGAGAAGTAGCCAGAATTTAAACTGGGGTGAGGAAAACAGCTTTCACTTCACTGGGTGATAAAACCTGAAGTATTGCACTGCCAAGAAAATATTCCAGGACAGACAGAAAGGAAGTCTTGCCTGACCTCTAGCAAAACACTTGTTGCTTTGAGAGAGGTTTTTCTGCTCCCTGCACTTTGCAGACACATAAAAGCCCCCAAACACCCTGAGCAATGTAGAGCCACCCTTGGCCAGCAACCCCAAAGCAACATAAATTAACTCTTTACTGGGGATGTGGTTTTCTCTAGCCCTCACAAGGCAGACTGGGCTGGAGCTGGGCTCAAGCCCAAAGCAAGCTCTGGCAGCAGCACAGCCCCCTCACAGGAACAACTCCCACAGTGCAGACCCTTCCCCAGATGACTCTCCCACTGCACCCAGGGGTCAGAGAGCATCCTCACACCGCAGGATAGACTCACCACCAGGATCAGCGTCCCCAGGCACTCAGCCAGTGCTTGCCGCACTAACTTGTTCCTGATCCTCAGGTGCTCCTCGATAGTAGCAAGAACGTCCTTTTGCCTCCCCATTGCAATAGAGGTGCCCTTCAAGCAGTGTCGGGGATGGGTAGAAGAGCAGCAACTGGCAAAGCCTCAGCAAGGTTTCTCTCCCAGTACAGCTGCCTCTGCTTATAAGTAAGTTCAGCGATGCTTGACACACCTCCTGAGTGACCACACCCCTTCCACCCTCTCTTGAAACACAACTGTTTGGATTTTTTTTTTCTCCTTTTCAGCGTGGGTGGTTTTTCTTCATTTTCTTTATTGCTCATATAAGCGAGCAAAAGATTCGATTCTCCAGAGAATAAAGAATTAAATTATGTCTTTCATAAACCCCTGCTGTTCTCACCATAGAATCACAGACTGGTTTGGATTGGAAGGGACCTTAAAGACCACCTGGTGTCAACCCCCTGCCATGGTCAGGGACAGTCTCCACNGTAGAGGTACAGAATCACCTCCCTCGACCTGCTGGTCACACTGCTTTTGGTGCAGCCCAGAACACGGTTGGCTTTATGGGTTGCAAGTGAACAATGCTGGCTCATCAGTCAACACTCTCAAGTCCTTCTCAGGGCTGTGCTCAGTCCATTCTCCCAAGCCTGTAGTTGTGCTAGGGATTGTGACAAGCCCTGTGTGCAGGGCCTTGTAGTTGCCCTTGGTGAGCTCCATGCATTACTTAGCACCTAAAACTGCCCTGCTCCAATGTCAGTTGAGATCCTAAAAGCTAGATGCATGGACTGAGCAGTTTCTTAACCAATCTGTGCAGCCGCAATCACCTGCTTTCAGTTTGCTTTCCCTCCCAAATTCTTGCAGGATGGCAAAGTGTTGAGTGCTTCTGTGCTCAGAATCCATAGGCAGCAGGGACCTGTACAGCAAATCATGAGGCAGGAGAGTTTGATCTCCCACACTTGTACTGCAGGCTGAGGACATGGCACCTCCTGACTCCAGCAATTACACAGTTGAAGCTGTTATCATAAAGCAACACCAGAGCTCTCTCTTCATTAAAAGCTGCATCAGGGTTCAAACTCTTGATTAACACTGCTGTTTGTCTCCCCCTCCCAGGACTTTGGGAGAGCAATTGTAGCCCAGTCCCCATGAATGCTGTGAAGAAAAGCCATGAGAGATCCTCAATGCAGAGCCAGTCCCCATCACGGGACCTTGACAAGGAGGCCATTGATTCACTGAGCCTCTCAGGAATCACTTCTTGCTGCCTTTTCATCCATGGTAATGTCCTCTATCACCCTAAGTCAATTCTGTGGAAAAGCCTGAGCAGAAGCTGCCCCAGTCCGTACTGTCTGGGCCGAGGACTGCTGACAGGATGCGTGCCACTTGTGGCATCTGGTTTCTGTTAGGTGAGCAGTAAAAATTCCCCAGTCTCCTTGACTCACTGGGGCTTGACTCAGAGCAGCAGAGATGAATTTGCAGCACTGACGGGGACCCCTTTCCTGGATTTGTTCCTCCACCTCCTCTGCAAAGCCACAAATGCCCAGCTTCTCCTCTTGCCCTTATTTAACCATCAACTTTCCTGTTGTAAAAGCAGAGCTTTTTAGTACAGTGGTGAATGAGCCTTTATTTCATACAGAAACTGCAGCCAGCTCAAGGAGCAGTTAGGAATGTGGTTAAGAAAGCAATAATGTGTGAGGAATCAAATGCAGGGAAACACATGGATCCATACATGAATACAGGGACAGGAAACCTTCTTCATTACTTGGCCTTCAGACACAGTCTTGTATCACCAGCATTCATGGGGCCCTCTGCGCTACCACGAGCACTATTCCAGTTCCATGCACACTTGCTGCAGCTGGTAACTACAAACCAGCACTCAGGACATACATTTTTGGCCTTATGTCCCTCCCTCTCACCTCACCCTCTCACTGTACATCACCTGAGCCATGGAGGACCCACCACTACTCCTGCCTTGCTTCCTGCTGTACTCCCCTCTCCTTTACACTCCACTCTGTCCTTTTCAACATGAGTTTTTATCAAAGCCATTACAGCCAGAAATGAAGCTGTGTGTTGGGTTTTTTTCACTTTTTGGCAGTTTCTAAGCTAAAGTCTATGAGCAGTTCTGCTATTTTCTGATTTGTGTGCAGATGTGGCATAGGTTTATTGAGATTTATTTACACTGGGACTTTACTTCCCTGGTGGTGACAACAGCTGAGGAGCCAGAGACTTGGGGATGTGTGATATTCTCCAGGTAGGTAGGTTCAAGTCTCCTGTCTGCAGCATCTGAGTTGCTCTGGCTACAAGTTGACGATACAGAAATTTCCTCATGACTGATGAAGGGAGTGGAGATATTTAGGCTCCCAGGTTGATGATAGAAAATGGTGGTTACACCAGCATCAAAGCTGGTACATGGAAAAGTCTAGACAGACACAAGCCCGAGGAGCCAGGGTGGTGTGGGCACTCTGACACTGGCTGTGCAACTGACTCACTGCCTGACCCTGAGAAAATCCTTCACCTTTCAACACTTCAGCCTCTCCATCAGTAAATTGGAGAGAGTGGAGGATTCCCTTCCCTAGGCGTTGTGAGAGTGAATCACTGCAGCCCAAGGTCCAATGACTTAAATGAGCAATAGGGGCCAATGAAATTGCTTTCCCAACCACCAGCCTTGTTATTATCTAGGAAGGAGCTTGGGGAAGGTCAGTGATGCAATGCTGGAAGAAGCAGAAGGTCTTAAACTGTGACACAGTTTAAAAGATTGACATTTATTCACACTTAAAGTGTGAATAAATCTCAATCTCTTCTTCCAGTACCTTCTGGGGCCCAAATACATGGAATAGCTGTGGATGAACCAAGGTTTGAACCCATGCCCTCTGACCCTGGTCCAACAGACCATTTGTCTGTAATGTCTGTCACTTTCTTATTCCTTTCTTTTCTACCCCACAGAACCATGCAACATGCCACAAGAAACCTGCTGTACTCAGGCTGTTACATCTAGACGTCATCCAAAACCAACACTCAGATTCCAAGTTTGCTGTTTGCATTGCCTTCCCTCCCTCGTCACTGAAGGCTGGGGGAAAGACACAGGTGAAATGTTGACGGGAGTTTGCTGCTTGGCTGCTCCACTTCAGCTGTTTTCCTACTGGGTCTAGTAACACAAAACAAACTCAGGCTCATAAACTCTTTGGCTTCCATGAAGTGCTGTATCAGCATCTAAAAATTTAATTTTTCCTATTTAAAACCCAATCTTAACAAAGTAACCAGAGTTTTCCTTAAGCAGCTGAATAGATAAGGCTCAACCAATAGGTTCCATTTATTGACCATCCCAGGATGCATGGCGCAACCCAGTAAGGAGAAAAGCGTGAATCACACAAATCTGTAATGAGTGATCACAGCGATTGCTGGGTCGCCTGGTGCAAAAGCTGTTATGCCAACAGAGGTCACTGGGTCAAAGCATGACAGGCTTTGTCCTTGTGAAATCTCCCTTTGGAACATATCTGTGAGCATCTCCTTCACATGATCTAATTGACAAAGCAATATGGTGACATGTTCGGAAGATTTCATTAAAAATAAAAATTATAGCTTGTCTAGCAAGGCAGGGTAGGAAATGAGTAGGTAGGAAGTTTATAAGCTTTCTGAATGATTTTAGCTGGAGGGTTAAGTTGCACAACATCATGCACTGAATCTCCAGATTTGCAGAGCCAGGTGTTCATTTCATGTCTGGGTCTGCTTAGCCCTCCACCTTGAGTTAAAAAAATGGAGAAATTTCTCCGGGTAATCTACACAGCTGGGGGATTGTGGATGGCATCTCTGGAGACATTTAAGGTGAAACTGCATTCCTAATTTAGCTTCCTTGTACATCTAAGACACCTGGAAGCTGGCAAACTGGATTTGGATTTTGAATTGCAATATAGTAATGGGGATAACATTTTAAATTCCTGAAGTGATTTAAAATCACTGTCATGAATCCACTGCTTAGGAACAAGGGGAGAAAAAGGTGACCCTGAGCTGAGCCTGTACATCTTAGAATCATAGAATCATTTGGGTTGGAAAAGATCTTCAGAATTGTCCCATAGGGATGGAAACCCCAAAATTATAGTGGAGCATGAGCCCACAGCATGTTCCCACTGTCAGTTCTTTGTCATGTCTGATTTCTTCCTCATCCCAAAGCTGGTCTCAATTTACAGGAATAAACATCACTCATCACATGCCATTCCAGTAGAAAAAACATTTACCAGTATAAGCAGTTGCAGAGCAGAATTACTACTGTACACTGGAAAAGCACCAATGGCTCCAGAAGAAAGCTTTTTTAATAACACATCTGAAAGGAAAGCTATTACAAACAACTCTCATGAAACAGAGTTTTGGCAGGAGCTACTACCCTAAACTTCTCTGTGTAGACAGTCATTCTGTGAGCTGTGGAGCCAGTCCTGACTTGGAGACACTGTTGCTGCTGAGCACCACAGCAACAGAGTTCAAAGACCCTGAAGGCAGAAGACAAAGAAATGGGGTGAAACTCCATTACCCCAAAGTGTTAATCACAAGCAATGACAAGAACTTTCCCTATCAGGTGAAGACACGTCCAGAAATGGAGAGTATGACGGCTCTCTGACCTAACCACAGGTAGTCACAATATAGATGTCCCTGGGCACAGAAATGAGTACAATTAAGTGCACAATACACCTGGATGTCATTTTAGAGAACTACTCCACATGATCACTTCAGGGATAACCATTTCTCTTTGTTGACTATAAAGGAAGGCTAAAACTGGATAAAGTTACATCTAACCATAGTAGCCCACCTTGAGCCTCTAAGGAGGTGCAGACATGCAAGAAGTAAAGGTCTTTGTACTATAGATGGGATATTTGCTTTAGAGCAGTGAAGTCTTAATACTGTTCCACAATTGACAGCAGGGACTCTCTCCCTGCAGTATCACATGTATTTCAGGTGACCAATGCTCAAGAAGGACAAAATTGAATGTAGATGTGGTATAAAGAAGTACTAGAGGGACAAGCAGGTGAATGGAGTCCCACTATTTCAATATGGGACAGAAGTGGTCAAAGACAGTAATGCAGCAAACCCAGACCCAAGTTGGGACACACCACTGTCAGTAAGTACATCAGAACCAAAATAACTGTGTCGGCACACAGTGCAACTGGGGATGAACCAGCCATGGATAATTTCATGCTGGAGAGTAGAAACCATAAAAGCATCAATATTCTGTAGATATTTTCCATTTACAACAAGATATTTTACTTTCACAGGAGATTCAACTGTAGAAATTTAGACAAGAGGGTTAAATGAAAGAAGAGGCATGGAGTCCCTTGAAGTAGTTAACTTTTTCTCCAGTTTCTCTGCAAGGCAAGTCCTGCTAACCTGCATTCTCAGAAAAGATAATTGGGCTCCTGAACTGTACAAGCACCTTTAACTGAACTGTAGCAAACAACATCTTCTGTCTCCTGTGTTTTCAGGGCTGACAAAGGGCTTTACCTGAAGTTCACCTGACATTTCCTAAATCCACCTCAGCAAATGCCAAGTGAGTTTCCCTACACTTGCTGCAAGTGAGAACAGAGTCTGCTGTCCTCTTCGGGACATTCATTCCTTAAGATGGTTTAAGTTAGATGGAATCCTGAGGGAATTTCCTTACTGGCCTATTATTTTTTCCCTCTCAGTAGTTTAAGTATTAAACATCATCCTTAACCAAACAGGCATTAAGGAACTGCATTGTAATGGGCATTTCTGAGATTCCATAATGCAACAGGGATTTGGTATGGACAAGCCACCTGAGACAAGTGCCTGCGGCTGTGGAGATAACAGGGCTGTAAACAAGAGGGCTGGGCTGTGCAGTGGATGGCACAACCGAAGTCTGAAGAGGCATAGACACCCACCTCCCAACTCAACAAGAGAGTCCCATAGAGAATGACCTGTTACCAGCCAGCTCCTGCACAGACATCAGCAGGCATGGGACATGAAGTGGCTTTGGATGATAGCTTTTAAACTGGATCTGGAGGCTTTAGTGAAAGCTTGATCTCATGGGTGGGGAAAAGCAAAGAACTTGAATGCCGTTGTGATGAGAGCAAGTGTCTTCCCCTCCCTCTCCTTGGAGTCACATTGGTTCACTGACCCTATGGGTGGCCTGGAATATCCCAAGGGTAAAGAGCCAATCATAGAATCATAGAATGATCAGAGTTGGAATGGACTCCCAAAGGTCATCTAGTCCAACCCCCCTGCAAGAAGCAGGGACACCCCCAACTAGATCAGGTTGCTCAGGGCCTCATCCAACCTGGCCTTGAAATAATCTTTCATTAGAAAGATCTTGAACAATCTTTCATTAGAAAATCTCCTGGTACCTTTTTCTTTGCCTCTGCAGAAGGAACACAATTGAGGATTTATTGGGATTTGAAAGCCCTAAAGAAAGTCAGCAAAAGTGAATGCAAGAATAGGATGTAGGAGATATTAATAATTTCAGTCCTAAACTAGGAGCTCAGAAACAGGGCTAATCCTGTGCCTGGGAATACATCCATTATTTCTCATATGTGGACACAGGAAATCCAAGTCCTGATTTGTTTCATGACCCAAGGCATGGATAGGTCTTATCTTCTGAAATCCACTGTCAAATCAAAGTGCCTTATGGAAGCCAAGGGGAGGACAAGCAGAAGTAATTCCTCCCCAGCCCCAGACAGGCAGCCCAGCTCAGATCTCCCTGATTTCCCTGGACCCTGTAAATCTGAGGGCAGGTGTTAGGAGCCAGCCCAGAAGCCACAGGAGCTGCCTGCCCTACCACAAGTTGGAAGTCTGGAGATCAGAAACCAGTAGATGGGAGCAGCTTTCTCATACCACCACTGTGTTTGTGGCAGCATGGGCAGCAGCTCCCGGTCCAATTGCTTCTTCCTGGTCAGAAACCACTTTTCCCTTAGGCAAGGAAAGCCCCATCCCTGCAGGCTGTCAGGACCTGGAGAGGACAGAATGACACCCGAAGGCAGCACCAGGTGGAGACACGAAGGGAATGTACCAAAGGATGAACAGGAGGTCCTTTCCCTCCACCTGCAGAGAGTTCTTGCATATTCCTCCTGGGATGCAAACAGAGGAATCCCATCATCCTTGCAGCCCCACATATCCCATCAGCAGCCTTCCCATCAAATCCTAATAGTGGAGTTCCATCCCCACCACAGCTTCTGTTCACATCCAAACTGAAGAAGAGGGAGAAGAAGGAAGGTGAGAGGAGCAGCAGTGGGCCAGGGAGATCAAAAATCACAGAGAAGAAGAGAGGTTACCCCTCTCCAAGCTGGCAGCAGCCTCAGGTCTCCCCATTACAGTGACTTTGTTGCACCCTGTGTTTTGTGGGGTGGTAGGACCAGGGCAATGCTGACAAGATACCAGAACAACCACCCTGTAGCAAGGCATATTGCCACACATCCTGCTTTGGAAACAATTTGCCAGCAAAATCTGTCAAGGAAAGTCTGTTGTATGTGGCTGGGACTTCCTGCACAAGAGCTCTCCATCCTCTGGGGACAGGCAGCATGTCTCCTGCTTTGCCTGTTAGCCTACAAGCTACAGATATACCCATTCTTCAGCTTTGGAATGGGGATATCTAACACCCCAGCCCCTGCTGTGAGGTGCAAGTGATGGGTCTTCAATGTCCACTCCCATTCTCCGTGCTGAGACGTCATACCCGCTCCTCCTGCCACCACATCCTGCAGGAAGACCACAGAGACCTGAATCAGACCTGAGTTGGGCAACTGGAGTCAGCAAATTGGATACCTGCTGCTGAATGGTGAGATAAGATCACTTACACTCATCCCGCTTGTGGCTTGGGGAGGATCAATTGCAGGCACACATCTGGGGCATCCGCTCAGCCTTGCACAACCCCTACGAAGAGACACCAGCCCTGGATCCACACATCCACTCCCACCCCTCCCACAACACACACACTCAGCAGAAATCATGATGCACAGAAGGAGGGAGTGGGGCTTGGCATGACAACAGCACCACTCATTCATTCCTCCACCTGGCACGCTGAACTGGCAATGACAAGGGAAGAGTGGAGAGGCAGAGAACACCTGGTGGGACACCTCGTTATGGACCACCAAGGAGGAGTAAGGAACAAGGAAAAATAATATGTCTTGGAATAGTGACATGCCAGTCATTTGTAGATTTCCATAAGGGATGTGCCAGGAAGATTTAGTTCTGACTGCTTCCAAAGAATTCACAAGAGATCTGAACTCAAGGTTATTATTAACCTATATAGGAATTTCTCACCTTGCCTCTCCTCTGGGAGATCAAAGGGGTGTGTGAAGGGGAGAGGCAGCAATATTCCTCAGGTGGGGTTTGCTATCCCAGCACACATGAGATCCCTAAGAGGCATCAGCTGTGCCATACACCCACAGCTGGCACAGGCAGCTTTGCAGCATGAAGCGGAGCACCCTGAAGCTCTTCCAATGGCCATTCATGATACCTTATGGACTCAGAACCAAGGTGTAAAGGTGGTGAAGTTCAGCAGAGCTTCACGGTCAGCTCATGCAGAGAGCCAACAACCACTGCTGGGTTTTCATCAAAGGACCATGGGCTCTGAGCAGACAAGAAGGATCCAGACACAGGGCATATGGGAGGACAAAGTTGTATCAGAGGGAATCACCTGGGTGCTATGGAGACCTACTTCTACAGCTCTTTGTTGCTGTGCCTCATATTTTTCTAAGGAGTGGTAACAGCAGCTATCCTGGCTCCTTCAGAAATGGGTCAAGATTTTGTTAGCTTCCAGCAAGAAACAAGAGGCTTTAAGCAGTCTATGCCCACATGTGCCCTGTGCTACCCAAGCTGGAGAGGTGTGAGAGGGTACCCTCACCTGGGATGCATTTTTCAGATTGACAGAGAATCAACGAATCACAGATTGGTTTAGTGTGGAAGAGACCTTGATGTACCATCTAGTCCCAACCCTCTCGCCATGAGCAGGGACACCCTCCACTAGCCCAGGTTGTCCAAAACCCCATCCAGCCTGGCCTTGGACACTGCCAGGGATGGGGTGTCAGCAGCTTCTCTGGGCAGCCTGTGCCAGGGTCTCAGCACCCTCACAGGGAAGGATTTCTTCCTAATATCCCCTCCTTTGGCTTAATGCATTACCCTTTGTCCTGTCACTAGACTCCCTGACAAACAGTCCCTCTCCAGGTTTCATCTAGCCCCTTCAGGCACTGGAAGGCTGCTGTAAGTCTCCCCAAGAGTTTTCTCTTCTCCAGGCTTGAACAAGCCCAACTCCCTCAGCCTGCCTTGATAGGAGAGGTGCTCCAGCCCTCTGATCATCTCCATGTCCCTTCTCAGGACTCACTCCAACAACGCTGTTGGGGAACAGCTAGCAGTACAAGGCCATGATGCTGCAGAGTATCTCTGGCCTGAAGCAAAGTTCAGAGGATGGTATGTATGTTATCAGGTCCGCGTGACCTTGTGGCTGAACACTAGATGAAAACAGGAGGCTGAACATCTGTGCCTGGACCCTCAGATAGGTTGTTTAAAGCCATAACAAAAGATACTAACCTACGTAATGCCTAACCAATCACTACTTGCAAAAACAAGATGTTATCCAATCATGTACTGACACTCAAATTGCTGTAATGTAACTAAAAAGTATAAAATCATATGCAGTTCCTGCAAGTAGTTGAGACAATAAAAGGTAGTCACTACCTTCGGTCTCCCAGCGTCTTCTTTTCCGACACAATGCATTATCTTTCTTATGAGAGGAAAGATTATGGGCCAGGCATAAAGACCTGTGTCCTAGTGGAGACACCATGCCTTTACTGCAGTGATGTCCAAGAAGGAGTTACAGATGTACACTCACGCTTAACAACCCAGCAGGTTTCTTCAAATTGGACCACAGCAAGCACTGCTGAGTGTAGCATATAAACTGGGGCTCACTGCTGGTAACTCATCCTATGGCTCTGTATCTAGAGAGGAAGTAATTTTTACTCATTGAAATGGAGCTTCATCAGAGGCTGCAGAGGAGCACTGCTCACTTGACACCAGCTCTGCTCATCTTCTGATCATTGCCACTTACCGTAAGGTGCTTCAGAGATGTTTCTGGAATGTGCAGTGCCCTAAGAATGACTCTAAGCCATGAAATTCTACACCAGCTCTTGGACCTCCATGGTAAATGATCACATTTATTATTATTATTATTACCTCCAGATGCTGGAGCTATTGAACTCAGGTCACTGACAAGCAAGACTGCTCTGTCTTTCATCACTATTGTTTTTGCCGCTTGATAAACAGGCAGCTTTCCATCTCTGCTTCTGGGACAATGCATCATTCAATGGATGTGCTCCAAACAAACACCTTAAGCTTATTGTTAACTTATATAACAAGAAATTCTGGACTAAATCCTCTGTGAATATAGAGTAGAGTATCTTTGGCTTTCAGCAGCATAGAGTTTCACTCCTAAAATTTGGCTGCCCTGGATCCTGAGATGCTCTCCTGCTTGTACTTTCCACCATTGGCCTGTGAGCAACACACTACAGGTGGTTTAAGACATGTTTGGGCTCTACCCTAGCAGGTGTAAGAGCCTTGGTCACTGCCTAGGATTGCACTTCAGCTATTGCCTCCTAAAATGGAGAAAAGCAGAGACCAAAACTGGAGTTTTCTAGCTGCAACTTTAGCAGTAACTAAGGTCAAAGGGCCCTACACAGGGATCTGCTTGGATGTAAACTACACTTCTTACTGCTAGAATTTACAACAATGATGTTCTGTTTCTACCTGCCTGTTCCCCCACCACTAATGCCAACACCGTTGGTATGTCATTACAAGAGCTGAACAGCCAGAGCCCTGCTGTCATGTGATTTGCCTGGTCACCTGGAACAACTTTTGAAAGGCCATGGCAATGACAATGTTGTCATTGCATTGTCTGATCTCCCTGCTGACATTGCCGATGTAGTAGTTATCCTCTTGTTGGAGGCTCACTGGGGAGTGTGAGGAGGAAGTGAACCTTTCATGACAGCAGAGCAACAAGACAGGGGTTTTTACACCCAGCCCTGATGAGTGTAGGGCTGTGGGGATTCAGATGTTTTTGCTTTTCTGAGGGATGTTAGAAAGTTAAAGACAGTGAAGGCAGCAACAGCAAATTCATCCAAGGGCTAAAGCAAATACCCTTCACAGAGAGAAACTGAGAGTTCAGCATGTTCAGCCTTTCAGAGCCAAGACAGAGAGGCAGCTTGGTAACAAGCACCACTGTGAGGACTTTAATTTCTAGGAGAAAGGCTTGTCAAACCAAATGGCTTGTAACCTTGAGCCAGACAAACACGAACAAGAAGCCCAGGCATGGGGATTCACACTTCCCCACCGTGGTGCTGGCTACCCCGAGGCAAACAGCCTGGTGGCCTCAGCAAGGAGGGGTGTCTCCTGGGGGAGACATTCTTTACCAGCACAAAAAAAAAATGGCAGATTTTTCTTGTTGCCCACTGACTGTGGGTGCTGCTGCTCCAGAGCGTGCTCTGTCATGTCCCCCTTCGAGAGGAGGGTACACTTCAGTGGAAAGAGACGCAAGCAGAAGTGATTTACTAGCCTGAGGCTCAGCAGGCTGAGCCTGTGCTGCACTCGTCATGTTGTGTGGCATCCTTGAGCTCTGGGGATCTGGAGTAAAGCCAGAATAATTAATTGTGCAATACCTATGACTGGGAACCCTACCTCTCCTCCCTTATGTAACTGAGTGTTTATGGGTAACAATCAGAAGGCCAACAAGGCAGATAGCATGGTAGGAGTCTGCTACAGACCACCCATCCAGGATGAAGAGGCAGGCAAAATACTCTATAAGCAACTGAAAGAAGTCTCACAATCAGTAGTCCCTGTTCTCACAGGGAACTTTAACTTAACAGGCGTCTGATGGAAATACAACACAGCAGAGAAGAAACTTTCACGGGAGGTTCCCGGAGTGTGAGGAAGATAACCTTCTGACACAGCTGATGTCAAGGTCTGCCATAAAATATAAACATCGCACATATAAATATGTCCCCATATTCATATTTCGACCATCGTCCTCCATACCACAGAGGCTTTAACCGCTTGGCCTGCTTAATTGCAGTGCATGTCTCACATTCTAACCTGTGAAATAGTGTCCATGGTTAAGTCCACCCCTCAATCACAAGCCCATCTATATGTTGCATCTATCACTTGATGATCTGAGGTGTCATGGGTCCATCAAGCTATGAATAATTCACCTTTATGTTGCCAGTCTAGATCTACTTGGGCCACTCCAATCCCAGCAGCTTTATCCACCTGCTGGTCGTTCTGATGTTTTCCATGGCCTGACTCTTGGGTACACGGGCATCTACATGACGCACTTTTACGACAAGTTTCTCCAGTTGGGCCACAATATCCTGCTATAGATCAAGGACCCAACTAGGGAAGGCACCCACTGGACCTGCTGTTTGCAAACAGAATAGGGCTTGTGGGTGATTTGATGGCTGGAGGCCATCTTGAACATAGTGATCATGAAATGAGTTTTTGGTTTTCGTCAGCAGGACTGCACCCTGGACTCCAGCCTGTCCAGAGTTTATAACTTTTGAAAGAAGGGAAGGCAGCTCAGAAGGACTGCAAAGAAAAACAGAAGGGCCAAAGCCCAACTAGAACTTAACCTGTCTCCTGCCATAAAAGGCAATTTTAAAATGTTTCTATAAATACATTATCAAGAAAAGGAGGACTAAAGGAAATCACCACCCTTTATTGGATGTAAGGGAAACATAGTGACAAAGGATTAGGAAAAGGTTGAGGCACTTACTATCTTCTTTGCCGTGGTCTTTATCAGTAAAACCAGTTCTTCTACAGGTTCCAAGCCTGATGAGCTGGAAGACAGGGTCTGTGAGCAGAACAAAGTCCCCATAATTGAAGGGGAAATGGTTAGTGACCTATTTGACTTAGACATACACAAGTCTATGGGTCCAGATGGGACCCACCCAAGGATACTGAGAAAGCTGGCAGAAGTGTTCATCAAGCCATTCTCCATCATTTATCAGCAATCCTGGCTAACAAGGTAGGGCCCACTTGACTGGACACTAGGAAATGTAATGTCCATCTACAAGAAGGGCTGGAAGGAGGACCTGGGGAACTGCAGGTCTATCAGCCTGACCTTGGAGCTGAGGAAGGCTCTGGATCAGATGAGTGTGTTTAAGTGGTCAAGAAGGCTACCAGCATCCTGGCCTGTCTCAGAACTAGTGTGGCCAGCAGGACTAGGACAGTGAGGCCACACCTCCAGTAGTCTTCAGTTTTGTGCCTCTCACTACAACAAAGACATTGAGGTGCTGGAGTGTGTCCAAAGAAGGGAATGAAGCTGGTGAAGGGTCTAGAGCACAAGTCTGATGAGGAGCAGTTGAGGGACATTGAATTGTTTAGCCTGGAGAAAAGGAGGCTGAGAGGAGACCTTATCACTCCCTGTGACTCCCTGAAAGGAGGGTGTAGCCAGGTGGGTGTTGGTCTCTTCTCCCATATAATGAGTGATAAGACAAGGGGAAATGGCCTCAGGTTGTACCAAAGGAGGTTTAGATTGGATATTAGGGAAAAAATCTTCACTGAAAGGGTTTTCAGTCACTGGAACAGGGAAGTGGTGGAGTCCCCATCCTTGGGGGCATTTAACAAACGTGTAGATGTGGTGCTTAGGGACATGGTTTAGTGGTGGATTGGGCAGTGATGGGGTAATGATTGGTTTGATGATCTTAAAGGTCTTTTCCAACCTAAGTGATTCTATAATTCTACCAAATATATGCAGATTTTAGTTTGTTCCGGTTTCATACAGCTGTAACGAGGGTGCCAGATTCTGTTTGTCCAAAGACCTGGTTGGTATTTTCCAACCTAAAAGATTCTATGATTCTATAATGGCAGCACCGAGGGGTGACTTATCTCATGTTATCTGCAGAGATTTGTGGTATGGAGAAGCCATGAAGGGGCTGCCATCAAGAGCCATTAAGTTAGGGCACAGGTACTGCTCCAGCACAGTACATGGACACCCTCCAGTGGGTGTCCTGCCTGTGGACAAGGGGCCAAGCTGCGCATGCTTCTCAAGTGTGGGAGTGGGATGTGCTGGGTGCTCATGTGTCATGTGGGGTAGGCTGGTTGCATGGGCAGTGGAGAGACCTGTCACAGAGCAAGCACTTCTGGGCAAAAGAGACTTTGGTGCTTTTGCCTCTAAGGCCTAAGCATCTGCCTACACAAGTGCTTCTGCGATGCCTTATTGGTATGGTTAAGAATAAACAATGAGTCTGCCTCGGTTGATGAGGACTGGGTCCGGGATCAGTGAAGCCATCTGGCCACACATCAAGCCATGGGTCCTGATGGGATTGACGCGAGGGTGCTGAGGGAGCTGGCAGGAGTCATTGCTAGGCCAATGTGCGACATCCTTGGTAAGCCCTGGAAAAGGGGAGCGACATATCCTTGGTGCTGTCTCCAGGCCCATGAAGGATAAGGAGGTGCTTAGGAGCAGTCAGAGTGGTTGTAGCCAGGGAAAGCCATGTTTGACTGACCTGATAGGCTTTGAGGAGGATCTGAGCGCTGGGATGGATGAGGGTAGGGCAGTGGGTGCGCTTGCCTGTGACCTCAGGAGAGCATTTGACAGTGTCTCCTGTGGCATCGTGACGNCTGACACACCAGAGGGTTGTGCTGCCGCTGAGCAAGACTTTTCCAGACTGGAGAGCTGGGTAGGGACCATTGTAGCGACGCTGAAGAATGTCAAGTGTGGGGTCTTTTGCCTGGGGAAGAACAACCCCAAGTGCCAGCGTAGGTTGGAGACTGGCCTGTTGGAGAGCAGTGTAGGTGAGAGGGGCCCGGGTCTCCTGGTGGACAGCTACATGAACATGAGCCAGCAATGTGCCCTCATGATCATGAAGGCCAATGGTATCCTGGGGTGTGTTAGAAAAGGGGTGTCTAGTAGGTCCAGAGAGGACTAAAAATTGCACAGAATCACAGGTTGTTATAAGTTGGAAGGGACCTCTGAAGATCATCTCGTCCAACCCCTCTATCAGAGCAGGATAAATCTACATTAGGTCACACAGGACTGCCTCCAGGCTCATTTTCATTGCCTCCTGAGAAGGAGACTACACATCTCTGGGCAGCCTGTCCCAGGGCTTCATTATCCTCACAGGGAAATAGTTTTTCCTTACGTTCACATGGAACCTTCTATGTTCTAGCCTGGATCCATTGCCCCCGTCCTACCATTTGCCATCACTGAGAAGAACCTGGCTCTGTCCTCCTGACACAATGTTCCCTGACCATGTTCTTCCCTATGAGATAGTGCTTAGGAGGAAGGAGGATTATCTGAGAGGTCATAAACCCAGATTGAGGTGGAGGAGCAAATACACCATGAAGTGAATACTAATGACTGAGAGGGTGGAGGAAAGCTCTGGGCTTTAAAGAAAGGCAAGAAGATGGAAATGAAAGGGATGGGGACTGGGATGAAGTTTGGTATATGATGCCAGGGAAAGCCTTTCTTGGAGAGACCAGCTCATGGTTCCCCAATGAGAAACCAAGACAGACAAGAAAGAGGTGTAACCCAGAGGTGGCTGTACCAGTTGACAGGGACCACCATCCTGTGGAGGACAGGGAAAGTGATGAGAGAGCCACAGATAGTCCTGGCATCAGAGACTGCAACAGTGGCCAAGGAGGAGGCATGTGTGCAACTAGTAAGAGAGTCAGCAGAAACAGCAGATGGACTGGGACAAGAAAGCTGTGCACAGAGGCATTTTAAATCAAGAACTTAAAGTGTTGAGACTCAGCATAAAGTGTATGAGGTTAGGAAAAGGACAGGGGATTGTCTCCACAGAATGGTAAAGAAGAAGAGAACGGGCATTAATTAAGGCTCAAGGGGCTGACAGCCTTGAACTTTGCTGGGGGACATGGAGAAGGGCAAAAACCTGGGCTGGACAAGAGGAATGCATCCAGGGAAATAATCATGTATCAACCACAATGGGTTCTGCTGTTGAGCCCAAAGTCTCACCCTGTCCTCTCTGTCAGTAAATAGATTTTCAGGCAAATCATGTTTCAAGCCCACTCCACAGTGTCCAGCCCGCCCACTGTCTGGTTGTCTTGGGCTCCCTCTGGCCTGGTGAAAGGGGATGAGGGATAATGAATCATGAAGACTAAACCCCAGGGTTTGTTCATTTGGCTCTTTAGGGTTTTCTACAGATAAAATTTGTGAAGACTTTAAAGTCCACCTCTCTGTTAGTAAGTGTGAGCCTGAAGTCCATACCCACAGCCTTGGTCCACCAGCAGACCCTTTGAGTTTACCAATGAAGATATAGTCCTCACTTTATTTGTCTTCTTTGAGGCATGCAACAAGCAGCACTCAACTTATGCATCTTCTTTTTTTGTCTTGCTTCTTCTCACAAGTCTTCAGACAAGTGAGGACCAACATGACTTCAGCTTTCCTGGGTCAGTTACCACCTTCCAGTTGGAGCACTTCTTTCACTCCCTTCAGGTCCCTTCACTCCGTGAGAGGGAGGCATTACACCCTCTTCAGATGAGAACAGAATCAAAACTTGGAAGTTCTCCCTTTTCATGCTTCCCATGTCTGTTGTATCAGAGGACCCAGTGCTGCTCAGCTCACATCGACACCCAGCACCGTACACTCAACAGGAAGACAATTAACATAGAGAGATGTCAATGCAACCCTGTTGGAGGTGAATCACATAAATCACTGGTAAGCAGGGATGACACTTGGAGAAGAAAACAGACCTTGTTCATAGCAGGCATGTTCCTTGGCTTCTCTCTGTTTGAGATCACCAGGATGCTCAGGAGAGATCTACCCAGTTCTCAGATATAAAGTTTGGGGACACTCAGCTGTCCCTGATCTTGTCACACTATGTCATGCAGACATTCTCTAACTGGGCAAGACATGTGCACAAGCAAGTAATAGACTAAAATCAGTTGGCATTGAAGGAAACCAGGACTATGACTGACAATTTTGGGGACCAGTGTCTGACTTGATTTGCAGCCTTCCTGGTAATACTGGTTTCAATAGACCCAGTACTGGAGAGAGGATACTGGTGAGGAGACCCGGTATTCAATGAGCTTTGGGGATGAGGAGGGACTGAGAACAGTAGGTCCTGGAGTAACCCTGTTCCTAATTCATCTCTGTAGCATCAGCAGGCAGAGATCTTTTCCAAAGCTTCCAAATTACTTGAGCCCGAGTGTAAATACAGGAACTGGACCCAACAAAGCGCTTAGACTTCTCACACGGAGAGCCTAAAAGACTTTTCAGAGGGTTCTCACACCACCTTACTCAATTTTTGAGATTTAGTTACATCTCTTGAGAGACTTGAATGTTGTGAGATGCATGCTGGACACACAGTGACAATATAGGCTATTAAGTGGATATCTGGGGTACAATTCATTATCCAGAACTAGGTGTCCCTGAGATGCACTGAGGTACCTAAACCAGTTGGGAGATCTGACACAGGGCCTTCAGGAAAGCTTTGTCCTTCCAATCAGCAGTCAGGGGTTGGGAAGGACATCCAGGTCATCTGAAAGATCCCAGAACATCTGCATTGAGGCAACTGAGTCAAGCCCAGATGTGAGACATTGGTGTGTGTATCCCATGCAATGTCTAGACACCTCTTCCTTTACCCAAATACTTTGATCTATATCTGGTCTTTCAGTTGTCTGTTATGAACTTTTGCAAGGACTTTGACTCCTAAGATATTTGGATGCTTTAGCAAATACTATCTTTGGGCAGCTGAAAAACTGTCTCTAAGATATCAGGCCAGATTCAGCAAAGGTCTAGACCCATCCCACTGTTTTAGGTCTGTTAGATGCCAACCTCACTTGTTGCACCAGAGCCTTAGAGATTTGCAAAGTGTCAAACAGCAGTAAAAGTAGGAAGATCCAAGGTAGTGGACAGGCACTACCTGGTAGGAATTGAGGACTCGATTAGCATCATGGGGTTCTGTTCTGAACATCAGGGGCCAGGATTTTGCCTTCTGGATCTTAGCCCCAACTTTGGCCTTGAGATCTTCAAAAGAGGGCTGCAGGAGGTTTTGCAGAGTGCCAAAGCACTGCAAACCCTCTGAGAGAAGTTCAACCTGTCTGATCCTGGTATTTCTTCCTGCCTCAGTTTCCCCTTCTGCACAATAAAACTTTATCTACCTCATGTGGGCTATGCAGTGATGACTAATTAATGTTAATTAAGTGCTTTCAGATCATCCAATTTGAGGAGCTATATGATTGCAAAATATTAATTACTGTTTACTTATTATCATGACTCCAATAACAAAAACAGCTGCTTATATGCTTCAGCCATGACTCAGAAAGATGACGGTTGATAAGGATAGATACGTTGAGTCCAGTTAAACCTGCACAGTGGTGCACGTGTATGTGTGAATGTGTGTGTGTGTGCATGTGCAAAGGCACCTGACACAGCAGGGCCACGGGCAAATTAGGCCGTACTCATGACAAAGTCATACAGACTGGAAGTCCATGGCGAAGATTAAAAACTCATCTTGCCAAAGACCCAGCTGGGAAAACGGATGTCTAGCGATGATTCACATGTTTGAAAATCATGTTCATGAGAGTGAACCTGTGCCACAGGGAATCAGCACAGTCAAAGCTGTCATAAATAACTGTGAATGATGAAAACGTTGTTGTAAGCACCGGCTATCCTCGCGATGTGCTTGAAAACCTCAAGGATAGCAAAACATATGTGAGAGGCAGGAGAGAAAGAGGCAGGGAGAACAACATCCGGGAATGGAGAACTTGGCAGACAGATTGAGAGGAAACTGAGACTAGTATTTTCTCAAATTCCTGCAGGAACGTAGAGTTGAGTTTTGGGTTGGACTTTGAACCAGATGGTGGTCTGAGGACTGGAGAAGAATGGGTATTCCACTAAACAAGGACCATGTAGATGATATCCTGTGACTAACAGGTGTTTAGGGATGCCTATACTGATGGTGAAAAAGAGATTGACTCTGCCAGAAAAGAGGCAATTCTGGGCAAACTCTAGTAGGCAGTTTCAGGAAGGACCCTGGAGAGGGGTGAGGAGCACTGAACTTGGTACAGCTTGCTGAGGCCTGACAAGAGAAGGGAAGGGCTCACACTGCTGGATCAAGAAGAGTTGTGCTTTGCAAGGAACACCAGAGAAGGGAGAAGAAAACATGGAAGAACATAGGAGTTTTGGGAAGAGGGTGGATTGGGTTCTACAGATTCACAGAGAAAAGCAGAGGCTGGTTTTCAGAAATCAGTGCCATGGGTGATGAAGACATTTACATTACAAAGGTTTTCATGCATTTACAGGTGCTTCCAAATTACATCTGACCTTAGAGGACTTACTAAACCCCTTATGCAATCTAGCATCCTTAAAGACCTCAAACTGCAGCCTACCATTTACAGTGAAATGTAAAATAATCTTCATTGTCAAGCCTTGAAAGGACAACTTGGAAGCCTATAGCAGTGACTCCTGCTTGCCCACTTGCACAGTGCCAGGTTCCTCTGAGCTATAGTGACTTTCTCTGCAGGTCAGTTAAGGTGTGCATACCTGAGAAGCTCTCTTCACACACCCAAGGAAGTACACACAGGGAAGCCAGGCAGACTTCCTTGTTCCTCAGAAGAACAGGAATGTTTCTGACCTACAAAAGCAGGATCCACAAGTCCAAGACCACTTGCTTTCAGAGGTATTTAGTTAATATACATGACTACAACGTACTAATCCAAGGGAGTTATACAAATTGATGCTACTCTGTAAGGTGAAAGGTAGTGCAGCTGATGTGCCATCAAACCAGATGTAGAGCAGGGACATGCACAAGTGAACGCCAACAGCCCACAGATCTCTTCGCATGGAGAAGTATCAGCAGGACCTAAGTAGAATTATGGCAGGAAGGCCATGAGGCCCTCAAACTGTTTCCTCTCTTCTATCCAGAACCCAAAAGTAATCAGGCCTAATCTAAAAAGTGCAGTGTTTCAATATCCTCCACACCCTACAGAAAAAAAAACACAGGACTCCCTAGAGAATGTGTATTGTGGTCCAGAAATAGTGATGCAGCTCTCACTGCAGCAGCCTCTGAGCATTCCTGTATTTCATCCACCATTCACCATGGTCAAGAAACAATGTCAAAGCAAACAGCAAATATTTTATGTCTTTTTCCTCTTTTTTTCTTTTATTTTTTTTTTTTACTCTTGCTTTGTGGCTTCTGCTTACCTCCTCAGGAAAGAGGTACAGTAAGCAAGTAACTCTCCTCAGAAATCACTGCTGTTCTCTGACACACAGTGACATAAAGATGTCTCCTCTAAGACCCTGATGTCAGGAACTGGATGGATGGTTGCACTCAAAGAGTTGTGGTCAA
>VXBZ01005618.1:16222-51049 GCA_013399135.1 Heliornis fulica | reverse complement strand
AAAAAAAAAAGAGAAGAAGAAAAGTGCCCTTGCACTGCAATGTCAGAGGACCTGCATCTATCCATGTGGAGTGCAAGTGAATCACCTCACCTGGCTCATCATCATTAATTACCCTGTCCTCAAACTTCCTTCCAAGTCCATCAGCTCCATGGTTCTTTCTCATACCTCCGCGTGAAGTCCTCTGCAATAAGCTCTGCCTCTGTAATGAAGCTACACATACAACAAGGCTTCAACCCACTTTCAAACATCTCTCCTCCCTAGCAAACAGAGGTGCTGTGTTGAATAACTGCAGATTTTGCTCTCTTCAAGCCACAGCAAGTGTTTTTATAGGAATCGGATCCTTGTCAAACAACAGCATTAGCATCACAGCCAAGGGTTCTGCCTGTAGTTCCTGGAATTACCCTTTGTCTCACTGCTACCAGATTAGGGGGGAGGTGGATGACGTTCAGGAAGGTTCATTCATCAGCACTGTGAAAAGTTAGGGTTAAATCAGATGCTGTAAAAAAAAAAAAAAAAAAGGCTATCTGAAGCTGCCTCGTTTACCTCCCAGAATCAACATGCCAGTCTTGTGATGCGGAATCATAGAAAAATAGACTTGGGAAGGTCTGCCTTGCAATTCATCGATTCCCGGGGCTGAATTGGTGGATTAGTGTTGCTCAATATACTTTTACTAATCCAGAAGAGGAAGTGAGCAGTTATGTGACAACTAGTTCATTACTCATTCCTTCTCAACTGTCTTTATGAATATATTAAATAACAGTGACCATAAATTAGCGCTAGTTCATTACACAATCGTAGAGGATTGGGGTGCAAAGTGACCTTGAGAGAACCAAGAAGGGGTCAGCCCTATCCTTGTGATTTCACAGAGATGTTTATCTAGCCTGTTCTTTGAGATTCCCTGCCAGGAATTTCAAGCCTGCCCAGATGACACATTCCAGAACCTATCGATCCTACTATCCCTAAAATTTCATTTCCTTCACCTCCACTGCTACAATGCACGCTTCTACCTTTCTGAGAGAACAGCTTCTTCTTTCAACAGTATTTTTAATGCATTTGGAAACTGGCAGTGGGCTCTTTAGAGTCTTCTCTGTGCAACAGCAATGGTTTGCCATCTCTCACTTCAGTGTTCTTCTGCAAGTGCAGACTCTTTCTGAGCAATGCCTGTAGACAGCTCTAAAGCATATAAAAACTATAGAAACTCACTTTTCTTACAAAATTCTTCCAGAGACTTTAAAAATAGACCAGAAGACAACCAACCACAGCTTGAAAAATTGCTGCTCTTTATTAAATATCTCATCAGTCCTTCTCTACCTGTCATGTTCCCTCACCCTCCAATCACTGCTGTTGCATTCCTCTGGACAGTGTCCCACTGGTACGTGCCCTTCCCAAGTGCAGTGCTCAGGGCTGGTGATATTACTGCCATGGTCTAAGCTATCAGATCATTGGAACTATTTCGTGTATCTTACAAACAACCCTGCTGTTTATATGTCCCTGGGATGTTTAACTTTTCCTTTCTTTTTTGCAACACCATGACACTGTTGGCTTATGATCAGCTGATAATTACAACAACCATTTACAAAGCCTTTTCTATAGAGCTGCAGTCTACCAAACTGTTTGTCTACCTCTCCCCTGTTTGTACGACAACTGCTCCTGCGCCCGTATCGAAACCTGCGCCATCCTCCTCAAGTTCCATTCGTTCTCTCCAGTCAGAGCTAACAAAAATGGTGAACAAATTGCTGGCAAGTCTGGGCAAGGTGACCATACAGTGGTCTCTAATGCTGGCAGATGGAACTTCATATTGTCAACTGCAAGGAAAAAACTTATGAATTTTTCAGAACATTACTTAGTTCAGTCTTTCCTCAGAGATCATCTTGATAGAAAACTCACTGACAGCTTCTATTGCATCTGTGATGAGTCACACTGTTTGTTTTTAAATTAAATCCCTGCTTCTGAGTGGGAAATTCTCCCAAAACTTTTGATTCCTTTCTGGCAATCTGTAAGACACAGCCCAAACAGCGCATGTCTCATAACAACCTGTGTAAATGAGCATGTGATTGAGATGCTGGCACCACGCAGCTCTGGTTATCTCTGAGGAACAAGGAAGTTCATGCAGGGATTCCCAGAAGAAAAAGCCATTCTGTTACCCAGCTCAACCTGACTCTGTAAAAATCTCATCTTAGTGCAACATGTTTTCACTTCACATTTCACCTGTGGAGGATAATGACCCTGTGTGAGCTCCCAGCAATTTGGAACTTCAACCTTCCACCTGGGGCTCTACACCTTGGCTGCCTGGGGGTGAGAGAGATAAAAGAGGTGATGGTGTCTCTTGAGAACAGTGACCCATCAGAGTCATCCTGGCCTTTTATACATGCTTCAGCAAAAGCTGAAATTCAATGCAAAATAGCAGCAAATAACAGGAGGAAGGATGAAGGGGAAGTATCAGGAAATTTTCTAGCTTTAATAAATTAAATCTGGAGTCTTTTGACTGAATACCTTTACTCTGCTACACTCCATGGATGAGAGTTCTATGGGATGTCTCACTTAAGGTGTCCTGTGCAGACCATACTCAATGATGAGACAGGGCACCCCACCTCCTGCAGTGGTGGTGAGGACAAGGCAAGCAGATCCATGAAGGGTCTGGTAATGCCTGTCTAATGAAAATTACCTCTTTTATTTCTCTTCATACAAAAGAATATTTTAAATATCAAATTTCTCAGCTAATTCAAGTCACAGATGAAGACAGAGCAGAGATACATCAAGTTATCTGTATATCTTCTTTGCTTTGTATCAGTGTTAAGGTAAACTAGAATACAATTACTATTATGTAGGAATAAGATTCATGATAAGGTGCTTACAGCTGTGTAACCACAGGTGTTTAAACAAAAATGTTATAACAATATTAAGCTGCCTGAGTTTCCCATGTATAGCCCTTGCCATGGTTGAACTATTCCTCAGCCAAGTTAATCGGTAGATAATTATAAATGGGGATTGATAAGGGTAAATGAACATATATAATTGAGTAAAGTATTTTTTAGTGTAAGATCAGAACAGGGTGTTTTGTGGTTGAATAGAGTTCTGAGGATTTGAATGTCTGGAGCGGGACACCAAGACCCTTTCTGCTGAGAGAGGATGAAGAGGAGGCTGTGGCCTCCAAGGCACATCAGCAGAATCTGATATCCAAAGCAGAACTAAGTCTGAGTAATCAGCAATATCCAAAGAGAAGAAGACAAGGAAAATTATGGACTTCTAACTGACCAAAGATGATAAATGAAGAATATGGTGGGAATTAACAGGGGACTTTGTCTATTATGTAATCATGTTAAAGAGTTTATAAAATCATAGATGTAGCACCTGATTTGCCACTCGCTGAGGTGATGGCTGAATCTGAGTTGTTAATAAAAGCAAGCCTACAGTAACCCAAATCCTAATGAAACTCTTAATCAGAATCTCCCTTCTCATTAGAACCAACTGGACTGAGGAATGAGTGCTTTAGCACCCAAAGCCCTGCAGCTTTCTCTGCTGCAGTTTTTCATGCGGGTCATTGTTCACACTCCTGACAATCCCATCAGTCTCTTAGCTCATAGACAGCCAGGTGTCAGGTTTTCCTGCCATTGTGAAATACTTAAAATTTAAAGGAAATCAAAAGACCATAAAATCCCCAGTTATCCCACGCACACAGCTTCTGTAGTACAAAAGGGTTGTGGTGCTCTGTGAGATGGATGGGTCAAGGCCCAGCTCACCAGGCTGTGCAAGCAGTGTCATGTCACAGCCACGACTGCAGCACATCCCTACCAGTCTCAGCAAGGACACAACTTGTCCTTTAACAGGAGGTGAAAAAGGCTGGAGAGGGCCAGTGGGAGCACTGGGCAGGCTCTGGGATGCTGCGGTACCCCATTTGACCACCCCTTGGTACAATGTACATACTGGCCATGCAAGGAACCAGCAGTGCTCCTGAGCCAAAACCTTTTCCATGAGAGGACCTCATAGTTATTTTTTCTTCTATTTGGCATCTACATTGTCTGCTTCCAGCCCATTAGCTGTTCCACCACAACCTAGGTGTGGATGCTTCAACTCCTGGGGCACAGATGAGGCCCCATTGATGGATTAACCACCTCAGTGGGCAGCATGAATGGCAGGCATGATTTGAGTGCTCAGGCTGCAGCTGCCAGGAGGAATTGGATTTTAATCCCATGCCGCAGGGGTCATATCCTCAGTTCAGAGCCTGAATCATGTCCTCACCTCACATTCCTGACCCACCCTCTAAAACGATCCATCCCCCTTGGCAAGGAAATGTTGGGGTCTAATTCCAAGCACATCACCAAGGCATCACAAGGAAAAACAGTGCCTGAGACTCCCACTATAACTGGTGGATAACTTGGGCATCTGATTTCCCTTTAGACCTGACCCTCAGGAGGATAAACACAAGCTCTGCCTTCTTTCTTTTTAAGGAAAATGGGGAGACCTTTTGGAGACAGTTTGACATGGACATGATCCACCACACCCACCACAGCTGCATGGATTTGCCTTCCTGTCCCTCTAACAACCCCTCCTAAGGACCAAGCAGCCCAGAAACAGCAAACCCTTCTGAGCCTCTCCACTTAGCCTTCTCCCATATAACAGGAATCAGGTTTGGTCCTTGATGCGGCAAATGACCTGCAAATAAATTACACAAGAAAAGTCTGATTACATAAAGTGCATTGCACAATGCATTATATAAAACTCAGGTCACGGCCCAATCAACGAGCACTCAGCTACCTTACATCAAGAAACATTAATCTGAGGAGCAGCAAGGAAGGGCAGGAAAGAGGAGGATGCTCTCCTCTTAAGGAGGCGAGTGGCACACATATAGAAAACATGCTCACAAAGCGCAACTCCGTCCCTAAGCTGACCCAACAGGAGCAGCTCCCACCCAGAACCTACTTCTGGTTCCAAGCCCACCTGTAGGACACCCCAAATGGAGGGAGAGTTCTCCTCGATACATTGCTCAAAAGGTCCTGGCTTTCTTTTTCTGACACTTTCTAATGTCAAATCATCAGGTAATAGCCATGGGAACCATTGATTTCAGGTAGCAATGGAGCAAGTTTCACACCAGAAGGTTGAAACCAAAACAAAGTGGGAATGCTGTGCTGAGTCTGGCACCAGAGATGCCCCCAAGAGCTGAAAGTTCCAATTTCTGAGCCCCATTATTCAGACTTTTCCAGGAAAAGTATTTGGAATTTATAGATTTTAAAGCCCAAGAACCCCACTAAATGAGACACAGCATTTCCAATCTGTTCACCATAGGGGCGGCATGTGGGATCTTTTCCTTCCCTTGGAAAACCTTGACTGTGCTACCTGTGGTTTTAGTACAACTCTTTCAATCAGCTTCAACAGGTCTTGGGCAGGATTTTGAGCTTGCAAGCACTTCAGGGCAGGGATCTCAGTGAAATTAATTTGTTACTGCTGCTTTTTTAGTGATAATAGTGTACATTACAAATGAAAAGCAATAAATCTATTGGGGAGATACACTGAAAATAAACAATGAGGTTTCAGCTGTGCTTTGAAGTACCATGGAAAGGCCCAGAGGCAAAGAAACACTGGAAACTGCTTGGTCCGTTGTGTCAGATGAGCAGAGAGGAAGTTTCTTGTGCCAGTGGGGAGACTGGAAGGTGTAAGCAGAGGAGAAATACTATCTCCAAGTGTTGGTTTTGCTGATGAACTGGGCTTTCAAATGGAAGGTGATATTCTAAAAAGTGAGATTGGGATGTAAAAAATAGCAAGGGTAGTGAAGTCCTCATGGGATGTTTCTGAGCCTTAGGGGAAGATCACAGAATCACAGAATATTAGGAGGAGCTGGAAGAGACCTCAAGAGATCACTCAGTCTAACCCCTCTGCCTGAGCAGGATCATCTAGAGTAGATCACTTAGGAACACGTCCAGATTGGTCTTTGATGGCTCCTAATAGCTCTTACCAGAAGAAAGACATAGGAAAATCCAAGACAAACTGGAACTTTGTGCATTGGCACTTTTCCCTTTGGCCACATCAGCACCAGCTGTCAACATGGGAACACAAGGAAGGCAGAGCAAGGTTCCCTGTAATCAGCCTTGCCCAGATAGGGAGTTCCCACCATGTCTCCTGAAGAAATGAATGAGTCAAGGAGAAGTTACCACAGGCACGATGGGGCACGCAGGTGTACACAAGCAAAGAAGGGAGACAGAATTCCTCCTCTGGTGATGGGAACAGGAAGGATAGCTCAGGAGAGCTCTTTTACAGCCAAGGTCTCCATGAGTCAGGTCAAACAGGTCCTCAGGAGTGGAGGTACCACAGACAGATTGGCGTGCGAAAGCCTTGCTGTGGCACCAGGACAAATTCATACCCTTGTAGGCTGCCTGAGTTCAGTGGCTCCTCCAATAGCCAGTGGGTTTGGGTTGCAGAGCAGAGTCAAGGGAGTCACAGCTACCTCTTCCACCCATCCTTCTTCCAGAAATGATGTTATCTAGGGGTTACTCAGTACACAGAGGCATTTCAGTGCCAAGGTTAGCTCTTTGAGTCACTAGAAGGAAAGAAAACCCATACCACCAGGGAGATAATGTGTGTAATGCAAGAGCAAGAGGGCTCTTGCACAAGGCACCATGTTCCTGACGATGACTGGCTGCATGCCTGGCAGAAAGCTACGAGCTTTTAAACTCCCAGTAAAATTCCCTGGGCAGACACGAGATCCCAAGCTCAGGCTGGCTTTACCTCCTGCTAGTCCAGTTGGGAAACTGGTTTTACAGTGTGACCAGGGACATGTGGCCGTGTCGGTCCTCCCTTTATGTGAAACAGCGTTGAAGAGGTGCTTCCACTCACACTTCCACTGATGTGCCACCCACACTTGTGTTTCACACAAATGGTGTCTTCAGGAGATCCCTGCTTATTACCAACGCAAACAGACTGCACTGCAAACTGTACAAGAGGGGACTATCACGGGGTTGTGTTGTTCTTGTTCACGTTAGGCTTTGAAACTCATACTAAGACAAAGCTCCCATCAAACTCAAACAAAAGACCACAGAATTTGACAAAACGATCTCACAGTTGGTCCTGGCAGGGCTCAGTGACAGTCAGGTAGTCCAGAATCACGTTTGGCATGCAGGCTGATATCTCGTAGGGGTTTTTGTCACTGTGGGTAGCAGCACACAATTGCACAGAGGCTCAAAGGACATGAGAGCCTCTGGCTTCAGAGCAGAACTCTGTGAGAGCTGGCAGAGGCAAAGCGTACCAGCACCTGCCTTCCCTCACCAGGGACCTCTTGGTTCAGGGAACCAAAGACAATGAATACACTTGGCACTGAAGAGCAAGGCTCAGAGAAGAACACCAAAAACTCTCAAGGTCAAACCATTCACCAAAACAATGGAAATTATGAACAGCATATACCTGGCAAAACAACTATGTTGGAACAACACAGGCAGTGCTTGAGAAAGGTTCCTGGCCCATCAGTCCACCTCCCAAGGTTTGTCAAACCTCACATATATTGCAGAGGAGTCAGTGCTGACCTCCTTCACCGAACTGGTCTTCCCCTGATGATCAGAGGATCCATACTCAAATCCCTTCTCTCTCCAAAGAAATCAGAGCCAAGACTGAAAAGATCAGCCCCTGTGCTAACAGCCACCCTGAATGTCAGATGGTCATGAGTAAGATTGGCACATCTCTCCTTCAGAAAACTTTCCCACATTTCATGAAATAACCAAAGGACAAACTGCAAGTGACTTCCATCGGGCAGGGCGTGGCAGAGGGCCTCCAGCAGGAGAATTGTTGAGAGCCCTTCACCTCTCAAGTCCACTTGAACATTCGTGGGACACTTGGGTTCAGATGTCTGCAGGTCCTCAGAGCTGGACCTGGCTCTCCTGCAACCACATGAGGGGGTAGAGAGGTAAAAACAGGAAAGCAGACTAGGAAGGAAAGGAGAGTCGCTGTAAGAGAGGGCAGGCCAAGGCTACGTCCTCTCCCATGCCTGTAATTAAGGAAGATGGAAATGGTGGATATTTGACATAAACACCTCCATCATCAGACCAGAACATTTTGGGAATCTGTGGAATTCTCTGCTTGTGCTGTATAGAGGCCAGGCAGGTAACTCGGTGTTTCCTAGGCAGGAAACACCACGGGGGTTAGAAGTGTCCCTGTCCCACCACAGACACCTGCGCTAGACATCCCAGGAGAGCCTCACACAGGCTCTCCATGCCTCAGGAGCTGCTCTGCCTGGGGCAGAAGGCTGCAAGAGGCAGGTGTGGTAACACTCAAGCCACCTACAGCCCAGTGCGGAAAAGATCTGGTTGATGATGCAGGGTCACTAAAGCACCCCTGGAGCCCGGGTGATTCACATGGAGATCTCAGAAAGCAGAGGCTGATGTGTTTCAAGTCTAAACCACTGTGCATTGCACCCCCTACCCCCCAGAAGCTTCATAATGGTGTCCACCCCTCCCCAGGCTCTGGCAGAATGAAGAACATGTTTCTTCCATTTGTTTCTTCCTCCCTTCATTTCTGTGGTCCAGTACCTGCATCAGAAAGTGATACATGTGTATCTACATACATACATTTACCTGCTCCAGGGAACCTGCTTTAGCAGGGGGTTGGGCTCAATGATCTCTCGAGGTCCCTTCCAACCCCTACGATTCTGTGAAATATCATAATGACACCAAGGGCAGGGCAGGTTGTCAGGCAACTCAGCAAGTGGGTCCCTTCTTTGCCATCTTTTTCAACTTTCTACCTGTTTGAAACTCATCTGCTTATCTGCTGCTAGATCTTTGGGGCACTTCTAACCTGCCCAGCCACCTCCTTGTCTTCTCACTACAGCCTCTTTGGTCAAGGCTAATTACAATTCAAGGGAAGCTGACTTCTTCTTGGAGGCATCAGGTATGGGCAGCAGAGTGGACAGAACATGGATGTCAGATGGGAGCACTCACTTCCCCTTCTGCAGGTCACCCAGGCACTGCTTGCACCTTCAGCCGCTGCTGTGCACTCTCCTACCTCTGCATGTGGGGGTTGGCTCTTTCTCACATCGCAATCAATGATAAAATCAGGGAATAAATAAAGTATCCTGAGAAAGATCAGCTCATCAGGACAAGTGCAAGCGCTACCTCATCACCCAGGGAGCGCCTTGTAACGTGCAAAAGGGAACTGATAAAGATCCTCTTCCAAGGGCTGAACGTACTCATAACTGTCAGATGCCCTTGGCCAAAACTGCCTCCTGCGTATGTGGGTGTGAGCAGCACTATCTAGGGCACAGCCCAGATCTCTCACTCAAATTAGAGAGAAAAGAATCATCAACAGCAGCAGATCTGTTGTCCTCAGTAGCCCAGCATGTCAGAGAGCATTTCAGGATGAAAGTGGGGCGGAGGAACAGGCATTTTTATCATCGCATTCTTGCATATGGAAGGGAAGAGCTGAATCCCTGTGATGGGCCTTCCCTAGCAGAGCAAGCCCCACTGCAGGACCAGCCTGTGGATCTCATGCTACACCCAATGAAACCACCTTAAGAACAGCTCTTGCGGTTGACACCACAAAATGGCTCAGTGACAGGCGGTAACAACTACAGTGATGGAAAAATAGCCTCGCTAAGGAGTTGGGGCTCTCAAGGCACTGCAACTCTCCTCACAACTAGTCTATCATAGCATTTTTTTTCCACCCCTGGGGACACTGAGGCATGGGAAGCCACCTGAGCCCCCTTGCAGAAAGTGCTGTGATGGGGAGGGTGCCCAGCAAAGCTGATAGTCTTACCTCACTTCCATTGCACAGCCACTGCTGAAGTAAGGGACATCTTAGGATGACTGAAGGGGAGGAAATGAGGCAGGATGAAGAAACAATGTGGACAAGAAGGTCAGATTCCTTATCTCAGGCCAGGACACAGAGCTCTGTCCTATTCCTGACATTATTGCCACTGATTCCATGTGGACCAAAGACTGACATCCAGAGATCTGCAAGGCAGATGGACCATAACCATCAAGGCTGACCATTCTCAAGCCTGCCCATCCTGCAGGGTGGAGGGGTTCTTGCTTTCAAAACCGTATCAGATCTCTGTTGAAAGGCTGTGCCACCCAGTTCCATGCTAGGCAGGGACACCTCACAGAAGCTCTGCTTGACAGAGGAAGGTGGTAGGGAGCAGTTACAAGGTAGCACAGGCAGAGCAGCCCATTGGCCCATTCTGCTTGTCCAACTTATGGTGGGCTACCTCCTCTCAGCCCCACACAGCCTCCCATAACCCCAGCACTGTCCCCAGCATGTACAGGATGCTCAGGGCAGGGGAAGAGTAAAGGAGCAGCAGGATGGCGTGACTGCACTCAGCTTGCTTACAACGGGACTGGATGAATCAAACCTGCTGAGGGCAGAAAGTGGGCTTGGCCTTCAAAGTGTAAAGTAATTATTTATTGGCCAACACAGGCACACCAAGAGTAGCTGGAACTCTTGTCTAGGCATTAGTGTGCTCACTGCCTTGAAGAGGTGAGCAAAGAGCCTTTGCTGGCCGGGGACTGTCTGTTGGTCTTCACAGCTCCTGAGGATGGCCTCGCTGCGGTACCCATCACATCCTCAACTCTCTGAAGTTTTCCTTTAGAATTTTGCATTGTTCCCCGCTGTTGCCACCTCCACCATCCTACTTCTGTCTTCAGTCTTACATTTCCCACGGTGTGTGCTGCCCCAGCACACAGCCAGGGCATGGTAGGGTCAAGGTTGGGATTTTGGACTCAGGGAGCTGAGGTCTAGGAGCAGGGGATTACCCACAGATGTGATGGACAGGGTGAGTGTGGAGAGCAGGGCATTATCCAGCCACCCTAGAAGTTCAGTGGGAAGGTGTATACTACCTTCAAGGCTTCCCAGATGCTTCACCAGCCAAGCAGACATAGGGGCTCAAGGCACAAGCTGGATGGGTACAGCTGGTGCAAGGGGTTCTCCTCTTAGGACTTCGCAGACCTTTCTGGAGTAATGCTGGTCCGGTGTGTCCTCGTGGGCAGTGCAAGAGTAACCTGAAGCCCAAGGGCTCTCCAAGCTGGAGATCAGTACACTACAGAAAGCAGCGTGGAGCTAGCTTGGGCAAAGCAGAGGGCAATGCAAACTCCACACTCACCGTGGTGCTACATCTATGTCCACCACCCCCGCTTCCCTGGTTAGGTGTTTTTGTTGGCAGTGCACGTGGCCTGGATCCATGTCCTCCTGGTAACTCAGTGTGACTGATCCCCACAAGCTCCTTAGCTCCCCTGGCTCAAGCGTGTTGCAATACTCCCCCTGCGTGCGCTATGCTCCTTGTCAGAGCTGCTCAAAACACAGCATTTCAGGGACAGGTTTTCTGCTCTCAGGACCTCCAGATGGCCACTCTAGTGGTTAACTTGCCTTTACTTCTCTGGCAGCTCTCAGTGGAGGCTCTTGAGGATTTTTCCAGTAGAACAAGACCTTCCCAGGGGCTGCAGTGCATGTGCTGGCACAGCCAAGGTCTGCCCTGGCTCACGCCAAGACCCGTTTGCCCCAAGGGTATCGGCTCAAGCTGCAAATCCCAGCTCAAGCGAGACCTGCCAGTTCACACAGCCCAGCCAAAATTCTTGAAAAAAAACTAACACTAATAAATAAAGCTTTGCTGAAAGTGCTGGCATGAGCGTGCAGGAGGTTGCTGAGCCTTAAACAGAAACCTACCAACACTGTTGTGGTTTCGGATGGAACTCAAGACACGTGAGCCCTTCGGTGAGGTTTCGCCAACAGGTTTCAGTGTCACCCTCAGCAGCAGGATCCAGCCACTGCTGTGGGACATGGCAGCAACAGGGGGCTGGGTTGATCAGCCAGCCCCTCCAAAGCCAGAGCAGTAAGGTGGGTGCAGAAGGAGCTGGTCCATCCCATACCGCCAGTAACAGGGGGCCTGGTAGCTGGTGGACCCTAGATTTTGGCTCATTCCTTGTCAGGTATCAGGGAGGCAGATGGTCCTTCTCCAGCTTGCACGGGGTGTGAAGCAGATGCTCACAGGGCTGGTATCCGGCTGGCTCACAAGCTGCAAAACCCAGCTGGGACCTGACCGGCTGGGTGACATCTGCTGGTCCCTGGGGCACCTCCACACCTGTCACCCTCTCCATTTCTGCTGCAACCCCAAAGAAACATCCAGCTGATCCATCTTTGGCATCTTCAGTGGATTCAGGGCTGCTCTCATCCTCTCACACCACAGAATAAACTTTCCCTGTGCAAAACCGCAGCCAGGCCAACCCCTATTTCCGGGGACAACTGCCTCATGGGGGAAGTCCACTTGCTCAGGCAGGGCGCTCCTGCCCTTGTCACAGAGGGAACAGCAGCTTCACAGCATCCCATTTCCACAGACCTGTCCTGCAGCTACACACTGGCACACAGAGGTGCAGGAGAGGCCCTGCAGAAGCGTGTTTATAGTTTATCTTGGATCCGTCCAAGCAATCCCACACCCCTTGGAACTAAACCTTCCTGGCACCTTTGAATGTCATTTTCAGGCACAGCAGCAAGCTCATGGAAACATTTTCGTGTTCAGGAACAAGCTGTTTATGAGATGTTGTGCTGCTCTTCCCGGACTGCAAAGCCCCAAGGCAATATTGGTTCCTCCATAGAAGAGGGGACAGTGGCTGGAGCCACATCCTCACCCCCTGCCCTACCAGGGATGTGCCCTGTGGCTTTGGCCCATCATCTCTGAAGTCCACAGAAGGCAGTGGAGATGGAAAAATAAATGCAGCTGCCTCCTCACAGCACCAGGCTGTGACTGTAAGGCATTCTTAGAGCACTCTTCGCATACAGGTAGCCAAGAGCACAATCATGGTGGAAAACTGATGGGTTTGCTCCCTGCCACCACGTTTTCCCAGCATAGCATCAGAGCTGCAATCCCACCTTGGGATGGACAGCATGTCTCTGGAACAGGCACGGATGCCAAACATGCTTTTGGATGCTTTTATGGGGGGATGAGACAAAGTCCATGTTCATGGCAGATGAAAGGGCCCTGCAAGTCCACCTGACTGCCAGCCAGCATGAACAAGAGCAGGAGCTAAGCTGGAACTCTGCAGAGTCCAAATTAATCCTACTGCCTTGGGTGACAGGGACTGGGTGTCTCCACCTTTAGGGTCATTCCAGGACTTCCCTGCCATAGCAGGGCCCACATCTGTGATGTACCACCCTACCCCTGCCACAAACCCTGTGCTCTTCATAACACTCCCTCCATGTCTCATCCCACCTCCCTCCAAGTACCAGTGCTTCAGGGCAGGGAACGTATCTCATTGCCTCTTGGGCTGGGACAAGTCACTGGCACTAAACAAATTGCAGTTCCCCATGAAAAACATCACTGTCACAGGGCAGGAACTGTGACTATAATTTGGGGAATTGCTTTTCCTTGGGTCAAAAGAGATCGGGGACAGGAGCTGCAGGGACACAGAGCAGGAATCCCCACTCATTGCTACTGGCCAGTGATACAAGCACAGGCCACCAGCAGCCCAGATACCTGTGCTGGGGAAAGGCACATGATTCCCCAGCATCTCACCATCTCCCAACAGGTACCCAGACACCCTAAAAAAAAGTGAAGGAATAGTTGCAGGATAGGGCAAGTATCAGGCAGACCAATATATCACCCTGCAAGGATGCAAGGGAGGGACATGGGGGTCTGTTCTGAAGGGCACAGGGGGAAGGAAAGGTCCTGGATGGGACTGACAGGGGAAGAAGGGGTGAGGTTCTGGTGCCCCAGCTGCGGGAGGAGGGATACCTTTCCACACCCCATGATGGCGCAGTAGGGGGACTGGGATTTGTTTGCCCATTATTTCACCTGGCTGAGCTTTTAGCAAAGCTCATACCCACTGACAAGACCTAACAGCAAGAGCTGGCTCAGCNCAGCACCACCTGCCTGGTCTGCTGTCTTTGGTTTACAGGGTCCTCACCCAGGACAAGGTCTGATGCTCCCTGGTGTGACTACAGACCTGGCTGTCCACCAGCAACAGACACCTTCATTCTTCACCATGGAACAGCCCCAGGGTCCTCAAGCACACAGAAAGGCACAGTTACCCCATGGCAGCATCTCCAGCCCACAACCATGGTCTCACCCTGATGCTGCCTTCAGAGAAATCAAGCTGAGCTTGATTTGCTCAGCTACCACAGGGAAGAGCCAGTGAGCTATAAACTCGCAGCCCAGCAGAGCCACCACTGTGCAGCGTTGCAAACACTGCAATCCTCCACGTTTTGACATGCACAGGAACAGTAGGAGATTCCACCAAATGGGAGAGACTCCAGCTAATAAATCATCATCCCCACATGCTCCCGTCATGGTCTCTGTGACATCCCCCTCAGCCTTTCCAGGCACATCCAGAACAATGTGAGCAGGAATGGTCTGACTGGTACCACTTCAGCCACGCAGAAGCCACCAGCACAAGGCACGAGTATTTCCATGTCAGCTCATGGCCTATGCCAGTCCTCACCACCTTTATTAGTGACCACAAACAAAGCCCTGAGGAGCAGATGACCCTTCTCTTGCTCTCTGGTGGGAAGAGGCAGTGAAGTTACTTAACCTGGTCATGATGCTCATCCAGGAAGTGGAATACTGGGGAGACACATCCCCTGTTTATTCGCCTGCAAACATCCACCACCAAGGCACCACTAGCCATGCAGCACGTCCCCACCACACTCTTCGCTGATGCTTATTTTTCTCCAAGAGCCTGCTGAGCCTTTAGGACCTGGGTTTGGCATAAAGACTTTGTGGCACCAGAGGCTGCATCTTCGCAGCAGCTCATCAAGTTTGATCAACTCACAATTTCCTCCTGCTCCCCAGCACAGCCTCGGCTGCCAGTGACCAGCGGTGCTTCCCCCACTGCCAAACTGCTCCCTTTTTCCCAGTCCCAGGCTTTTTCCAGACATCTCTTCCCTTTGTCAATTCCCCCAGGTGACCTCTTGTCCTTTGCTTCCCTGTGGTGTACCCCGTCCTTGCTAAGTGCCACCCTCACCCCTTGAGCACCATCTTCCAGGGAAGACAATGCTCACCTGCCAGAGTCACTTCGCTACTGGGACCTCCCAAAAGCTTCTGCTTTGGCCAGGAAAAATCACTTCAGCTCCAGTGTTTCGATAATAGAAACACTGGCAAACAAACCAGCCCCCCCCAAGCATGACATCTGCTGTGGGAATAGTGAACTCAGGGAGAATATTCCCTTTCTGTGCCAAAAAACAGGCAAAATCTCCTTCCCTGGACAGCCACGGAACTTTAGCCCAAGGGTTTTAAAAAAATGGCCAGGGACTGTGGGTGCCTGAGCAAAATTCCCCCTACAAACAGCTTTATTTCCAGGAAATGGGTGTTTCTGGCACTGAGGGGGTCAGCCACAGAGACCCCAAGCCACCTCGGAAACGATGTGGTGAACAAGGACTAAACAGTTCAGCAGGCAGGAAAACCCCACAGCACTCAACCTGCTCTGATCATCCTGTCATCCAAGCAGTGCTTCATCAACTTGTTTCCCCAGCTTTGTATCGTGGATCTTGCAGTTACCAGTCAAAGCAACCAAGGGCACTTGGTGAGCAGGGGTCTCGTGGCAAGACACAGGTTTCTTCCATCACCTCTTCTCCTGCCAGCACCAGCAGCACCCCAATCCCTGTGTCAGAAAATGTCCTTGTAAAGAGCACCAGCTGAGCCTGTTTAGGTGAAAGCTGCCCAAAGGGTAGCTCAGGTAAAGGCCCAGGAGGACACACCAACTTTTGGAAAGGTCTGCCAGAAAGCAGAAACCACGGAGCCCTATCTCAGCTGACTCAATCCACCCACTACGTGTACCATCACTCCAGCCCTGCCTTGCATTTGGAAACATCTCCCCATCTGCACTTGCACCCCACACACAGGAGGCTCACTGTAGAAAGCTTCAAGTAGGTTTCAAAGGTGGCTTTGGAATATGGACACAGCAACCGTGGCAATGCATCAGAGCCCATCGTGTCCATCTCAGCTCCAGCATTTCCTTCTCTCTCCCTCTGTCCTGCCTCTCGTGACACACCAAGACGCAGGGCTCTCCGGTGCGGCTCTGTGCTCGTAGGGCTCCAGTTTATGGCTGGGACCACAGCCAGCAAACACCCGCGAGCAAGCCAGCGCCCACTCACGGCTCTGGAAGCGGAGGCCAGCATGGGTTGTCGAACAAGCGTGCTCTGAATAACCCAGGCCCTGCCCCAGCTTTCACAACAGAAATTAGTCACAACACACCAAGAGCAGTAAATCAGGCAACGGGAGATGAGGTTTGCCATGGAGACCTCATTTGTCCTCTCTTATGTACTTGAGGCACCACTTCTCTTTGGATCCCACCTTTCAGACCCCTGAGAGGCGCAGGGACCCTTGGCCTCTGGTGCTTTGTTGTTTGCCTTCAATACCAATTCTGGCTTGAGAAGGGAGAGCGCACCAGTCCCTAAGAGCATCCCCAGGATTCCTGGGTAAATTTGAAGGTGGTTTTTTTACCACTTACATTGGCCATAGGCCTTAAGCAGATAAAACATGACTTAGAACAGTTGCAGTGTTTGGCCATAAACAAGGTCTTCAGAAGAGGGCAATGAAGATGATCAAGAGGCTGGAGGACCTCTCACATGAAGACAGGCTAAGAGCTGGGCTTCTTCAGCCTGGACAAGAGAAGTCTCTGGGGAGACTTTACAGCAGCCTTCCAGTGCCTGAAGGGGCTGCAGGAAAACCAGGGAGAGTCTGGTTACAAGGGCAGGGAGTGACAGGACAAGGGGGAATGGCTTCAAATGGAAAGAGGGTGGATTGGGTATTAGAAGAAATCCTTCCCTGTGAGAGTGGTGAGATCCTGGCACAGGTCACCCAGAGAAGCTGTGGCTGCCCCCTCCCTGGTAGTGTCCAAGGCCAGGTTGGATGGGGATTTGGGCAACCTGGGCTAGTGGAGAGTGTCCCTGCCCAGGGACTAGGAAGGCTTTGAGGTCCCTTCCACCCCAAAACCAGTCTGTGATTCTGTAACAATGGCTCAGGCATGTCTATACTGGCTGCTGGGGATTTGAGGCATTAAGTTTCTCTTCTTCCAAAAGAGGAGTCAGGAGCCCACGATGAAGCCCAGCTATGGCCCCATATGGAGCACTGCAAGCCCTGCTGGGATAACACTACCGGGCTAACTTTTGCTGACACTGTTCCATCCCCTTCAAGTGATGTAAACTGGGTTAGCAGTAGTCAGGTTTGCCAGTCCCAAGTGTGTTTCATTTCAAGGCTTTTACTGAGGTGACATATTGACAGGCCTTTACACCAGCAAACATCTGCAGCCAGGGCCTGACCGAGGCTCACATCTGGCTGCTGAGCACAGTGGCGTTACACCCTGTGAAACATTAACAGGTTGCTGCTTGTACAAGGGTTTGGTTACAAGCCATTTCATTTATCATCACAAGCTGGCAGCGCTGTTCCTGCAGAAGGCTAGCCTGGACACTTCCCAGCCCTCTGCCACAGACGGCAGTGTTTCACCCCAGGATGGGGGAGCAGAGAGGAGATCCCATACACTGTTCATCGTAGCTACACATAGGAAAAGGAGTAGCAATACAATACATGACTGCCTAACAGAGCAGATAGCAGCAGAGGCTCTGCAGGGCTCCAATGTGTATCCTCCACGTACCACACAAGCTCCCGCTCACAGGTGGGCTGCAGAGCACGGCACTGGCACTGCTCAGCTGCAAAACAGACTGTTTCTCCGTGAGTATTCCCAGGCAGGGAGTAAGTCAGCCAAGAGGCGATATTCCTTGACAGCCCGGGGGTGGGGGGATGGAACCATCCAGTCTGTTGGGCTGCTAGTGGGGCTGGAGAAGCTCTGCTTCCCTGTGAGCTAATGTGGACTTCAGTGCACACATCTGCCCTAGGGAAAAGCACGGAGAGATGCAGAGTGGAGCGGTCCCATTCTCAAAACCATTCACATCTGCAACATGCAGCAATGGCAAGAAACGAGGGCAGGACGGGGTGTGGAGGGAACAGGCAGAGCTCTAGCAACTGTGCAGCAACCTGAGTGCTGTCCAACAGCTGTGCTGGGGAGTTTACAGGATCCCAGTGTCAAACCACATGGTCAGAGCAAAGGTACTTAGGCACAAAAAGCAGGAACACTCTGACTACCAAGGAAAATGACATCCACTGCTGAAGGCAGATTGGATGGCTCCAACATCCAGAGTATTATGGAACAAAGAGAAGCTTAAAAGTTAATCCTTCAATAACTGCTTCTGAAACCTGTCAAAATCACCGCCTGTATCTCATTTGCTAATGGACCTGTCAGCAGCTCCTTAGGCTGCAGAGGTCATGATAGCAACAGAAAGTGCTACCTTGTTCTCAGGTTTGGTATCTCTTTTGCTCAGTAAATGTTTTTGATGTTTTCAGTTTGTGTGTACTCAAAAAACTCTTGCAAGCAAAGGATGGGTAAAGGATTTCACCTGCAACCTCCTTCATCCACCAGCATGGGAAGGAGGGAAAAATGTTACTTGTGATTTTAATAGAGCAGATACACCCACTGCCCCAGGGATGGTTCCCACATATAGCTATCCCAGAAGATACACCATGTATCCCAGCACTGGGTTGCCATACACCAGGTAAGCAGCATCAGCCCAGTGTGACACCTCTGCCACAGCCTGTTTTCAAATGCTTCAGAGAAACATCTGAAAACCAAACTGTCAATCTCCTCCATAAAGCCACTTCCAACAGCTGGAGAGACCAGTATGTCTTGAAACAACAGATTTAACATCCCATCCAAAATGCTCCTCATTGAGCAACAAGTGACCACAGTTATCAACTGACTGAACATCCATTTGCTGTTCCAGGTTTGATTCTTTCTTGGATTCTGCAATATCTGCTGTCACCAAGTCTCTCATTTACTGCGTGATTCATCTGTCCTTTGCTGCTGGAACATTCATGCTGCCTCCATCAGAAGATGGGACTAGTGCACTTGCTCCCTCTTACTTCTCTCTCTTTCCCCATCAGGAGTCCCCGTGAATATTTCAGACAAAAGAAGTATCACAGAATAGCTGAGGTTGGAAGGCACCTCTAGAGTCTGTCTAGTCCAAGCTGCCGATCAGAGTAGGTTCACCTACAACAGGCTGCCCAGGACCAAGTACAGTTGGGTTTTGAGCATCTCCAAGGATGCACACTCTACCACCTCCCTGGGCAAACTTTGCTAGTATTCAACCACCCCCATAAAAATGTTTTAAGTAGAATTTCCTGCATTTAAATTTCTGATCCTCATCCCATCATTGGGCACCACTGGCAGAAGCCTTCTCTACTGCCTCATAGAGTATTTTTACACATTAGTAAGATCCCTCTGGGACTTCTCTAGGCTGAAGAATCCCAGCTATTGCAGCCTCTCCTCAAGTGACAAAGGCTTCAATCCCTCATCTTCATTGCAGTTCACCAGACCTGCTCGGTGTGTCCATGTCTCTCTTTTACTGGGAAGTGCAGAACTGGAAACAGCTCATGTGTGTCCACCAAGGCTGATCAGAGGTGAATAACATGGTCACATCTGAATAGCTCAGTACCTCTTTCATTTCACTAACCACCAGAGTTTACAGCAGGTGCTAAGAGCTATCTTTAACTAGGAAACTGTCATCCTAACACACACCTCAGGCAGAAATTTCGGGCCTTGACATTTTCACATGCACAGAGCTTTTGTTTCCTACAATGAAGAGAAGCATTTTCAAAAGCTTTATCCCATCTTTGTATTTTCTTCAAAATAAAAAGGCATTTGTACTCTTGAAAACAGTAACAGGTCCCACTGCTTTTTCTGAAATTGGCATATAAAGTTAAACAGACTAAAACATATAGTTCTGGGATTTAAAAAGCCGAAAGAGCTTTCCTATTACTCATTTGTAAAAAGGAACAGTCCCAGAGTGAACAAACTCTGCTTCAGGACAGGCCCCTCTGACACTTCTCAGTGGCCTCAGACAGTCCACTTCTCTGTACGAGCTTCCACGCTTTTTACTAGGCCTTCTCCCAAAACCTCAAAGTCCTCCAGAATTGCCTCCACATTGGGAACACAGACCAGCTTGTTGTTCTGAGTTGTCATCATCCTTCCTTTCATGTTGGAAACCTGCAAGACAGAGAAAGATATTGTACATTTAGGTGCACCTGCTCCAGCTGCTTTGCAACCTCTGCAACCCTCAAATAAGAGACATGAATTGCTCTCCTGCCTTGTCATATCAAAACCCTGCTACACCACTACACCCACTTTTCTAAACTTTGCTTCTCTACTCCATTAATGCTTGTTATTAGAGTGCAAAGTGGAAAGAAGGACCTTCCAGCCCCTTTTAGGGTTTACCCTGGAGTTCAAAGACCACAAGAGAGTGAGAGAGGCAATGGCCAGGGGCATGGTGGAGATGCAGAGAATGCAGGTGCAAGGCACAGCCTGTGTCAGCAGGGCAACTGGAGTATGGAAACTGGACCCCACTGTGACCCTTAGTAAGAGCCACCTGGGCTCTGCTTTGCTCTTTGTTGTGTGTCAAGACCTCCAGTGGGAAAAAGGTCCTTAGCTCCAACAGAGGGAAAAAAAAAACAAAACACCCAAATCCCTCATGTTTGATCAAGCCATGCTCAGCTCAGAGGCAAGCATCTCCTCCTCTCATTTCAGACTGTGAATAACTGGGTTTCACAACCACAGTGAGGCTGATTGGCCAAAGCCCTCTGGCAATGAAGACGGGAGATAAATCACCCAGAGACTGTCAGCAGAAGAGCCTGGGCTGCCAACTCCGAGTCATGAGTCACCAGTTTCTTTGCGTCTTTCCTTCATAGAAAGCAGCGTGAATCACTCCAGCATGCCTCACACCTAGCTTAACCACCCTCTGGAGTTTGCCAACCCACACAGTGTAGCTGGAAAGTATCTTCATGCATCAAGAGGACTTGGGCACCATTAACCTAGGTTAGTCACCCCAACTTCTTGCAGGTTGGGTATTTCTGGGTAAGACCCCCAAAGCCATGGGAACAAGACAGCCTTCTGCACACACCAGATATCTTGATCAAATGAGGCATTGCCCACCTCCCAAGAGGAAACCAAAGAAGAACACCTGGGACAGAGCCTTGTTCTGACCCAGGATTATAGTGCTGGGGTTTGTCCAGGGACACACACTCCTTTCTCAGCTCTGCTGATGACTGTGGGCACTACGGCCACAGTCCTGTCTTGGTTTCACCCTTTCTAAGGACAGAAGTAGGAGTTCAATTTCTCAAAGGGCTTTGAAGCTGCTGAGAGACAAAGGATTTACAGCACAGGAAAAAAAAAAGAAAAAAAAAGAAGAAGAAAAAAAATAGTCCTTCAAGCTTTCAGGGTATAAAGGCAATGACAAGCTTAAAGTAGTCAAAAACTCACCTTAAAAGGCTGAGGCTGAAAACTCAAAGGTTTCCACAAAACTGCAATCACTTCTCCACCATGCTTGTCATAGAAGAACAGGGCGAGATCACTGAAGGCATCCTAGGTAGAAAACAAAGAGGTTGTGCCATACATCCTGGAGTCAGAGACCATTACTAACTCAGTCTCTTTACACAGGTTCACACAGCAGCTCCAAACCAGCCAGGCCCAAAATTGCAACTTTTCCAGTGGATTCCGAACAAGGAAAGCAACTGGCAGCACATGGACAAGTGTTTCTTTCCCTGAGTCCCCACCAGTTGGATCAAGCACTACCAAGCTGTCCTATCCCAGTAGCCAAGAGCCATGCCAAAAAGTCCGTAGAGCACCAGATGGCAAGAAGCATCCCTGCCACCAAAAGCTTTGCTACAGGGCAGCAAAGACAAACCTCATTCAAAGGCCTTTCACTGGAAGCCAGCATCTTGAGCTCTCCAATCTGCATAACCAAACTATAAAAGCTCCTTCTTCCCTCAGGACAAGCTGCACATGTAGTGCCAGTACACAGCATCCCAAAAGGAAACACAGCAGCAGAAATTTTACATGAGACAAAGTCCTGCAAGGTGCAGAGATGGAATGCTCAATGCTCTGCAGGAACCTGCTCTCCTTCCCTGCATGTTTCAGCAGCTGTGTCATTGAGCAGCCCCTTTGGCGGTGCTGGGCACCAGAGCTCAAAAAGAGATCACAGAAGTGTGGGGGTTGGAAGGAATCTCCAGAGATCATCAAGTCCAATCCCCTGCCAAAGCAGGTGCCCTGGAGCAGGTCGCACAGGTCAACATCCAGACGGATCTTTAATGTCTCCAGAGAAGGAGACTCCACAACCCCCTGGGCAGCCTGTTCCAGTCTTGCATGAAGAGATGACTGAGTCCACAGTCTGGTTTACCCTAAGCCCATGCAGGAGGCAGGGGATGAGCAGTGCAGAAGTAAACGATACTGTGCGTAAGCAACTTCTCAAACCCAAACCTGGCCCCACAGCTCACCAAGTCAGCAAAGTAGCTGTTCCCTGACACTTCACCTTGCTGGAAATTAACACAGCACCACACAGGACAAGCACATGGCCTTTGGAGCCACCAACTGCCATAAGCACAGACCCTCTGCTCCCTCTTTAGTCTTCCCCTCCATTGCTACTTCTCAGGTGCAACTCTGAAACACTCTTACAGAGGTCCCTGTATCATCATTGTATGATACAGATGATGCATGATGAGGTTTCCATCAAGATATGCATGGGAAAAAAAATCAACTTCAAAGGCAAACTTGGAAGGGATCTTGTATGGATGTACATGGACTGCAGTAAGAATAGAAAAAGGTGGATTGGGTTGGTATTACACCAGTGATCCCAAAGGGTGGGGTGGCATTTTAAGAGTAAATACCTGATAAGCATGGGTGGGTGGTGTTGTCTGCAACCTTCAGAGACAGATTTATGAGTTCGGACTTGAAGTATCGCAAACAGAAGGCAACACAACTAAACCTCAAGCTGGGAAGATCCTGAGACCTGCCAGCTCATTCCACTTCATGGGATCTTCACAGGGGCAAGGTTGGTCAAGGCATTATCTCTCCAATCTGGCTAGGAAAACCACTGTCTAAAAATACATTGAGAAAGAGGCAACCCACCCTGGCACTTCTCAGCCAAGAGGGATGGGTTATGCTCAGAATCCAGACAACGGGGAAGACTCTTCCTTTTGCTGGAAGGCAAACAGCAGGAGGGAGAGAATGCTGAAAGAAGGGCAGAAAGCTCAGGGCATGCTGATCACCAGTGTGCACTTTTCCAAATCAAAGGGAAGCAGAGAATGTGGAAACCCGAAAAAAAAAAAAAAAAAACACTACTGTACAGGGAGAGGTCTTGAGTGCCAGATCCCCATGAGAAAGGTAATGTGTTTCTTACAGGCATGTCTTCCTGGACAGGAGCCAGGAGCATCTGCAGGAAAGGAGCCCTCACAGGTTCAGCTCATTTCCCAGCAATACATGGTTGAGTCCAATGCCCAGCATCTTTTATCCAGACAGCAGGGAGCAGAGGGCAGATGCTAAAAGGATGGCATCCAGTTCAAAACCCCAGAAAAGGGCAAGCTTCTGCACTTGCACTACTCCCAGAATCATCCACGTGACTGTGCTGCAAGCCAGCTCCACCAAGCTGTGGAGATGTACATTTAACTCTTGGGAAACTGCAGCATTAAAAGGGTCTGGTGTATTAGTCACCACACTTCTGTTTGTACATAGGCTTGGGGAGCAAAAGCAAACAGAGCTGACGTCCCTTTCCACATCCCATGCTCCATGCCTAGTGCCACTGGGCTTGCCTGAGCCTGCAAACACCTTCCCCAAAGAAAAGTTTAAGAGAAAAGGCACAAAGCACATTTGAACTCGTATTCCCTTAGCAAGCTGCTCTACCTCTGGTTGCAACTCAGCTATAAAACACCTACAGGTGGTTCCCATCTCTCGGAGTCACAGGGGACTTGCAAGTTCGGGGCTGTGACTGGGACAAGCCTCATTGTTTATGCAAGGGGTAGGTGGCACCTCGAAGATTAGCTCAAGCTTTGTGAGGAGCCATCTGGGCTGCTGGAATTAAAGGATGGAGAAAGGTGGTGAGTAAAACAATGCCCTGATCTAAAATGGGATTAGTGGATTAAGCAGCTGTGGCTAAAGCATGGATTTTGCAATGAGGTAAGTGCTCATGGTTAGTTAAGCAACTACACTGTTGCTCATTGAATCACAGCTGCTGAAAAAGAAACAACAAAAAAAAAAGGAGCTTTTTGGAGAGGTCTCTGCACCCAACACGCACCTAGCTGCTCTTCCTGGTGCAACAGCAGTTCAAGTGCATCAAACATCATTTGCTCAGTGCTTAGAACATGCTGAGTGTGCTCAGCAAGGGATCTACCAGAATAAAGCCCTATTAAAGTTACTTTCAACAAATTACTACATCTGTGGTTGAAACATTAAGGTACTTGTCATTCTACTGGACTTGCCCTGATGCTCATAGGTTATGTCATACAGAAAGAAGCTTCCCTCACGCTCAAACAGAGAAAGGAGCACTGTCAAGAAAACCAGGCACAGTTTGGTGGAAAACAGTCTGGAAACAGGTGGAAAACAGGCACAGTTCTGGTGGAAACCAGAGCAGCTTTTGAAGAGCAAAGAAGCCCGGGTGTTAGGTTTGGGGTTCAGCTTGTAAAAGGTATTTCCAACGATTTAAACTTCTCCTCTCCTATGTGTCTCAGAGTCACATGCACATCCTTGTCCTGGGGGCTTGGGACAGTAGCAAAGTATGGCAAGGAAGACACACCTGTGGATCTGGTCAATGTTTATAAATATTTGAAGTGTAGGAGACAAAGGGAGATGGCCAACCTCTTCTCAGTGGCCTGTGGGGACAGGACAAGGGACAGTGGCCACAAGTTGGACCACAGGAGGTTCCGCATCAATGTGACAAAGAACTTCTTCATGGTGAGGGTGACAGAGCACTGGAAAAGGCTGCCCAGGGGGGTTGTGGAGTTTCCCTCTCTGGAGACATTCATGAGCCATTTGGATACTGACCTGTGCAACCTGCTCTAGGGAACCTGCTTTGGCAGGGGGTTGGACTAGATCTCTGAAGGTCCCTTGCAAGCCCTGCAATCCTGTGACTGTGGTTCTCCTGGCTGCATAAGCAAACACGCTTTGTCTACCAACCTACCAAGTCATCCAAGATTAATGTCTTCGGTCATTTCCCAGAGAACAAATCCTACAGGATGTCTGGAAGTCATGCCAGCACAGAAATGCAGCCACAAACACCCTGTTAGCTCACCAAAGGAGGACAAGCGGCTGATACCCTGGTAAGCACATGTGTGCCTTTACGTGTATACGTACACACACACATCCATCCCCAATCCTAGGCACTATGCTAAGGGTCACATAGTTGCTCTGCACCTGTAAGAAAAGATAATTTCCTGCCACCTCTGCCCCTCCAAGGGCACAGATCCAGGCAGAAAGATTTATTCCACGCTGAGAGAGCCCACAGAGCATTTTCAGTTTGTCTCTGCCTGTCTGGAGTCTCCATAGGAGGAGTCAGCCCCGTCAGTCAAAACAGGAAGGGAGCAGTCTAGCTACATCCCATGCACATAGTTTATATATTGTAAGAGTCTGAGAATTTTTAATATTACTAGTTCCTTCCTTCCATGCAGTAGTAAGATACACATTCCTACACTGTATGAGGAAGAAAGCAAAGTGCTATGAAATCTTCCAAATAGGTCTTATATGAAGGTGCAAAACACTGCTTTAGAGTGAGGGATGTTTACAGAAAAGCAGGAAACATTTTCCTGCTCATCCACACAGGAAGAGATCTCCTGGGTGTAAGGTGGGCAACTCCGCTGCCACAAGCTCTTCCACAGGCATATGCAGGCAGAGAAAGCTAAATATCAGTGAAAGAAAGTGCTTCACATCCAGTCACCTACTGAGGTAAAAGATTCACAGAATCAGAGAATCATAGAATTGTTAAGGTTGGAAGAGACCCTTAAGATCATCCAGTCCAACCATTAACCTACCACCACCAAGTCTACCCTTAGACCATGTCCTCAAGCACTGCATCTACCAGTCAATAAGAAACGTCAGGTCTTCTAACAGCTATTACAGACATGCAGATGGACATGGCACAGGCAGCTTCATCTGATTTTCCCCACCATGAGAAAACAGCTCTGGACTCCAGGACAGTGACAAAAGCCTTCGGGCTTTTTGACCTCCTGAATGAAGGTAGAGGGGCTTAGCAACCATCTCTGTAAGTCCAGTGTTCTCTGTATCATCTCTTGAGTTCGGAGGACAGCCAAACCACCCTGGAGCAGAAGCCACACTGACCAATCCTTACCACACCGTGTTCCCAGAAAACAGATGGGGGTTCTGCATTTCAAGAGTTGCCACAACACAGACCAGCAGCCATGATGGAGATCCAGTGGGAGCCTCATTTGAGGCACTCAATATTAATGTAGCCTTACTGGAGAATCCCCTGCAGGACCCAACCCAGGGTTTGTTCACAAAGATGCTTGGGAACGTAAGCATGAGAGAGGCAGGTGATGGGTTGAGGGTCCAGGAAAGCCTTCTCTGCAGGATGCCTGGCACCTGCCTTCCATCAAAAACATCTGCCTGCAAAGCCTTCTCATCTGGACAATCTCATAAACAGAACAGACATTTTCTATCAGAGCTGTCCTGGAATTGAAGAATTTGCCACCTGAATCCCATGACCAGCCTTTCATCTCTACCCAGAGCCTCCCAGACACCAAAGCAGCTCCATCAGACCAGCTCCTGCAGCACATCTCCTTGAAGCAGGAAAAATAGATCAGTCAGAACTCAACACTTCCCCTTCTTTCATTTTCCCATCTGATTAGGATCCTTGGGGAAGGCATGCTGCAACCCTTCAGCTTCAGATTGCTCATGCCTTGCTAAACCACTTCATTTGAGAAAAGCAGTGACCTCTCAGGACCAAACAGGCTGAACAGGAGAAAAGTGGGTCTCCTGGTTACTGGGCCAAGGATACTGGGGAAAATGCTACTTCCTGCCCCTCTCAACCCAATCTCTATGCCCAGTCATTTAAATCTCTTTCACATGGGAAGCTCAGACATGAACAAATGTTTCTTTTCTGCCCACAGAACAGTATTACTAGTTCCTTCCTAACATGCAGTAGCAAGATACACAGAAATAAACCCCACGACATTGCTTCATGGCAGATGTCTCCCTTTGTTGCTATAAACTCACCATAACCACACTATCAGCCTTAGTTACAATCCTATTGCTCAATTCTGTGGTTTGTACTATTAAGGGAGAGCAAATTACTCTGAGTCAAAGCCAGCCAATTCTGTGTCCAAGGGCCTTCTAACCAAAATGTCTCAGGAGGATTCACTGGTGTCACCAAACTCTTTTAGAGCAGCAACTTCTTGCTGTGTTTGGATAACCCCCAGGGCTCCCAGCCTGCAGGACAAGGAAGAGCTGATTGTTGCTCAGAGCAGTGAAAGTCAGGTGAGGAGAGATATAAAGGTGTAGAAGAGGCTACCCACTAAAGTCACTGCTAAGTACGAAGTCAATGTCTTTCCTTTACATTAACATCAGTACACCAAGATACAAAGTTGCATGATTTCTAACAGGGTGGTTTCCATTGACAGCTCCACCTCATCTGTTTGCTGGTGACCCTGTAGTGAAAAATCAACTTTTGAGGTCCTCCAACACAGATGAATGTGGCCAAGTTATCTGAGAGCACATGCAGCACCACCTCTGTGATTCTTCCAGAAGAAACACCTGTCTGCCCAGAGAGATTAATCGGCGCCTTCAGGTCTGCCTGCTGCTGATCTGAAAGCTACAAGAGCCAAGTGAACTGGTACTGCAAGATACCTCCAATACAACAGCTGTAAAGGGAACACAGCCATATCTCAGAGCCTTCAAGAAGGGGGAAAGCTCTCTAGAGAGGACTGCTGAGGCAGATTTCAGGCTCTCTACCCTGTAGCTCACTCTCTGGCGAAAAGCTGTGAACACCTCCTGCTCTGCTCCCTCCCAAGCACCCTTGGGCCAAAGAGTGAGACGCACCAAGCAAAAGCAAAAGCAACATTGCTTCCATTACCTTCCAAGGTAACATGACCTTTGCTTATATCCTTCACTCAGACATCAGTACATTAGATAAAGGACCAGCTATAATCTCTAACTCAACCAACCCTTATTCTATTACTTGTATTAGAGAAAACAGGCAATAAAAAATTTAGACAGCTTGGATGTCACTACCGACTGGACCAATTAAATCATAACTGTTGAAAGAACAATGAAAGTTGCTTTCCAGGAAAGCACTATTAGATTCTGGAGCCATTTGCTGACACCAAGTTGGCCAGAAGCACACGAGTCCTATAAACTGCAAAATTCAGATGAATTTCTGTATTGAGTGCCTCAAAACACAGCATGATTTGCTGCAAGCCTGTTAATAGCCTCCCCAGGGTGTCTGCTCTCCCCATAGGCTTGTCCAGCAGACTTTAGTTCCTCCTGAAGCAAGAAGTCAGCTTCCTCCTGCCAAGTCTCCATGACAGTTGCTTAGATACAATCCCTCTGCAGACATCAAGGCTCCAGCCACACATAAAGGGACAACTCCACTGCCTTGGGTAGCTGAAAGGCTCTGTTGAGCTCTAACCCTCCCTTCCAGCATGGGGTAAAGGAGTTCAGATTTAAGAAACTCCATTTCCTACCCAGATCTATGCCTAATCACCAAGGTTTCATGGTCGCAGGTCAAATCAACATTTGGGTAACAGAAGTGTGAGGCTGGTCTTGATAATCCTCCTCAGATGCTGGGTAGAGAAGAGTGAGAATTGTTCCACGTCACTGTGCTTCCTGCTCCCTCCTAAGAGTCTTGTGCAAGGTGCTCCTTCCTCTCCTTCCTGCATATCTTAGATCCCAAGAAATCCTGCAATGCTCTCTGCAATGCACTGCAGGACCCTCTATCTTCTCAACGACCTCCCTTCCCAAAGGCAGTACACTGGGCACCTCCTCTCCCCTGTCCCCAAAACCCTTCCAGCTAGACAAGCAGCACTACTTTTGAGGAAACTGCAGGACAATTTTAAGGTCTTCCTCAATTTAAGGCAGTCATGCACATAGTCCTGTTTTCTCCTTCCTTGTCCACCCCTGGGCTATCCCAACTTGCTGTGCCTGCCAGGGGGACTGAAGTTACACCTCGCTAGCCCTGGCAGATCTACTGAAGCCAGAGCAGATTCCCATATCCTGGGCTGTGATCAGCAAGCAAAGCAGTGGCAGGCAGCTTGGGAGGTAATGGGGCTGTGACCAGGGTGAGGAAAACTTCAAAGAAACCCTTGCAAGTTTTCTTTGGCCACCTAAGATAACTGGGTTAAGCTGAAAGGGGAGCTGGAACCTAATGGGCCTAAACATCTTCAGGTACCTCTAATTATTTCAGTTCTTTATGTGGACCTGGAGACAAGATCTGTCCCTTTCTGCCATCCTTCCTTGTAGATGCCACCATGGCCAAACCTGACAGTGGCAGCAGAGAAACACTTGGCAGCTATGCAGAAATAGCCAACTTGGGGGACAGCAAATGCTAAATCCTACAGAGCCCACAGGAGGCTCATTCACATCCCAGAAGAAGAAATGCTACCAAAAACTGTTTTGGGTTTTTTTGCAGGCACACCTCCTTCCCCAGCTGCCAGAACACAGCTAAAGCCTTCCTAGTTCCAGCTCTGCCTTCCAGAAAGCTGCCACTAGCATAGCCCAGCTGCCTCAGGGCCCCAAGCAGCCAAGAACACTGCAACAAGACAAAGCCCACTCAGAAGGAAACAAATTTTCACAATAGTGGCCAAACACTGGGACAGGTAGGTAGGAGATCTCCATTCCCGAAGACAGTCAGCACTCAGACAGACTGGGCTCTGCACAGCTACTCTAATGTCAAAGATGGCTCTTTCCTGAGCAGCAAACAGGACCGGGGACCACCACAGCATCCTTCTTGCCAAAGTCAGCCTGCAATTCCTATGGCAGTTCTGACACTGCTTACAGCCCTTCTGTGGGTACAGGATGGCAACAGCTGAAAGCCAAGTTCGGTTTTGAGCACAGGGGCATCACAGGCCCATCTCTGCACTTAACATTTCCTCAGTCACCACACACAAAGCTGGCAAAAAGAGGCAGAGACTGTACATCTGCAAAGTACCAGCTGTCCAGACCCAGTGCACACAGAACCACTGCCACGCTGCTATCTCCCTGGCTTGCTGAGGTTTCAGCACTGCCATATGGTGGAAAAGCACTGGGTTAATAACTTTGTACACTGATGTTCTCCATGTATCCACGTTTCCAACTTCCTCTGCCATCACACACGTAACCAGCCACAGTGAAACCAACATTCAGCCTCTAGGGCTTCATGGAGCCTTTGGCCTAGCAGGAGAAGCCCTTCAGTACACTCCCCAGAAAATACTGGTAGCTATTTTCTAGTATGGTGGAAAATAAGGAGCCATCATACCAGTCCATCTGGTTTAAGAAGCCATGAAAATGTAATTAACTGACTACAAACGTCTTAAAGATAGTTTCTTCAGGAAAAGCTCCAAGTGCTTTGTATCTGTGGTCATTCTAACATCAGCAGCACTCACCCCCATGGAATAGGTGGTGTATTCACCTGATCTTCTACTGAAGAAGCAACTTCAGATGCACACAAAGACTCAACATGCCATCCAAAATACACGAAGATGTCACCACCTAGGTCCTGCAGCAGCAGGGTCACTAAGGACCTGAATGACAGGAGGGAGCTCCCTCCTAGATCCTGTGCCTCCCCGCCCAGTTGTGCTTACTCTTAGCTCTTGGAGGTAGCACTGTACGGGATCATAATCCACCACAGGAAAGAGGATCTTCAGTGCAGCACTGTTCTTCACCACACCCCGGGAAAATGACTTCCGTGGCCTGTCTATGTTCTCCAGATGCCGAGGAATCTGACTGGAATTCAGGTGGATAAGAACATCGTAGAAGTCCAAAGGAGGGCGGAAGACCATCTGCAGGAAGAAAAGACCAGTGCTACTCAATATAGGACACGAGAGGAGCAATGAATAACTTTACCCAAGTCCTTGCCTGCATTTTACTCGCTTCTCCTTAGAAAGCAATCAACCAAATAATTTTTGAGAGATTAATGTCAGAAGTTTACCAAAACATTCACATGAAAAACATGGTTGTGGTGGAGCTTTGCATTAAAGGGTAAGGAAGTTTGGTATAAAATAAAACCCCTTGTGTCACAGATATCAAAGGGTCTGGGAGTGACTGGGCTTGGATTCAGGGTGATTCCCAGTTTGGCACCGTAAGTCCACTTATATTCAATACACCCAACTATCGCGTTTACAGATGCACCAATACTACGATGCACCTTCAGTCTAGAGATATGCAATGGACTAACTTGTCCAGGCTTAAAAAGCTTGGTGGTGTCCAATAAGAGCTCTCACAGCTAGATTAATGAACAGTGCAGTTAATGAAGCGACAGAAGTACAGGTTCTGTTGGATAGCTGGTGATAAATACACTGCCTGCAAAGCACATGTGAGTACCAAGAGTATGAATAATATGGCTGACTGCAAATGTATTTAACTATGAAACAACTCTACAGAGATTTCTAAGCCTCCTAGGAAAGCACTTGGTTATGTCAAGTGTTCAAATCTGAACCAACAGGCATCCCCTAGTGGGGGGAAGAGAAGTTCAGACTACCAACTGATCCCAGAATCACAGAATATCAGGAGCTTGAAGAGACCTTGAAAGAGCACTCAGTCCAACCCCCTGCCCGAGCAGAAGTCAAAGATGTCCTTCCACTTGTCTGCAACAGTATTTTCCCTCATGGTATCCCACCTCTCAAGCTTTTTTATACAATTTTCTTACTTTCAGGTGGAGTTCAAATTACTCTAGTCATACATACCTTTGTCATGATCTTCTTGCTTCACTTTTAAATGTACAGGTTTAAAGAAATTCAGAGCACATGCTCAGTGAGGGGTGGTTGTACTTTGGGGGCAGGTAGCCTTTGGGGATGGAGGTATGTCCATATATTTTAATGAGATTATAATGAGCAAGGTTCAACCAAAAGACGTGTTTCTGAACACACACAAAAAAAAAAAACACCCAGAAAAAAAATATAGGAACCGCTGTTTTAGGGTAGCAGCTATGCAGTTTATCAATTCCATCATACCACCAAGTTCCCATACCTGTGGTGTTATCAAAGAGCCTGACCAGCATGGAGGATGGAGTGGAAACACTGTGTTCTGCTCAGTTATTGCACCAAGCTCCCCTGGTGCAGCCAACATCTGAGGTTGCACATTACATTGTTTAAGGGACTACCAGAGCAGACTCTTTGCATATCAACCACATTCACCCTGGTTTCCCTAACGCTGTTCCCTCTCTTCAATGTTACCTCCTGTACTTATCCCACATGGAGCAATGGATCCTTACTGGCCACCCCATTCCCTCTGAGCTGAGACACATCCCTGATTCAATATGGGTTTTGCTTACATCAAAAGACTCTCTCAAAAGCAATGTGGTTCCCCCACCGCCTTGTCCTGGTGGTTTGGTTAAATGTACTCTGGACTACCAAACTGCACCAGGAAGGAAACTGATTGCCACATCCCAACTATCCAGAAAGCTCAACTCCTAAAGAAGGGAGCTGTTCCCTACCCACATCAGATGTCTAACATGAAGGGCTATGCTCTCTACCCTATTGGTATTCCCAGGCTCACACTGAAATCCAACCACTGTCCCCAGAACTCAGGGTCAGAACCTGCAGAAGAGCTTTTCAGAGACCCAAGGTCTCTCCAGCCCTGACCACAGCAAGCCCACCAAAGTGCACGACAACACAGTGGGTAGTTGAGAGAGTGACAGATGGTGATCTGAGATAGGTAACTGTGCTTAACGCAGAATCCCAGAATAAAAAAGGGAGACAGGAGCCTAACAGGAGCCAAAAGGCACCCAGGGGTCACAAGGAGCTACATGTAGTAACAACACAGCTTTGCTGTCCAAGAGGCATTGCCACAGAGGGCAGCAGCGTCTTCCACCAAGCAAAGAGGCTGACAGCAAGTCCCATTAATGGAGGGGAGCAATCCCAGAAACATAAATATTTGGACAAGCAAGTGAAACTAACTAAAACTGCAAATATTTTATAAAGTCATTTAGGTTGGAAAATACCTTTAAGATCATAAAGTCCAACTACTAACAAAGCACTGCCCAAGCCATCACTAAATCGTGTCCCTAACCCCCACATCTACACATCTTTTAAATACCCCTAGGGATGGGGACTCCACCACCTCCCTGGGCAGCCTGTTCTGGTGATTGACAACCCTTTCAGTGAAGAATATTATCCTAATATCCAATCTAAACCTCCCCTGGCACAACTGTCCTGTCCTGTCCTGTCCTTGTCCTGTCATTTGCTGCTTGGTAGAAGTGACCAACACCCACTCAGCTACACCCTCCATTCAAGGAGTTGTACAGATTGATAAGGTCTCCTTTTCTCCAGGCTAAACAACCACAAGTGCCTCAACTGCTCATCACACTTGTGACCTAGCCCCTTCCCCAGCTTTGTTCCCTTCTTTGGGCACACCCCTGCACATCANAATACCCCTAGGGATGGGGACTCCACCACCTCCCTGGGCAGCCTGTTCTGGTGATTGACAACCCTTTCAGTGAAGAATATTATCCTAATATCCAATCTAAACCTCCCCTGGCACACCTGTCCTGTCCTGTCCTGTCCTTGTCCTGTCATTTGCTGCTTGGTAGAAGTGACCAACACCCACTCAGCTACACCCTCCATTCAAGGAGTTGTACAGATTGATAAGGTCTCCTTTTCTCCAGGCTAAACAACCACAAGTGCCTCAACTGCTCATCACACTTGTGACCTAGCCCCTTCCCCAGCTTTGTTCCCTTCTTTGGGCACACCCCTGCACATCAATTGTCTTTCTTGCAGTGAGGGGCCCAAAAGCTGAATACAGAACCAGAGGTGCAGCCTCACAGTGCTGAGTACAGGGTCACTGCCCTGATCCTGTTGGCTGCACTAGTTCTGACAGAGGTCAGGATGCCATGGCTTTCTGGGCTACCCGGATACACTGCTGGGTTCATCTTCAGCTGGCTGTTGACTCCTAGGTCCTTTTCTGCCCAGCAGCCTTTCAGCCACTCACTTTTCCCCAAGCCTGTAGCTTTGCATGGGGTGGTTGTGACACAAGTGCAGCACCTGCACTTGGCCCATCAATCCAGCCTGTCCAGTTCCCTCTGTAGAGCCTTCCTTCTCTCAGGCAGACCAGTGCTCCCACACACCTTGGGTCCAACTTGTGGAATATGTGATACAGGAACATAGACAGAGGTGTGGGACGCTGTGCAACTTGGCACTGGCAGAGAATCCACTGCTTGGAGCTGGTTTACAGCCAGGCTGAAGAGAACACACATGAAGAACGCCAGTGACCAGCACTGACTCCCAACTTCTGGTCCATGCAGAGCAAGTCCATGGCTATTGTACCCAAAGAAACAGAGCTGACAATGCCACATCTACATCAGTGTGAGCAAAGACCAAAAAACCCTCAGAGAACTCTCTTAGATACAACATAAGAGAAGACAACTCCAAGATGTGCTGCAAACATTTTTGCCTTCTCTTAGCTCCACGCTTTGCTTACAAAGAGATTAGCAGCCTGGTCACAAACAGTATCCCATGTTTATCCCTTAGGAATATCATAGGCTTGGGAGGATACTGGTACAGACCATCTGTGGGCATGAGAAAGGATCTTGCTACAACAGCCATGAGGAGAGGAGGAAGGAGGATCACAGTGGCAGAGTTGCAGGGTTGAAAAGATGCTATGGACAGGCAACTGTTTGTTTTGGGAGCTAATAACCCCCAGCTCACAGTGCACTTCCTGAGTCTTGGTTCTGGGTCAACACTGCAACTCCAACACCACAGGCACATCTCAGAATCACAGAATTGTAGAGGTTGGAAGGGACCTCCAGAGATCACTGAGAAATCTTCTGTGGTACAACTTGTGACTATTGCCCCTTGTCCCATCCCTACAGGACACTGAGAAGAGGTTGGCCATCTCCCTTTGCCTTCCACAC
>VXBZ01005617.1:0-68447 GCA_013399135.1 Heliornis fulica | reverse complement strand
AAGTAAAATGTAACAGCCTTTAGTGAAGTGTGGAAGAAGTGAAATTAATTTTTTGGTCATCCATGCAAATACAGGTAAACCAGATCCTAATTATAAGACATAATTAATTACTATTACAAATTGAATAAGTCAACAATTGCTTGCTGCAACATTTAAACAAACTGTGTTTTTAAAACTTGCAGTAATCAATCTCTGTGTCCTATCAGACATTTTTGCTGTTATGGCAAGCAAGATGCTGAAGTACCTCTGCTAACCATGAGCCAGCAATGTGCCCTCGTAGCCAGGAAGGCCAAAGGCATCGTGGGGTGTATTGGAAGGGGGGTTGCTAGTAGGTCAAGAGGGGTCCTTCTCCCCCTCTATTCTGCCCTGGTGAGACCTCACCTGGAGTATTGTGTCCAGTTCTGGGTCCCTTAGTTCCAGAAGGACATACAACTCCTTGAGAGAGTTCAGCGCAGGGCCACCAAGATGATAAAGGGAGTGGAACATCTTCCTTATGAGGACAGGCTGAGGGAGCTGGGTCTCCTCAGCTTGGAGGAGACTGAGGGGTGACCTCATTAATGTTTATAAGTATATTAAGGTTGAGTGTCAGGAGGATGGATCCAGGCTCTTCTCAGTGATGACCAGTGATAAGACAAGGGGAAATGGGTCCAAGTGGGAGCATAGGAAGTTGAATGGAAGGAAAAACTTGCACTGTGAGGGTGATGGATCACTGCAACAGGCTGCCCGGAGAGGTTGTGGAGTCTCTTGTGGAGTAGTGATGGACACTACTGAGTAGTGTCCATCAAATGAAACAGAAATAATTAAATGGACATAATGGTTTGATAGCATTATGATAGTTTAGAATATGAACCAAATAGTCTTCCATTTTTTATGTGTTAAAGATTATATGATTTTAACTTTCTTGCAATTTTTCCAAAGTTTGGAAAACTTTAATAGATCTTGTATAGATGTTGTTCTAAAAGTAGAGTCATTACCCAGTGTGCAGTATGCCAATATATATATACAGAGAGAGATATTTGGTTTATTTCTTGTCTGTGCAGGCGATTAATTTTAGTTTGTGGCTCAGAGGAGAAAGATTATATGCCACTTACATGAGATAGTCACAAATGCAAATCAACTCATTTATATCTATTTTTGTTGTCATGGAATCACAGAATGGTTTGGGTTGCCATGGGCAGGGACACCCTTCATTAGACCAGGCTACCGAAAGCCCATCCAACCTGGCCTTGAACACTGCCAGGGAGGTTGCAGCCACACCTTCTCTGGGCAGCCTGTGCCAGGGCCTCACCACCCTCACAGGGGTTGGTTTGTTTGTTTTTTGTTTCTTTTTTCCTGATATCTAATCTAAATCTACTCTATTTTATTTTAAAGCTGTTAACCCTTGCCTTGGATACATGGCCTTGTATCCTGGGTTCATCTAAGAGAAGGCTAATTTTCACCAGAGGTTGAGATGGGACAGGAGAGGTGACCCAAACTAACTGAAGGGAATATGCTGTACCATATCACATCCTGCTCAGTGTAAAAGAGCACTAGTTGGGGCAGGGTGGCATGCATCCAGGACACATGGTTTGGGGACTGTCCAGCTTTTTGATGGATCTGAACATACAGCCTGAGCTGTACCTTGTTTTTTTGTGAGAAACTGCATTCTGTATCACCAGTTTTGTATATTTTTGTCATACTGTTGCTGTTATTTCCCCCTCCGTTTGCTGTCCCAGTAAACTGCCCTTATCCCAACCCATAAGTTTTCCTTTCATTTCCTATCTTCCTCTTCATCTCACCACAAGTTAGTATCAAAAGGCATAAAAAAAGATTGCCAACATACAGCTCTGTCTCATAGTACAACCTGCCAAAATTTCCCCTGTATTTAGCATTACTTGGACTGAATAAATAGCATTGCAAAGACCCAAGAAGACAGAAAACAATCTTTAAAGAAGCATATATTACTGAAAATGGGTAATCTAGAATTACCGGATGAATGAATAAAAGATATTACTGTTGTAAATATACAGTTAAAACTACTTGATTTGCAGCTGCCTTGATAATTTCTAATTAAGCATCTGAAGACTCTCTAACATATTAGCATATCAATAGGAATATAATTATATGTTCTTTCTTCATGTAAACTTGTGTTTCTTACATGGAAACCTTCACATTCATTTCACATAATTTCACATTCATTACTGTAGCTTTAATTTTTAAGTCTTGTATGAATTTTCGAGTTCACTTCTTTACATGGACCAAAAATACTAGATTGTTATCAGTAAATCAAATTTTATAGAGATACAACTATGTAGATATACCAAATGATAGGTAGGTAGGTAATTAGATCAATTGATAAAAGGACAGCGAATTGTTTCTAGAGTTCCCTGAAATTTAAAGTGTCTATCTAGTTAATGATTTTTATCAGTATTTTGGGTTTGTGCGGCAAGGTTTCAGTAGTTGAGGGGGTGGAGGGGGCAGGGTGAGATAGGAGTTGTCCAAGACCAAGCCAGTCAGCAACAGTGGTAGTAACTCTCTGATAACATATTTAAGGACAGGAAAAAACTCCAGCAAATGGCTTTTTTTTTTTTTTNTTTTTTTTGCCACCAGAGTAAGGAGTGAGATATAATAAACTTTGTAGACACCAAGACCAGTGAAGAAGGAAGGGTAGGAGGCACTCCAGATACTGGAGGAGAGATTTCCTTGCAGACTGTGGAGAATGATGGTCACTGGAAGATAATCATGGAAGATGATGGGGAATTGAGGTTTCACCTGCACCCTGTGAAGGACACCACAGTGGAGCCAGATGAAGGTGGAGACACCTGAAGGACACTGTGACCTGGTGGGAAACTGGTGCTGAAGTGAGCTACTGACAGAACCTGCAGGTGCAGAAGAGGAGCACACATGAGAGCATCTTTTCTGATGGAACTTTTTACACTGCAGTGTACTGTGTTGGAACAGTCTCTTCCTGGAGGTCTGCATCCCACGGAAGCCATGTTGGGGCAATTGGTGAAGAACGGAAGCTCCTGTTGGAATGACTCACATTGGAGAAGTTCATCTCTCTCATGGGAGACAGTCCCCATGCTGGAGCAGGGAAAGAATGTATGGAGTTCTCCTCCTTAGAAGGAAGGAGTGACAGAGGTAATGCATGATGAACTGACCACAACCTCTATTCCCAAATCCCTCTGTGCTGTTCAGGGGAAGGAGGGAGATAAATCATGGGTAAAGTTGAGCCCAGGAAGAAGCGAGAGATAAGGAGAAGTGTTTTAAGATTTACTTTTATTTCTTAATATCCTAATCTGTTTTGAATGGTTAATAAATTAGATGCATTTTACTCTGTATGGAGTCTGTTTTGTCCATGGAGTTGATTACTGAGTAATCTCTTGACCCACAAACCTTCTCATTATATGTTTTTCCCCTGTCTAGCTGAGAAGGGTAGTGACAGAGAGGCTTTGGTGGACATCTGGACTCCAGCCAGGGTCAACCCAACATTCAGATATAAACACCAAAGTTAATATTAATGAGGAATTAATTGTAACATGGGATTAAGCAGTACTTTAGGGAAAGCATTTTTTTTAATCTGAAAAATAGATTATATTTTTGTAATGACCACATAAAATCTGTAATATAGATACCATAGAACACTAGAGCCATAGAACCAGAGAATTACGGAATGGTTTGAGTGGGAAGGGACCTGAAAGATCATCTAGTTCAAACACCATGGGCAGGGATGCTCTCCACTAGACCACGTTGCCCAAATCCCCATCCAACCTGGTCTTGAACACTTCCAGGTACTAGGCATCCACAACTTCTCTCAGAAACCTGTTCCAGTGCTTCACTATCCTCCTCAGGAAGTTATTTCTTTCAGTGTACCCATTATGTAGACTTTCACAGCAATTTCATTCTTAGATGGGTAGAAACAAACAGTAAATGTATTAATTCCTATGGCAGTTCTACATATTAAGTACCCCATCAATCTAGAGCAGGTGTTAGATAATAGACAGGAAAATGCTATCAACTCCTCTTAGCTAACTGAATGTTAGACTCTTGCCATGCAAAAAGGTTTAGATGATAGAGCCAGTGTAACCTATCTTGTGCATATCATGTATTATGTTCCTGCCAGTTTTTACGAAGATTTTGCAATATCATAAAAGTATATAATAATTGGAGTGCAATATTTTCCTCTTAAGCTGTTAATTGGAAAAGACTTTGCTTTTACTGCAGAAAAAATGCAATCTGCAATGCCTACTTTTATTAACATATATTCCACTGCATTTGTCTAAAAGCTGAACAAGTTCCAGAAGAATAAAGAAGGCTTTTTTCCCAAGATAAATTAAAATAACTCAAGAGTAAGGCTTTTTATGATACTTGCCAATTACAGCTGGAAACACTTGGAATAAGTATATGCTCTCCAAAGAGAAATACTAGTGATTTCCTGTATATACTAACATACATCCTACATCATTACTAATATTCCTATCACACAATAGAGTGTCATGTACCACCTTGCAAAATTTGTCCTATTAGCTGACTTTTTAAGTGATGTATATGAGGTGTAGTTATACCCATTAAATTTGTGTCTAATATCCTAGAATATACTGGTTATAGCTATTACAATTTTCTAATAATTGAGAATTTCTCCAGAATTATTTTCTCACAAGAAATTAACTTCCAGCAACAATAAAAGAATCTTCTAATTGTTTTCTGTTCTATAGTTATGGTTCAGGATTCCTAGCTTTTAAAAAACAGCAGTGATTTTTCCTCTTGCATCCCACTATACAAAGATACATGTTCACAGTGTGCCCATGCTCACACCTTCTTGTAGTTTAGGAAGAAAGAGAAGTAGGAGCAATGTTTTTATGCTAACAACAGACCTACTAAATACATTCCAAATTCTAATTTCAGTGCATGTATCAAGAAATCTGTGTTTGATAAGTTTGTTTTTTTTTTTAATACAGACGTGCAATGCCTGACTACAGCTTAAGTATGTACTCTGCTCTCTAATTTCAAAAATGTCTCTCAGATAGAAAGGAATGCCAGAAACAATAAATATTCTCAAAATATAAATTGTCAGCCCTATATGCTCTGGATCATATTTTAAGATCAGTGGTATTTTAGCACCATATTTTGCAATACTTTTTTTCTTCTTCTCCTCCACCCCACCCATGCAGCTTCCATTAACTTTAGTTGCTTCCTACAAGAACAAAGATTTCTGCATATTTTATTCCAGTAATTGAGTCAGCTGTACAAGTAAGAGATGTTTAATAAATTACCAATTGTGAAATGAGAGGGTTAAGTGACTTGCCTAATGGGATGCAGAAGCTTTCGTATGGAGGAAGAGATTGGATTTAGTTCTATGTCTATTAAGGAAAATATAATTTAAAATATTTTATAACAGCATATTCTTCTATCTTGTTTCATCCTGACATGTTTACAGTTTTCTGTGTTCTCATGTTATTTTACAGATTTAGGTTAGGGTTAGGGTTATATTGTTATGAATATAATCCATAGTGCAGTGAATATGGGGTACTGCAGATGGTCATCATGGGGTATGGAAAACGCTCTAGTGAAGTATGATGCAGTGTCAGACTGTAAGCAAAAGGCTAGGAGTCACACATGAGAACAGGAGAAAACAGGGCAGAAGAGGTTACATTTATTTGTATTTGGAACTGGTGTGATAACTAGAATCATGTGTGTTACTCAAAATTCAGGAGGTATTCCAGTAACTGGAAAGAATTGTGAGAATCACTGAAACACTGAAATATGTACTTAAAAGATTACAACTACTCTGTCAAATTACCTATGATTTGACTAAGGCACTGGCTTGATCACTACTATATTCACAAGGAACATAAATTTGAAAATAAACTGGACAAAGAAATAACTGACAAAGCAATTTTGTGCTGAAATACGTTGATCTTGGATAGACAATGTAGCCACCCCAGAGAATTTCCAGGGTGGTTATTGCTGCAGAACTGGCTAAACTTGACTTAGATATTTATAAAATGTTAGTAGAAGGTCTTCCTGAAGATACAGAAATGGTCATGTACAATATTATTTTTTTTTTCCCCATAGTGGAAATGATTAGGGGGCATTTTGTACAAGATGTAATATAAGAGGGAGTAGTCACTGCAGACAATGAGACAGCATATAAACATTCAGCAGAACAGCAGTTCAGGAAATTTCACCCGACTGAGCTGAAGACACTCTTGCAAGGACACCTGCAACACAGATTTCTGTTGCCATCCATGCAGTGGCTTGCTATTCTGTTTGAGTTATTTGATTCCTTAAAAAAGTCTTACTTATGCTAAGATCCCAACAAGTTATAGATTTTTATCCAACACCCTGATCATAAATGTCTGTGCAAAAGACTATATTTCATATAGGAAAAAAAGGTTATGTTAATATATTTCATGTTAACTGTATTGACCTAGTTCCTTCCATTGGTTTGGTATAAATGCCCATGGCATTTTCCAACACCTGAAATTCACATCAGAAATATGATGAATGATACCTTTCTAATCATACTGATATTCTTCTCTATCTGGAGAAAGGGAATGTTGTGCCTTTTCCAGAAGAGCAAGTAGTATGCTTGATATGGAAGGGGGAATGAAATTTTGAAAGTCTGTTTTTTCATCAGGTAGAGGTGGAGATTAAGGACTTGTAATTCAGAAGAACAAAAACCAAAAATATAGTTTAGTTTCAGAGGTTCTTGAAGTAACCTCCTAGGGACAAATGAGGCTATGCATAATTTATTACCAGTCACTGAGTTGACCGTAATCAAGCCTGAAAGCAAGGACTGACCAAAAATTAAACAGTGGAAATCAGGAGAGTCATATAAAAATAGTTTTCCTTCTCCATTTTTACTTATTGCACTTCATACTACTAAATACAAGAGGTCCAGGAAGCAATCTCAAGTACTAGGAGCCACTTTTTCATTACTTAAATATAAGTGCATCACTGCACCATTGCACCTACCTCTCTCCAAAATAAGTCTCCTACAGAGAGGAACAGACCTAAGCAATACTGATATGAACTACTTGGCTTTAGACATAGAAATTGGTTTCTTATCATCTTTTGCTTAGTCCTGAGAATTATGCATCTGTAATATAATAAAACTTGCTTTATTGTGGCTTGGGAGTTTTGGTTTTGTGGTTTGCTAGTCATATTGTTGGGGTTGTTTGTTTGTTTGTTTGTTTGTTTGTTTCCACAAAACCTAAGGCAGATATCTAATAAATAGAATTGATTTTACCAGAGTTAGACCACACTGTACTAACATGATACGTTTCAGTGATAAGAAAACTTATTTGTAGCTATAGGAAATCTAGATTGCTTCTTTCTCAAGATAGTGAAATGTTTGCTATAGTGTCATGTGGCATTGGAAAAGATAAGAATTAATGGACATCTTGCAGAGTGATTAATGGCGATCTCATAGGAAGATAGAAGCAGGTAATACTGAAAGGGATGATATAATAAAAAGTGAAATAACAAGCAAAAATCATCAAGTATTCCCCTGAATTACATTGGAATGAAAATTGGATATGTGCTAATGAAATTTGCTTCTTAGACAGATTTGAAACTCATTGTCAATAGTTCTGATTACAGAAGACTGAGATATCACATATAAATAACTTTGTAAAAATGTGACAAATAAAATTGAATGAAACAATGCAAGTTCTAAAATTGTTGACCAAGGGGCTAATAACAAAAATGTCTGAAACAAACTGGAACACTATTATTAGGCAATTACTGGGGAGGAAAATTGACTAGCTTTAGTAATTTCATCACAGTGTGACAAAGAAATAAAATTCAGTCATAAGGAAATAATCTGAAATGTGGTTTTCTCTCCAACAAGAGAGTTTAAACAGATAGCTGAGATTGTTACCTCTGTTCCAAGTCTTAATGGAGGTTTTCTATACAATACATTATTTTGGGCATCCATGGTTCAAGAATTGTAAACTCAAACTTAGGAAGCATAGAGTAAGATTAATAAGAATAAATAGAATTTTATAAACAGAAAAAAAAAGAATTTGACTTGTTCAATACACAAAACTAAATACTAAATGCTAATATATTTGATATCTATAGTATATTAAAATATTATTTAAACAATAGATATGTAGGAAAATACCAAAACAAACAAGCTAGAATTTATCAGAAAGAAAAATATAAAATTATTATTTATGAAATTTATTTTATATTTTAAAAAAATCTTTATCTCATTAAAGATGCTTCAGAGAATCCTTGTGAAAGGACTTTTGAGACATAAAAATAAGATTATTTTCAAATCTGTAAGTGAATTTTAAAATATGTCCCAGCAGAAGATCAGGTGTAATGGCCAAAAATCCCATTTCAAAGCTAAAATATTTGCTAGGAAAATGCACCTGATATTAGTAGAGACTTACACAAAATTTCAAGCATATGGCATGTTCTCCACAAGCTAAATCATTTACAGTAGTACTTAATAATTTTGATCCATAGTGATATCCTGAAAAACTTCATATCTTGTTCCTAAGAAAATCAGTGAGAAAATGACACTCTAAAATACATTTCCGTTTTCTTGACTCTGGATCTGACTTGAAATTATGACCTTCACTGATTTCTCAGTGATGACCAGTGATAGGACAAAGGGAGCTGGGTCCAAGCGGGAACATTAGAAGTGGAATATAAGTAAAATATTTTTCACTCAGAGGGTGACAGATCACTGGAACAGGCTGCCCAGAGAGGTTATGGAGTCTCCTTCTCTGGAGACATTCAAGACCAATCTGGATGCGTTCCTGTGTAATTTAGTCTAGTGGATCCTGCTCAGGCAAGGGGGGTTGGACTAGATGATCTTTTGAGGTCCCTTCCAACTCCTAACATTCTGTGAATCTGTGGTGACTGTACTCAGACATGAAAGAAGCTTCAGGCTTGCCACCACTTACCTCAGCAGTGATTCCCTGGAATGAAGCCCAAGCAGGTATTTATGGAGGGCACTGAAGTACTTTCTATACAGTACCTATTCCATCATACCATGCTCGGTATGGTCTCAGGACAAAAGAGCAGTTTAAAGATATCCTTTATGCTTCTTCTGTCATACAAGAACAGAAGAATATTATATTCATGTTTCCAGGCAAGGCACAACATAAAATCTTAATTTTCTTTAAAAGCAAAAACCCTATTTGCAGCTGTTTATCTGCAAAGGTATCTAACTTTCATCCTAATTAAGAAATGATTGCTATTTCATAGTGCAAATGCATTGAATAAATTTGAGATACAGGTCCTAAGTTTCTATGAGTGTATAAGGTCCACAGATACATGGACCTAGAAGTACAAATTGAAACAAATCTAGGTAATTCTTATTTCTAGTGATTTAACCATTTTGTTGGTTTTAATAACGTAACAGTCAGTCCAGAAACAAGAATTGTCTCAACATTATGATCAGAGACATTGATAACAAGGTACTCTGAAACTTCAGATAACATGTTGCATTTAATGAAGAAAGAAAAAAAAAACCCCAAAACCATGTTATGTATATAAATACATGTATTTATTTCTTAAAAATAGTTTCAGTGGGTGTGAAATTTTGTTATAAATACAAGCCAGCATGAGAAGGTTTGGTCATGTCAGGTTCAAAAGGAACCATAACCAGAATGTGAGACTGTTGGAAGGAGGTCCCTTCCAACTCCTGACATTCTGTGATTCTGTGATTGACACTGTCCCATTAATTTCCACTTGCAAAATCTTAGCCACGGAGCTTCATAAAAAGTCTCATCAATAATTTTGATGTAGATGAAAACCTGATATATGGATAGAGTTTGTTTCAACCACATAAGATCAAAGACAGTTATCCATGATATAGGAAGCAGCTGAGTAACCAAATATATGGTTTGTGGAAGCATATAGATGAAAAATATAACTTTGCCTCAATGCAATTTCACTCTGAAGTATTTTTAATCCAAGATACATATACATTGTACAAGTCTTTCATGTTTACTATTCCATAATAGGAATATTATAGGAAAATATGGAAGACATTTGTAATCAACATAAAAATTAATATCTGAATTTAAACATCCAGAGTCATGGTAAATGTCTTTCAAACCCAGCAAATCTCCTCAGGGCTGGTAGATAAGGCACCAGGCATATAGGAGATGGTTATTTCCAGAATGGCAGCTGGATGATAGACAGAAAAAGGGCACACACACAAAAAAAAAAAAAAAAAAAAAAAAAAAAAAAAGGAAAAATCTATATTTTGGTTCGCAAATCAGTTCAGAAATATAATTTTTTTTAGGTCATTTCATCTTTAACAAAATGTGTAGTTGAAACCTGTGTTGATGCCCTCATGTAAATAACTGTAAGTCACTGCAAAACAAGAAAATGAGCTAACACTAACATTTTTTGGATGAAAGAACACTTCCTAAAATAGGAATCAGTGGAAATATTATGATGTATAATAATTCATATCAATTTTATACATAACGATGTAGTAAATTATTAAATAATATGTATTATCAATATTTAATCTTGCATTTAAATGTATGATACATGGATGTATGAGATAGTAATACTTGGAGATATATAACAGATATTTAATTGTTGTGATAGGTTTCACCTACCCTAATTTAAATTGCTAATTTCATTGTTTGCATCTTATTTTAATATTGTTAGTTGCTTCCTAGTCAACCAAAAGAGGAAGGTATCTTTTGAACCGGACTCATCTGCAGTCCTGACTTGTGCTGTAATTTCTCTCCATAGAGGCAGTTAAGAGAATTATCTCAGGTCATTGCAGACATCTGCATTTGGTCAAACATATCCCACCTCTAACATCATAAATCAACCTCTATCAACCCCACTCTTTTGTATTGTCTATCTTCTATTCTGTGCATTTTGCATTTATGTACAATTTGGTTTTATCATCATTACAGTCACTACTAAGTTCAGTGACACTGGACAGGCATGACTGAAGTTGTATCTTTTCTTAAATTCACCTATATGAATTTCCTGACATGAATTTCCAATAGTCTGCCTCTTTCAAATGGATTAATACTGTGGAATTGCAGGTAATGAAAATCTCTCTTCCGAATTACACAAATATTAAAACCAACTGTTGCACTTCACTAATATCAGCAGGGTCCCCCAGTTTCAATTTTGTTGAACTAATTCATGACACTTTAAATTTTATTTCAACTTGAACTTTCATTCCATAATTAATTACTTGAGCAGCATAAGTATGCCCTGGATACTGAAAGATTAGACCCTGCTTTTCTACATCTTTACCTCAGAGCTTTATTTTTGCAGTACCAAAATGTGTTGAAACCAGTAATCCTATCTAGATGCAGATAATTTAGTTCTGAAACTACAGCTGAAGACATATCCAGTACAGTGTTAAATCCTAATTTGTCTTTCTAGCTGTTTATGAGTTAAAGAGACAGGAACACAAGACAGGTGTGTTCTTTTAGGACAGAAGCTAGATGCTAGGAAAGTTACCAATGAGGTTTTGGAAATAAAAGGTCTCGAGACCTTTTGGAAATAAAGGTATCTCGAGAGTAATCCTTACTAGGAGTGCATGAGGGAACTGGGGTAGTTTAATCTGGAGAAAAGGACACTCAGGGTAGTCCTTACCACAACTACCTGGAGGGAGGTTGTAGCCAGGTGCATGTCTGTCTCTTCTCCCAAGTAAGATATGACAAGAGGAAATGGCCTCTAGTTCACAAAGGGAGGTTAAGATTGGATGTTAGGATAAATTTCTTCCCTGAAAGTATTCTCAAGCATTGGAACAGGCTGACTGGGGAAGTGGTTGAGTCACCTGGAGGTTATTAAAAGACAGGTCATGCTCAGGGACATGAATTAGTGGTGTATTGGGCAGTGCTAGGTTAATGATGGGGTTTCATGATCTTAAAGGTCTTTTCCATCCTAAAAGGTTCTATGATTTTATGAAATGATACAAGACACTAGTGATTAGGTAGCTGGATCACACTAGGAATCTGGGCTAGCAGAATGGTTGCTTTTATATAAACAAAGGCAGACACATCCTGACAGCAATTAATCCCACCTTAAATGTTTTCTAAGGGAGCGATCGACTTGCCTCTTGGAAGTATCAATCTCTCCACTGTCTACAGTGAAAACAGTTATAAAGTTAGAGTAGGTAACTAATTGCTGGATGGATAGTTTTGGCTGTGAACCAAAAGAGATAGAAGTATATCTGACATTGGCTATCAAGAAGAGATATCTCTTTAGAGAAGTACTACATGTGAGAAACATCTGGAGACCCTCTGTCACATAAGGCAGTGTTTTAGTACTAGGAAGACAGACTTCACCTACATCCAGTAAAAGGAGAGTCACAGAGAATCTCCATCCCTTACTGGATGCCGGGGGAATAATAGTGACAAGGGATGAGGATGAGGTACTTAACTCTTTCTTTGTCTCAGTCTTTAATAGTAAGATAGGATATTCCCTGGGTATTCAGCCTCATGAGCTGGCTGACCAGGAGGGAGAGCACAACACAATTCCCATGATCAGACCAGTTTGGCCAGTTAGATATTCACAAGCGCATGGGGCTGGATGGAATGCACCCAAGCGTATTCAGGGAGCTGGTGGAGGTGCTTGCCAAACCCCTTTCCATCACCTACAAGCAGTCCCCCTGACTGGGGAAGTTCCACTTGACTGAAGGCTGCCAGATATTATGCCCATTTACAAGAAGGGTCAGAGGTAGGATCCAGGAAACTACAAGCCTGTCAGTGTGACCTCGGTGCTGGTGAAGATCATGGAGAGGGTCATCATCATCACACAGAAGACTAGATTCTATCCCTCTACCTTGGATTTAAACAATACTGCATAGTCTTCATGATTTACTTGGTTTGATGTTCTTTTAGTCATCTAATAGGGAAGAAAGATCTAGTTGACCTGTTCCATCTTCTTCTCTATTTCATACTCTACTGGTTTTTTGGCTGGGATAGAGTTAATTTATTTCACGGTACTTTGTATATGGCTGTGTTTTGGATTTGTGCTGAAAATATTGCTGGTAACACACTGATATTTTAGTTGCTGAGCAGTGGATACACTAAGTCAAGGTCTTTTCTACTACTCACTCTGTCCCACTCGAAAGTCAGCTTGAGGTGCACAAGAATATGGGAGGGGGCACAGCTGGGACAGCTGACCCCAACAGACCAAAAGGATAGTTCATGCCATATGATGTAATAGTGTCCATCATAGAAGTAGGGAGTGGAGGTTGATGGAGACTGCCATGGGTTAGGGACTAGCCAGCCATTGTTTTGGTGATGGTAAGCAATTGTTTTCTTTTAGGTAATGCTTTTGAAAATTCATAGGGATTTACATTCCCCTTTCTTTGTTGTTGGGGTGGGGTTTTTTTTTTGTTTTTTTTTTTTGTTTTTTGGTTTTTTTTGTTATTTCTTTTGCCTTTGTAAATAATTAATTTGGTTACTTTTGTTCTTCTGATTCTTCCTCCTCATACCACTGAGCAATTGTGTGGGGCTTGGTTGCCAGCTAGGTGATTTTATGATGATGTTCCCAAATAATTGTATTTTGCATATGAAATTCTCTCTTTTTTTTTCTCTCACCTTTTTTTTTTCCCAAGCATACTTTGATTTCTGTAATTGTTATGGCTTCTTTTACTCTTTGTCAAATTAAAGTAGATAAATTTCCTTTATTTTTTTTTTATAATTGTTAATACAATTAGGGTTTTTGCCCTTGATCCTCTGGCTTTCCCTGAAGTAAGAGTGGTGACATTGTTCTCAGTGTTCCCAAAGCATAACTGATCTTTCAGGTTAGTACAATTTTGTAATACAATCCATAAGTCTACCTTTCACTTTCTGGAAATAATGAGAGAACATTTCTGACTAACAGCCCTCAAATGGCAAAGAAAATATGTAGGTTGCCTGAAGGTCACTAAAGGATGTTTCTCGTAGCTCTAACTACTTTCTGTACATATAAGGGTCACCCATGAAATAGAAAGCTAACCATTTTTGCTGTGTACATTTAGCAACATATATAATATGAATTGCATTAGACAAGGCACACCATTTATAAGACATTAATAAGAATACTAGCATTAGCAATGTAGGGAACAAGATCACAAAATCAATTTCACAAAGAAAAATAAGCAATTGCACAAAAGAAAACCATTTATGCTCTTGAAATATGTAGCTGAAAATAATCTTCTTTGATGGAGTTTTCCAAGCCCTCATTGTTCAGTAAAGACCTACATGGCAACCACAAAATCCAATTTGAAAGAGAAACTTTCCCATTTCATTTGAGACTATAATAAAAGGACAATTTATTTGTTGGTGTAAAATGTCATTGACTTCAACTGAGACATGAGTATTTCTACAAAGCTCAGTAGGAGGCCTTGAAAGAGAGCAACATTTCTTGAGATGATTTTCCCATTAATAGTGTTTATGTATTCTGTTCCATAAATCGCTTCCTTACATGTTGATTAAGTTCTGATTAGTAAACCAGAAATACATACATGAGGATAAAAACCCCAAATAGATAAGCCCTTTCTAGTGTCCAGTTCTGTGCTCCCCAGTACAGGAAGGAAAGGGATCTATTGGAGAAAGTGCAGCGGAGGCCACAAAGGGCATGGAGCATCTCTCCTATGAGGAAAAGCTCAGTGAGCTGGGGCTGTTCAGCCTTGAGAAAAGAACACTGAGAGGGGATCTCATCAATGTTTGTAAATATCTGAAGTGTGGGAGACAAAGGGAGATGGCCAACCTCTTCTCAGTGGCCTATGGGGACAGGACAAGGGGCAATGGTCACAAGTTGGACCACAGGAGGTTCCGCACTGAAGTGAGGAAGAACTTCTTCACGGTGAGGGTGACGAAGCACTGGAACAGGCTGCCCAGGGGAGTTGTGGAGTCTCCTTCTCTGGAGACATTCAAGACTCACCTGGACACCTACCTGTGTGACCTGCTCTAGGGAACCTGCTTTGGCAGGGGGGTTGGACTCAATGATCTCTTGAGGTCCCTTCCAACTCCTACAATTCTGTGATTCTGTGATACAAAAATGACCAGTACCTTGCAGTAAAAAGAAAGAAATCATGAAGATTAACATGATATTCTGCCCTGACAAAGGACTCAAGATGCTGATGACTCTTCATACATCACCATCCCAACATTGAATACATATTAGGTTCCAAGGTGAAAGGGAAGCGTGAACATAAAAACAGAATTTGGGTAGATATTATGAGGTATGTTTATATCAAGTTAAACTATACTGTTACTACTGAGACTCTTTGTTTTGTTTCAGTATTCTTTGCTTTCATTTATTATTTTTTTTCCATAAAAATTATATTTGGATTAATAATTCTTTGAAATCTCGTCAGTGAGGGAAATGGGTTTGTTTTCTTCTCCACCTTTCCTCTTTGTGTGTTATGTTTTTATGCCTCTTACAATCAAATGGAAGGTGGGGAGCTTATCAGCATCAAATACTGTTCCTTACCTATTTTGCCAGCCATTATGCCTTCCTGTTCAGCTGGATGCCCCACCCATTTGAAGTCCTTTGCTCTTGTCTTGTTCTTTGTTCATCTTGTAACTACTTTTATTCCTCCCATACTTTTCCATGCTAATGAAGTACAGCTACATAAGTTTTTGCTCTTTGGTGGTTACACTGCTCATTATTTAGGCAAAATGCTTATATATTCTGCGTATCAATGTCCTCACAGGGTTACAAAATATTTATATGCTCTTGTCAGTTGCACTATTTTAGCTTAACTAAATTTACTTCTGAATAGGTTCAAGGTATGCCAGTTAATGCACTGGCAAGTGTTCCAATCTTCTCTTTTGCCTGCAGCTGAAAAATACTTATTTTTCTGAAAATCAAACAGAAAAAAAAAAAAAACCAACCTAAAAACCACCAGAAAACAAAAACCAGCAGTGTTTCTCTTAATGTGTGTCTCAGATTTCATGGAGTGTAATGTTGCTGCGTCCATATCCCCTCCCCTCCCCCGTTTTCTTCCTGTTACAAAGTTCAACTGATTAAAGAAGTTCCACATGAAATGTTTTACAGTAAGGGGATAAATTTGGGAGTTCATATTTTTCATTATTGCAATATGGAGAATGCATATTGGTGGATCTGAAAATGTCTCTTGATTGCCTCAAGCAGTCTTCAATGACAAAAAATAATTGAACTTTGCAGCACTACCTATAATAGAGGTATGATTGATGAGAAGCAGATGTAGAGAGTTTAATGTAAGTATATTTGATAAATGGAATCTCATTTTTTTCTCACTGAAATGCACAGAATTTTAAATTGTTTTGTTTTCCTCAGCTGTAAGATATCTAAGTGAAATCTACTCAAACTCTCCTTAAATAAGAGTATTTAAATGCTTATTTTGTGATAAATAATTTTAAATTTTCTGTTTCATTTTGAACTTGCTTATAAAATAACATATTTTATGCATGTAGTGATATCCTAAAAGATAATTACATTCAAATTTCCACCTTAATATACGTGTGTACATTTTATACATAGAATCATAAATCTGCAAATTGCTAAAGACAGATAAAAAATGAGCAGATCAATATATTGCATAAGCTGGGATTAGGTGTGAAAGGAACAGCATATTTACACAAAATCCTAAATCCAGTCATGGATATTTTCTGCGATTCAGGGCCTGGTTCCCACCCTTTACTTCCATACTTCCTCTCTCTTCAGGGAGGAAAGTAGTCTGGACCAATCTATATCTGCTATATACAGCAAAGTTCACTGATGCTTGTAAATGGGAAATGGCTCATAGTCTGATTGTTCATTTACAGAAATGTTTATTTCTGTTATGAAAAAATTCTTCACCAAATGGTTGTCAATCATTGGAACAGGATACACAGGGAAGTGGTTGAGTCACCATTCCTGGGGGTAGATGTGGTGCTTAGGGAAATAGTTTAGTGATGGATCTGCCAGTGCTAGGTTGATCTTCTGAAAGGTCTTTTCCAACCAAAATGATTCTATGATTCTGTGATTAATGTTCATTAATCCATTCGTGTTTTAACAGTAATCTATCTGAGAGAAAAGCAATTATTTATATGAGTAAAGACAAACTAGTAAAGAGATGAAAAATAAACACTATCAGAATTCCAAACAATCTTAAAGTCTGCTTCTTGGAAAATTCTGTCATTGAGGAAGGAGAGAGTTGTTTGCTTCCTTACTTACTTTAAAGTTTTCATCCACTGCTAGTTATTTTATACAAGGCTGGGGTTTATTCTGGGGTGGAGGAGGTTGTTGTTTTCCGATGTCTGTAATAACATGCAGCAAAGAAAAAAAATAATCTTGGAAGATCTGTGTCATAACATAATTCTTAAGGGGCTGGCAGAGGAGCTGTAACCCCCAGACCTGGTCTGAGACTAAGCTAACAGAGCACAACATGGGTAACTGCTGAATGTGACATGAGAAATGGAAAGGGACAACCCAGCGAGGAAGAAAGGCCAGTGTAGATCAGGGAAGAACAACCATGAGGAAAAAAGAGAAGGTGGTAATGAAAGAAGAGAGTCACCTGTAAAGAAGCTCCTTGTCAGCACACTTGTCTGAAACTTGTCTTGTTTGTCTTCTTATGAAATTGTATTTCTATTTTGTATGTATGTGACCTTACTCTCTATCTTCTCTGTGTAATTTTCTAGTGAATTTCAAGTTGGGATACAAGTTCATAGGAGAACTTCATGTACAAGTTCCCAAGACCTGAGATGCTGACTAAAGAAGCAGCCTAGCTTAGAGATCCTGCTAATGCTGAAAAGCATGGCAGGTAGGAAGGAAAACCCGTGGGCCCCAGAAGTCCACTGGATTCAGCTTATATTTTACACATGCATGCCATGAACATGCTTAGGAGTCATGAGTCAGAAGTGAACCAGAGAACTGAATAATTTGACAGTGCAGGTATATCTGATGTGTCAATAAAGCTACAAATCAAATTGTGACCCTCAGCTAGCCATCAGGGAGCTCAGAAAAAGTGCCTAGACATAGCCTCCAATAGAGCACATGTTTTCAAGACAATAATGGCAATAATTCATCTCTACAAGAGTATTCCAAATCCACTTGATTTGGTCTCACTTTTTCAGGGCTGTGTGTTTTGCTGGTTTCAGTTCTTTAGCATAAATCCTATTGGATTCAGCTCCATCAGAAGCAGACTGCTTGCTCAGTAGAGTGTAACAGTCATAGAATCAGAGAATGCATTAGGTTGGAAGGCACCTTTAAAGGTCATCTAGTCCACCCCTTCTTAGTAAGCAAGGACACCTTTAACTAGATCAGGTTGCTCAGAACATCATCAAGCCTGACCTTTAATGCCGACAGGGATGGGGCCTTCCATGTCTCTGAGCAACCAGCTCCAGTGTCTCACAACCCTCGTAGTAAAGAACTTCTTCCTAATGACTAATCTAAACATATCCTGCTCTGGTTTTAAACCATTGTCCCTCATCCTATCACTGTGTGCCCTTACAAATAGTCCCTCACCAGATTTCCTGTGGGCTCCCTTCAGGTACTGTGGGCTCCCTTCAGGTACTGGAAGGCTGCTATAAGGTCTCCTATGAGTCTTCTCTTCTCCAGGCTGAAAAAGCCCAAGTCTACTGGGTTCTTTTTACCTGTCCAATGTCAGTTTTACTTTAATTTATCTGGATTTTGAGGAAAAAATTACAAAAGTATTAATCTGAGAAAAACCCACAAACCTAACTTTAATGAGAATCTTGCATAATAAACTTTCATGAACAATAAAGAACTGTATTTCTACCCTGTTTCATCTGGTTTATAGTTATGTTATCCAATATTTAATTAATATTGCAAATTGCAACTTAAATAAACTTCTGGTCTGGCATGGAGAATCAGTCTGTACTGAAATATACCCTTTGCTAAATAAAGCAGCAAACTTGATCTTAATTTCTATTGTAATTTACATCTCATGTATCATAAAGTTTTAATACATTTCTTTATTCCAAATTGATATAAACCAAACCAAAACCAAAAACCCAAAAGCTTTTCTTTTACCATGGCCTAAATACATTTCCCCTTGTTAAAATTAATAAATCATGTAACAAGGCCTAAGAAATAAAATTATTTTTTAAAAAATATATGAAATAAAAGTTGTATTAGTACAGCATATACTTGGCATTTAAGATTTATTGCTAGGAATAAGTCTGCTAGAAGCATTAAGAACATCTTTGTATCATAGTGAATATCAGATCTTTGTACTGCAAGACACTAATGGGTTCCATGTCAAAACCTGGCAACTGAGCACATTGCTGTCATCTTGATCATAACACACTGCATAAAATTAATTCAAGGGATTTCTTGTTTGTGTGTTTGTATTTGGTAATCTTTAAATTATTATTACTACATAAATACATACATAGATAGATAATACATAAATACAGGCTCTGGGACACAGTCTGAATAGAACAAACAATGTTGGATACAAAATAAAACCTTCTCTTGCAAAGTTCACTTGTCAAAATTTGGGCAGACCTGAATAAGCAGTGAGTAAATCTGAGTATTGCATCATCTGGCCTTGGTTTATATATTCTCATACCAGTAATGCTAAAGTCAGATTTGGTGTGTTAGTGAACAATGGATATGTTTTCATATAGCCATTTCCTTTAAAAATGAAAATGATGTCTGAGTCTTTTCAGTCAGCAGGAGTAAGTTACTGGAGTATGGTTAAGATACAGATTTGCTAAAGATGTTTAGAGGATTGTGGCTTTCCATCTCTTAACTCCCCACCTGGTGTCCTTGAGCCTTCCCACTGCTGCAGGACTTCCTACTGCACCTCAGTCATCCCGTTCCTCCCCATATTTATAGGGATGTATATGGCCTTGTTTTCCAGATTGATACAACAATGAACTCTTTATGAAAACATAATGACAGCTGATACAAAAAAATAGTGTAAAGTGCAGTTTACAGGGCACATTCTCTATTGAGCAGGTCATATGAAAACAAAAGTAATGTGGTAAAAATATTTAAATTGTGTGTCCTAGTTTCAGCTAGGATGGAGTTAGTTTTTGTTCCAGCAGCCGGTGGGATGCCATGCTTGGGAGTCAGGATGAGACCAGCACTGATAACACCCTGATGTTTCTAGTTGTTGCCAAGCAGTCAAGGACTCAGTTCTTCATAACAAGAAGGTGGGGGGTACCCAGGAAGCAGGGAGTGGACACAGCCAGGACTGGTGACCCAAATTGGCCAAAGAGAATATTCCATGCCACTTATGTCATGCTCATTATAAAGGGTGGTCAGTGGGGGAGGGGGGCATGGCTTCAGGACATGTGGTTTTGGGGGCGATCCGGTTCCAGGACAGCTCTGAGCTGTAAGTGTGGTTCAGTGAGAGATTGTATCCTGTATAATATTATAATAACCTTTATATATTTCATTATAAAGTCCTATCATCGTTATCTCTCTACTGTCCCAGTAAACTCTCCTTATCCCAACCCATGAGGTTTGTTTTCCCACTGTTGTTTTTTTTTCCTTTCTATCTTTTCACCTCCAGCATTTTAGAGAGAGTGGCTGCGTGGTGTTCAGCTCCAGCTGGGGCGGAACCACGACATTGTGAAAGATATAGGAAGGCCTTCCAATCTACCCTATTTTAGCTTAAAGCCATTCCACCTCATTTTATATGCTCTTGTACAAAATCTCCATCTTTCCTGTAGTCCCCCTGCAGGCACTGGAGGGCTGCAATAAGGTCTCACTGGAGACTTCGGTTCTCCAGACTGAACAACCCCAACTCTAGTGCTCTAGCACTCTGATCATATTTGTGGCCCTTCTCTGGACTCACTTTAATGGCTCCATGACCTTTGTATGTTGGGGATCCCAGAGCTTGATGCAGTACTCCAGATGAGATTCTTATCCACAAACATCTCCAACTTCTCCTCCTTTTCCTGCTGCACATTTTTTTCATCATAATGTGTGAATTACTGTCATATCAAGCAGTTGTTATAGCCTGACACTGCAAGACCAATCTTTACCAGTTGCTTCTCATTTTATTATGAATTAATAACTTCAGTATATCTTATTTGTTTAATGTATATTTACCATTACAAGTTTCTATAGTTGCAGCTGCTTTTAAAAGAAAGGAATTTTTATCTCTGTCCTGGTTCCAGCTAGGATAGTTATTTTTTGTTCTAGCTGCTGGAATGCCGTGTTTTGGCATTAGGATGAGACCAGCACTGATAACACCCTGGTGTTTCTAGTTGTTGCCAAGCAGTCAAGTTCTTCATAACAAGAAGGCGGGGGGGCACCCAGAAAGCTGGGAGTGGACATGGCCAGGACAGGTGACACAAACCAGCCAAAGAGAATATTCCATGCCAGTTACGTCATGCTCGGTATAAAGTGTGGTCAGTGGGGGAGGGGGGCATGGCTTCAGGACATGTGGTTTTGGGGGTGATATGGTTCCGGGACAGCTCTGAGCTGTAAGGTCTGGGGTGTGCAGTCCAGTGAGAGATTGTATAATCATGCACAATCATCTTTATATATTTTATTACAAAGTCCTACCATCATTATCTCTCTACTGTCCCAGTAAACTGTCCTTATCCCAAGCCGTGAGGTTTGTCTTTCTTTGTTTGTCTTTTCTATCCTTTCACCTCCAGCATTTTAGGGAGAGTGGCTGCGTGGTGTTCAGTCCTCAGCCAGGGTGAAACAACAAACATCTCATGAAGTGTATCATTATTCTAAGAATGGAGAACTACCCATCAATTAGAACAGCTTTGAGTTCAGCTGTCTGAATTTACTACCTAAACTATTTTTCTACTGAAATAGAAATCATCCACTTCCTCTTCCTGGTCTGGTGGCCTATATTAAACACCCATAATGGTATCAGTCATATTAGCCTACTCCTTAATCCTGACCTATAGGATCTCAATTTGTTGCCTTTGTGGAGCTCAATACATTCCAGTTGCATTGTCACATAAAGAGGAACTCCACTATCTCTCATTGTTGATCTGTCTTTCCTGAAGAGTACATAGCCATCCATGACTTCATTCCAGTCATGTGAACTGTCCCAACATGCGTCTGTAATTGCAGTGAGATCATAGCCCTGCAGTTGCACGCATACCTATAGTTCTTCATGTTTATTCCCCATCTTTGACTTGGCTGCTCTAATACTGTGCAGTCTTTTCTCTCTTCCCTGCAACTTAGCCACCTGATGTAGTAGATCATCACCCTGTCCATGCCTTGTGCGGATACTTACCTCTTCACAAGAGGAAATGCCTGGGCACTCGCTGCTGCCTACCTCCTGTACTGAACACTCCTTCCTTACCATTTCCTCTGGGTGCATGAGTCAGAACATCAGGGAAGATGTTCTCTGTGGGAACACTAGTTTTAGCTCTGCAGCAAGTGTCCACCCCTTTGTCAAGAGACTTAAAGCACTTCCCTGGGCTGTGGACCTACTGGCACCTGATGGGACCCTCCCTGGATTTATATCCAAACCTTTCATGAACTGCAATGATATAATTCGCTGTACCATGTACAATATGTATGTATTTATGTATGTTTGTTTGTTTATTTGTTTGTCTTGAGGGTCACCAAGCACTGGAACAGGTTACTCAAAGAGGTTGAGGAGTCTCCTCTGCAAATACTCAAAGCCCACCTGGATGTTATCCTATGCAACCTGTTGTAGGTGAACTTGTTTTTGCAGGGAATTTGTACTAGGTGATCTCCAGATCTTGCCATATGGTGATTCTGAGTGTCTGTGTAATTCTGTGATATGCGTATGCGCACACACAAATTTATTTGTTATGGCATAAGAAATGTGTTGGCTGTTGTAGCTTACCATATTCCATCATTGTCATTCCAAACAAGTTTCACAGGCAATTAGAAAAAAAAAGTAGAAATAAAAAATCTTTGCCCCTTCAGAATGAGCTGTAATTTTTGTGCTCTGTTAGGCTGATGTGGTTACTTTATATTTGGGTCACTTTCCCAGCCATTATCCATTCAGTATCCATTTCATTGGCTACTATACAAGTACACAAACTGTTCCTGAACTCCTAGTATTAAATGTGTGGTTTTCACTAAAGTGAAACTACTGACTTTATAATATGTGCCTTTGATTAGCCCTTTTTCTCCAACACTTCACTTACAAGTGAAACGATATTCAGCATATTTCTGTGCATAATTATGCAGACAGATAATTCAAGGCTCGCACTGTACTTCAGTTCTATAGTTCTGCGTAATTGCTTTCAATCTAAGAATGCTGAAGGCCAATTAAAATGGACAATTACTGGGGTTTTATTAGTTCAGTTACAGCTATGCAAGCTTTGAAATTTCCAGTCTCTTGAAGAACTCAAAATGCCTGAAGGTGTGTTTAGAAACTTCTATGTATCTTTAATTTATGTCTTTGTCTCTCATAAAGCAGTTTTATTTTAATTATATTATTAAGTGAACAATGTCGATAGTAAGAAATGTTGAGAGGATCGACAAATGAATAGCAGCTAATAATTTTTCAGCACATCAAGACAGGCTTTAAAAATACCTATTCATTGGAAGAACAAAAAGGAATCAATGTGCTTAAGTCAAGTGGTATTCTAGAATGTTAAGTGAAATTTAGGTACCTGTACCTTACAAACAAGTCAGCATTCAAAACCACATTCCTCAAGGCAAGTACATACATGTTTCCACAAATGCAGTGAACAAGTAATGACAATAAGTGTGGCTCATCATTTACTTTATTTCTAAACCCTGAGAGATTTCCTAAATTAGGAACTCTGACACCTTGAGAGGTCAGTCAGCACAATTTTGGAAATCTTATGTAATCCTAAAGATGAATATATTCACCTCACCTGCTGCTTTACCATATTTGTAGCTGATACTTTTAAACTTTGTCTTTTACTTCAGAAGAGACATGACTAACACAATCACCCTGAGCTTCCTCTGCATCTTCGTCTAGAAATTATGTGGTTCTTTCTCTCTTCTCTGGTTTCCTTTTAGTCTTTCACTAAATGTGTTAAGATGGCTTTGCAAATGTTATTACACCCTTTGCCTAGAACCCAGTGTGGAATGAAGTAGCAATCTACACAGTGAAGGAAATCTCTTTAGATAGAGTGGCATTCCTTGAACAGTAAAATGATTGAGGTAGACCTACCTGCCCCTTTTCCTTACAGTGAGTATTGAAGTAACATAAAAAATGAATCTCTACTGATTTTATCAGAGTTTGAACATCCAGCTCAACAAGCTTGTAGCCCTTTGTTTCATCTTTCAATCAAAAATGCTAACATTATAGCACATTAAAAAAGAGTTCCCCATTCCTTATGACTTTTGAAAATGCAGTTTCTAGAAGTCTTGTTTATACGACACGTGTTGCAGCAAACTACTGAGATTTTATGGTTGTACCTTTCTACAGAGTGAGATTTTTCCTGTGCTTTTGTTTTTGCTCTGTTACACAAACGAAACCCAGATAAGGTCCACCCATATTCTTTATTTGTCCCTTATGAAACAGCTTGATCAGCATATTTATAACTCAGACATCTGTTATAACAAAATTTTCCAAACAATTATTTTTTCAGTATAGTATTTTTAATAGACTGCGTAGGGATTATGCTTCATTTTAAAAAATAAATGGAATAATCGAGAATAAAATAATTTAGCTGATGTTCTGTTGAGATGCATGTCTTGGAATTTTCTCTTATTTTTAGTCGCAGTTGTCTTTTAAATGGAAACTTTTTCTGTTTTTTTGTTTATATAAGGTGACATTGTATCATCTATTTTTACATAGAAGGATTTTTAAAGTTGTAAATTTTGGGGGAGGGAGAAAGGATAAATTTATTTATTCACTGATTTTAATTCTGAAAGTTTTCTTTAAGTTTGGGATTATTTTTTTCCACGACTAGATCTGTCATAATGACTTCTGATAAACACAATGAGAATGATAGGATATGTGTTTTGAATTTTACAGAAATTAATTGCCTTATTCCTTCTTTTTAATCAAATGTTGAAACACAAATATATGAAGCAGCTCTCGTGCTGAAAAAGTACTATTGACAAGAAAGTTATTGTCATATTTCTTATGTTTCCTCAGAATTCTGATGCTACAAAATGGGAACAATTATGAGGTAATTTCCTGTCCAGCAACTTAGAAAATAAAAAACAGAGTTTTAAAATTAATTTATTGAATACCTTTATCCTTATTGATTGAATTTAAACACTTTTGCCTTAAAACATCATTTTCTCTCTCATTGTCTGTGTCCCCTGTTTTGGAAGGAATAGACATAATTTTCTTTCTTGCAGCTGGTGCAGTGCTGCGTCTGGGAGTCAGGGTGAGAGCAGAGCTGGTAACACACTGATGTTCTTAGTTGCTGCCAAACAGTCAAGGACTGCTCAATTTCTCATGCTGCCCTGATAATGAGAAAGCGAGGGGCACCCAGTAAGCTGGGAGGGGACACAACCAGGATGGGTGGCCCAAACCTGTCAAAGGGGGATTTGCGTACCTTATAGCATCATGTTCTGTTTGTAACTGGAGTGGGGAGGTGGGGAGTAGCATCTGGGGGTCTGGTGCAGCATCAACTTTGAGGTGATGGCTGAACACCTGCTTGATGATAAGTGGTGACTGAATTCCTTGATTTGCTTTGCTTACACATTTGGGCTAAGAGGCTGGGCAGTTTGGTGGTCTTGCACAGAGACCAAGGGTCTCATGCAGTATCAACTTTGGGTGGAGAGAAATTGTGTTGCTCATCACTTGTTTTGTGCATATATTATCATCATCATCATCATCATCATCATCTTCCTTTTTTACTGCACCCAGTTAAACTCTTTTTTTCTCAACACACAAGTTCTCTCACTTTTACTATACAATTCTGTCCCCCCTCATTCTGCTGGAGGGAGGGAGTAACCAGCTCTGGGGTGTTTTACTGTTGGCCAGGGCTTCACCATGGCACTATGCCACATGAAATCAGTGCATGGCAAACTGCAACTGTCAAAGACCCATCCAAGAATAAACTGGTGGCATTCTTATTGCTAATAGTCTTGTAGTAAATTCAAAGAGAAAACAAAATTACCTCCCATGCTTTAAGTAGGTTCAGGGGACTTGAAAAAATAATACTCACTTTCTTCTAATTTTCTTCATTTTTTCATTCATAACATCAGCTAAAGACCATTATGTTTTAAGGAATGTTGGCACAGAGGGCCAGGAAAAGTCTAAGTGGTAGAGGCTGACCATCAAACCATAGCTCAAGCCTAGTTCTTTGGTTTTGGCAAATACAGAGTTACTTCAAAGTGGGTAGGGAAGCCAGAATCTTGAATGCTTTATTTCTGGTCAAATCTTGAAATATATTACCCATCCCCTGGAAAATGGAAATGGATCAGTAGAAAATGAGAACTGGTTTAGGATGTATAAACATCATTGTTATGTTATTTCAAGGCAAGGGATTCTTGGCCAAGCAAATCCTTTAGTGCTTTCAGACATTAGGGCTCAGTAGGACTGTGTCAGAAATTAAAGTTAATAAAAAATGAATCTAAGAAAGCAGGCTGCCAAAGTCACCATTTTTTCATCTTCACTGGGTCAACAGTTCAACCTTTCTCAAAATTTAAAAGTTGTGGTTGATCATTGTGGTCTCCCAAAAGTTAGTATAACCATGATATGCTCGACTTCTGGTTTAGGAATTTCTGTTCCAAAATTTTCATTCTCTTCTATGAGCTTTATTTATATCTTGTGATCATCAGAGAAGTAGTTTTAGAATTTTGACTAAAACAGGTGCCCTTGCAGTTTGAGCTGATGCTTTGCTCGGACACAGCAATAAGGTTTCTTAGGCTATTAACACAGGCTGTACAGTCTGCCTAACATTCAAGGCATGCTGGCTTCCATTGTAGGAAGGCTGGAGAGTGCCTCTTCTGCCTTGATGTTTACTCTTCAATATACTTACGGAATGCTTTCTGTCAGTTAAAATAATGTAAGCTTTGCATGCATAAGCATCTCTGTGAAATGAAGCATTATATGAGTCAGGGAGATGTAAAGCCAATTTTCTGTGGCATGTAAAATTTAAAACTTATGTCTTTGTGAAAAACAATTTCAATATATTTGAAATAAGCAAAGTCAAGCATGGTATCTGGTATTACATATGCAAGGAAAAAAATATAAGTATATATATGTAACCATATATGTTAAAAGCACTGTCAAATTTAAGGTGGTAAGATATTTATAATCAAAATAGTTTCAGGAGATAGTCTTTTGCATTTCCTGGTCCAAATAAACACTTATGAAAGTCAAAATTAGCATAATAATAGATAGAGTGAAATGCTATCTCATGGCATATTTCTGAAGACTGTTGATCACATATATTAAATCATGTGATTTTGATAGTAGATTTATCTGTTTTATTTTATTAGCACCCTTGAAAAGAGAAATGTTGCTTTTTTCATACTGGTAATTAAACCATATTTCTAGGTGATTTTTAATACCACTCATATCCATAGTGTAAAAGCAGCTCAGGAATTACATCACCATCTTGCAAGTTGGAAGAATTGACACACACACACACAAAAATGGTTTTGTTGCTGAATTTCCTTTTGATTTTGGTCAGGTGGTTTAATTCCAAAGCACTTCCTGGTATAATCATACTTCCTTTTTCACTAGGAGAAGGTAAATAAATTTGAGAGTATAAAAACTATGACAAGAAAGACATTGATAACTTAAAGAAAAAATGATGTTATTTTTGTCTAGAGATGACAATAGTATAATTCAAGTTTCATGCATTTTGGACTCTTACTTTGTAATAGCTTATCACATGAAAAATGGGCACTGTTGAGGATGAGCAGTACATAAGAATGTCAGAAGATCAGTGTTTGCTTTTGTGTGACTTATCTGCTTAGTGAATCCCCAAATCAATCTCATTCTGGGCTAAATTTCTGCATTTATATTTATGAACACCTTCCCTTTAAGGGGGGAACAAAAGCTACATGAATTCTAAAATTTGCCATGAAATAATGTACAGGTGAAGGAGAAAAATAGTTACATATATGACAGTTCTATAGGTTGCATTGTTCCTTCTGTGTCATGTTCAACATTCCATGTGCATTTGCTAGCTCTTTATACTACTTCTTCCATCAAGGAGATTATTTTTATCATACATACTACAGAATTATTTTTAGGTTTTTTTCATTATGAGAACTGTGATTCAGCTTATGCCTTCTAGTGACAAGGGACTTTCAGGCTGGACATTAGGAACAGGTTCTTTACTGAGAGAGAGGGTGTTTGGGCACTGGAACAGGCTCCCCAGGGAAGTGGTCACAGCACCAATCTTGACTGAGTTCAAAAAGTGTCTGGACGATGCACTCAGTCCTATGCTTTGACTTGGCTGTCCCTGTGTGGAGACAGGAGTTGGACTTGATGGTCCTTATGGGTCTCTTCCAACTCAGGATATCCTGTTATTCTGTGATTCTATGATTACCAAATCAGTTCCTTGTAATATACAAAGGACTCCATTCATTTGATCAATAATGACAATACAAATCCATAACATCAATAATTTTAGCCATTAAAGTTATTTATTGAGTAGTGCACTTTCTATCACTGCCAGCTCTTAGGACACAGGACTTCAGAATGTCTCCTTGGATGTGTGATATACATATCTTCTCTGCCCAAGAGAGAAACAGATCTTATTTGAAACTATTGAAGGTGACAGTAGTTAAGTGCTTTGTTCACTCTCACAGGTAAGAATTCTGGACAGCTAACTCCATTTAACACATCCCCTGTCACAACAACAACTTTTCTTTGTACATGAGTCATAATAATTTTAATAGATTTCAGCAATAGATAACTGGAAACAGTAACACATTTGCTATCCCGTGGTGAACAAAGCAGTGAAGTTAACAATTGTTCCACGCCAAAGAAATACTATTTCTTGTATCCAGCACCTTTTGACTACATATGCCCATATTTCTGAAATGCCATAGTGTTGAGGTGGAAAAAAGAAAAAAAAAGAAAAAGGATTAAGCCATTCCTGGAGCAGGTGATTGAATATCACTGCTTCCATCACAATTTTTTTTTGTGGTTTTTTTTGTTTGTAACTTTTTGTTTTGTTTGGTTTTGTTTTGTTTTGTTGGGTTGTTTCTGTTCTTAAAAGTCACTCTTTCCATTCCTTTAATTTCCCATCAGACAGAAAGAACTCTCAATATAGATGCATGAGGACTACTACTATACTATTATGCATGTTTTTGCAGAGCTATGTGCTGTATAATTCTCCCTTTTTAATGGCATTTGTCAAGGCATTTGTTTGTGTTAAAAACAACAGCCAAAATCATCATAATGATGAAGTATTTACATAATCCACAAAGAAACTGAAGTAAAAAATTGTTGAGTCATCACACTTGATGTATTCTTTGAATTAGGCTCAGTCTCAAAAGTGTGAGAAACAGAAATGGTTTATATTTTTGTGTTTAGTGTGATCAGAAAACTACAAGACAATTAACTGATGTGTTTACTGCAGGAATTTCTTTAAATTATTCTAACATCAAATTAGTAGAGGCAATGATGCTGTGGTGTGATGGCATGTTAGTTTTGTTTTCTTTTTTACAGAACAGTCAGAGATTCTTTTGAAGGAATCAATAACTATGCTAATCATGGTATTTCAGATAAGGTGGTGTCAAAGTTTCCAAATAAGTTCTCCTAAAAGAAAAGGAAAGGTTCTGGGAAACAAATTGTGCAAATTAAGTCTCTGGTTTCTCAATGGAAACAGGAATTCACAGAATTCTATGAAGACATACATTAGATTTAACATCATTCATAGTAATCAAAAGTAAAACCAAGCCCAATGAAATACCATAGGGTATAATGATTTTGAATGCCAAGGTAAGAAGATGAAAAATGGAATTCAATGCTGATAAGGAAAAATTACTTAACAGCAAAAAATATAACTAAATTACAATAAATATTTGAAATTTAGATATTATCACTTCAGTTCCATACTGAGGGGTAAGAAAGACTGAATAAACAAGATGTTCATCCATAAGAAGAGATAAATGAGTTATGGCATACACCCATAAAATTATGAATACAGATGAAATTAATAGGAAAACATTATTAACTACTTCTTCTAATGTAAAAAATCTTCTGATGCAATTACCAGATAACCTGATTGAAATAAATAAAAGAAAGCACATTTTGCACATTATACTGAAATTGTGGAGCTCATTTCCACCAATGTGGATCACATCATAAATATGTTTAAAAAAGGCAGGATAAATTAATTTAGTAGATCCATCAATAGTTAATAAGTACAGTGTGTGAGTGAAACCTCCAGTTCCAGATGTTCCTAAATTTCATTTGATGGAAAATCTGATGATATAGTATTGATCTGGTTTGGGTTTTTTTTAAGTTTATATATTGGACCTTTTTATTGCAACTATTAGATGTGTGGTTAGTTGACTGTCCAGACCTTTGAACTGACCTATGTGACTTCTTTTTACGTTCTTATGTATAATTTAATAAATAATGTTCTTTATAGATATGTTTGCTTTGTGTCTTATGGCATTTTTACAATATTTGCCCTATTTTTTTACACCACTTTTTATAAACATGTGTGTTTATCACAAGTCTGAATAAATGCATTGTGTCTTACCTTGTTTTTGTGGTTAATTGAATGAACACTTAAAGTACATGTTGAAAATAATTTCTCTTTTTCTGTTATTCAGTCAATTCAGTTTCTTGAAACAAACATGAATTTATTTCTCACAAGGATGGTTCAAACAAAGCTCTCAGCAAAGGAATTCTTCATAAAAACATCTATAATTTTATCATTACCTGCTATTCTGTTTCTCCGAGGTCACAGTTACCTGAGAGATTGGTTTTGTTCTCTTGAGGGACTTCATGTAGGCCTTCCACATTTTCAGGTGTTAGCAACAACATTCTTTACTGCAATGTTATCTCTTTGCACAGCGTGTGCTGTGCTCTGGAGGACTGCAAGAAACACTGGAGAGGCTGCTTCAGAGCTGGGGTAGCCAGCTTCCCCACAGTTCTGCTATAAATTATCTTCTAAGCTCCATTTACTGGAGGAAAAGGAGACAGAAGTGAAGCTGACAATTTAATGCCACTACATTTTGTAACTTAACTTGTGGCATTTCAGCCAGCTTTGCAATCCACTGCCCCTGGCAATATATGCCATTTGGTCACTGCTAGGGCCCTGAATGCATCTACAACCCTGGCCCTGACACAGGCCAGCTGGGTGACCTTGGGATCAGTCTGCAGGGTGACAAAGACATGAGAGGAGCTTTATTTTGGCCTTCTGCCTCTGTGCTCAGAAGCTGCTTTCAAGCTCAAGACCTGGCCCTCTGTCTTTGCCTGTGCTGTGTTTCCCCTGAATACTTCTGAAAGCCAAAAAATTCAGCACTTTATTACAATTAAAAATTAATATCTTCCACAAAACTGTATGTATAGAAATCCACAAACAACATGGTATTTTTCCCTCAGGTATTTTCTGCACTTCCTCTATTGTGTGGGATTTCTCCCACTTGCTTTAATGTAGAGAGAAAGAAGCAGCAACAAAAATAAAACCTGAGTAAAATAAAACTAGAGAGGTCTGCAAGTCTTAAAGAGTGCAGTTCCTTCATATCCTCTGCACACTGGCAAATATTAATTTCAGTTTCGTATTTCTATCAACTTTACCCTGTATGCTAATTTTATTGGCTGCACTAGCACAGCATGATTTCTTTCTTTTATATATAAATCACACTCTCCGAAAGTCATCTGCTGCTACAGCAGAGGTTACTTGAGCCATAATTTGCAATGCTGTCTTCTGACCATAATTTTTCATCAATTCTAATACAGTAATTCTACTGTCTGAGAACTGTGATATACCCATGACCTTTCCATCTTCTGCTCTATATTCCCCATTAACTGATGATTTCCGTGCAATTTGGTATAGTTTAGACTTCATTATTCTACTTGATAGCTCTACTTCATTACACCTTTTTTACCAATATTGAATGGAAATTTTATGCAACTCAGGTTTTGACTGCAGTATGCAATTGTTTGCTACAATCTGACTACAATGTCAAAGTATTTGAGATGGTGATTAGGGAAAACTAACTTCTCTTTCCTGATATCTTCTCCTCAAAAGAAAACATGATGATCAATGAAAGGGACAAGACTCTGGTAATTCTTCCAAATGTCCATATGCAGAGCAAGGCTGAAGGTCCAGGCAGTATCATCTACATCCTCATGTGCATCTGAAACAGGCCCATGTTTCTTTCAGAGAGGTTATTACATATGTGAGTGAACAACAATTCGAGTAGGATTCAAATTTCTATTGAAAGTTTTACATAAAAGATCAGTAAACACTATATGGAGTGTAACAGGTAAATGTGGGGGCTAGAGTAAGGTTAAAAAAAAATATTCCAAGCATTATGCATAATTATACTACTAATGTTTCATTCCCTTTCATAAAGGGCAAATTAGTTGAAAATTATTGAAATGAGTGCTCTTAGCTCACAAAAGCACTTCCAGGTTGTCTGCAGTTAGATACAGAGTATGTTACCTTGAAAACCTGAAAGACTGCAATACTAAATGTATATTTGCAATACAGTCTTGATGGTCTTGATTTGAGAATGTAATAAACATTCCCAACTTCTAAGTGTTTAGCAAATGTAATTCTAACTTTTGAAATGAGATGTATTTGGGTACACAATACTTTCGTCTGCATATCCTTTTCTATTCCTTGCCCTGAAGAGCTCATGCCATCCACTACTTCCTGAAATGATACTGTTTTGGAAAGAGAAAGTCAAAACGAGAACTTGAGCCCTTGCAATCTATCAGACTGGAACCTGAATGTGCTTAAATCCTAGAAGCACCTAGGTCTTGGCTTCACAGGTAAACAGTTGTCAGCAACTTTTTAGTGTACTGCAATAATTAGGTCTTACATGAACTACCTGTTCTTGAATTAAATACACTTTAGTACACTCTATACAGATCCAAACACTTCAGGTGCCATGTGGCTTTTTTGTTGTTTGAGTTTTATTTCTTTTTTAGTTTCTTCCTCTATCTTCTTAATCTCCTATTGCCCTTAGTGTTAAAGGAAAGATGTTAGTACAGGGGGTAATTGCTCAGTACTACAGCAATACTCGATTACATAGCAATGAAATTTTGCCTCTTAGGATAATTTAAGATAGAAAATACTGTGAAGGGTCTTTAAGCATTGAAATCTTTCAGAATTCTGGTTTTGTACTTGCTGCTTTGTATCTTTATGTCCTTAGAAAGACAGAATGAAGTCTTTCTCTACTCAGTAACTGCTTAGATGATGGCAGTTATGTCACATGAAATGTTGTTTCATGCAGATTTAAATTAGAAGTCAACCAGTTAGAACTGATGGAGTATCTCATGTATAAAATAGACAAAGATGAGGGAGTTCCAGAGATTGTGAGCAGAAAGATCACCTACCAATGCTGGTAAAAATAAGGGACAAAGTGAAGATTTGGAAAGAATTTCCAAAATAGTATAAAGTTTTCTTGGCACTTCATTATACCTAATCTAGAAAGTCCTTGAGTCTCACCAGACTAAATCATTGTGATCCTGAAAGAGAGAAAGTGAAATATAGTGAGATATAGGTCAAACTCTGTACATGTTTAATCTGGATTTGTGTTAATCATTGAAGAGAGATAGGGTGTGGAACTGATGCCAGATGCAGATATCTATATATTTCTCCTAGGTCACTGATGGAAAATGGAGTCACACAGGCAGTGGAAGCTTTTTTTCTCTATTAATTTTCTGCCATTCAGTCATTAAAATTAATTTCTATTTCAAATTTTCTTTATACGTTTTCAAAATAAACATGAGAACTCCATAATGAATTAAAGAAATTTCCTCTGGGGAGCAGCTTTTTTATTGCAGTTGATTTTTCTATCTTAATAAGAGAGTGGAAAATCAGATACTTAAAGCTTCCACACATATGGGCCTCTGAGCAGATGTTTCTAAAGCTTTCAAAACCATCTAGAGCTGCCTGTTAGCAGGAATTGGTAATTGAAATTTTAGTAGCAGAGCATCATACACCTGCTCACTCCAGTGGGATGGGTGAGAGAATCAGAAGAGTAAAAGTGAGAAAATTCATGGGTTAAGAAAAAGACAGTTTAATATGTCAAGCAAAAGCCATGTATGCAAGCAAAGCAAAACCAGGAATTCATTCACCACTTCCCTTTGGCAGGCAGGTGTTCAGCCATCTCCAGGAAAGCAGGGCTCCATCATGCACAACTTATGTGTCTCCTATGAAAAAGAAATGTTTATCCCAGCCAAGACAAGCATAATAGGTTAATGGATCTGTGTATATGAAGCATAGTGTGCTTTTTGAACTTGAAGTTAAAGTGTAACCTAAGTTGTTAATATTAAAAAAAGAAACATTTGTTCAATGTAATCTTTTATTTTTCTTACTATAAACACTGAATATAACATAAATTACTTCTGAAGTTAACTTGTTCTTCTTGACTGGAAACTTGAGTAGGAACACATACAACTCCCTTGCAGTGGTTTAGCTGTGAAGTTTTAATTTCCCACCAACAGTCAGGAATAAAATGTTTAATATTCCAAGCAGAGTATTGTGGGTAGAATGACTATGATCTAGGAGTTAGGACAATTAAAAAAGAAGGAAAATTTCAACAATGTTTTGGCACACTTTAACAGAATAAATGCATTTAACTTCTCAAGGTGTCGAGTAAAGCACTGTAGCTATTACCCCTTTCCAAAGTGCTATTTGAGAATGCTTGTACTGCTGATTAACTGGAATTAAGGACTGAGTTTTACCATTTGTTCCCTTATCTCATCAAAATTCTTTAATTTTTATGTTACAATTTGTGGCTGTTTTTGGATTATGTGATGCAGCTCTTTCCAAGAGTAATATGCATTACTGGTATCCTTTCCAAAATATTGTGATCATCACAGAATCACAGAATGTTAGGAGTTGGAAGGGACCTCAAAAGATCATTTAGTCCAACCCCCCTGCCCAAGCAGGATCATCTAGAGTAGATCACACAGGAATGTGTTCAGATTGGTCTTGAATGTCTCCAAAGAAGGAGACTCCACAACCTCTCTGGGCAGCCTGTTCTAGTGTGCTGTCGCCCTCACAGTGAAAACATTTTTCCTTATATTCAGATGGAACTTCCTTTTTTCCAGTTTGGAACAATTGCCCCTTGTCTTATCACTGGCCAACACTGAGAAGAGCCTTGCTCCAACCTCCTGACACTCACCCTTAACATATTTATAAACATTAATGAAGGGTCACCCGTCAGTCTCCTCCAAGCTGAAGAGACCCAGCTCCCTCAGCCTGTCCTCATAAGGAAGATGTTCCACTCCCTTAATCATCTTGGTGGCCCTGCGATGGACTCTTTCAAGGTGTTCTGTCCTTCCTGAACTGAAGGGCCCAGAATTGGACACAATATTACAGGTGAGGTCTCACCAGGGCAGAGTAGAGGGGGAGAAGGACCTCTCTTGACCTACTAGCCACCCCCCTTCTAATACACCCCAGGATGCCATTGGCCTTCTTGGCCACGATGGCACACTGCTGGCTCATGGTCATCTTGCTGTCCACCAGGACCCCCAGGTCTCTCTCATCTGCACTACTCTAACAGGCCAGTCCCCAACCTATACTGGTACCATGAATCACTCTGTGCCCCTTAGACACAGAAAAGATGATTGATCATGATGCTTTCTGAATTTACAGTATGCATGTGTCAAAAAAAAAAAAGTATTAGATTATGATTTTGATAGATTTGTTATGAGCAAGAATAGTTTACACTAAATTCTAGTGAGACTCGTTAGAAAAATTTAAGAATGGAAGTACTCAAGTGAGTTGCTGATTTGAATCACAAAGAAATCTCTGAAGTCATCATGCTCAGATACATGGATGATGATCATCTACTTAATCCTTTCTCTTTGACTAAAGCACATTACAGAGGCTTACAACTCCTGAGCTTCTGGACATACACCACACTTCCAATCAGCGAATGTTGATCTCTGTCAGATTCATGGACAGCCAGTTTCCATAGTCTGTTTCAGTGTTATTGTCTTTCAGATCATCTCCATATTTCTTCTCCCTGTTTTCACCAAATAAAAATCCGTATAATCATTCAGACTCACCACAAAGATTTCAACCTGTTCCAGTGTCACACCACCCTCAGAGTGACAAATTTATTCCTAATATCTAATCCTAATCTACCATCTTTCAGTTGAAAAACACTACCCTTCATCTTATCACTACATAGCCTTGTAAAAAGTCTCTCACCAGATTTCTTGCAGGCCTACTTCAGTTACTGGAGGACTGCAGTAAGGTTTCCCTGAAGTCTTTTCTTCTCTAGGCTGAACAACCACAACTCTCTCAGCCTGTCTTCACAGGTGCAGTGCTTCAGCACTCTGGTCATCATTGTGGACCTTCTCTGGACTTGCTCTATCAGCTCCATGTGTGTCCTTTATTGGTGACTCCAGAGCTGGACACAGCACTCCACGTGAGTTCTCATGAGAGCAGAGTGGAGGGAGAATCACCTTTCTTAACCTGCTGGTCACGCTTTTATTAGTGCAGCCCAGGTCACAGCTGTGTTTCTGGGCTTCAAGTGTCCATTGGAGTCTTATGTTGAGCTTCTTTTTCTCCAAAATCCCCAACTCCTTCTCGGGGTGCTCTGTAGCTGTGCTTGGGGTTGATGAGAAGGCTCCAGGGAGACCTCATTACAGCCCTCCAGTAATTAAAGGGGGCCTACAGTAAAGATGGAGAAGAACTCGGTGTCAGGGAGTGTAGTGATAGGTCAATAGGTTAGATTAGACATTAGGAAAAAATTCTTCAGTATGAGGGTGGCAAGGAACTAGAAGAGGCTGCCCAGAGTTGTGGATGCCCCCTCCCTGGAAGTGTTCAAGGCCAAGTTGGCTTTGAGGAACAGGCAAGGTAAGCCTTTTTACAAGCAGAGAGAACAATGGCCAATCTAGTCCAAATCCATAAAACTCCATTTACAACACTCTGCTATACTTCGCTACAGAGAAAAATTGATTGACAGCCTTTACAGACTTTTGCTGGGAAATGTCAGTGATCCTGGGGGAGGGAGAGGCAAGGTTAGTCAAGGTGAGGCAATGCGAGGTGAGGCAGGGAAAGGCAAAGTGAAAGGAGAGATTCTGTTTCTCACACTGAGAAATAAAGAAAAAAATGTAATATTTTGCTGACTGGAAAATCTAAATCAAAAATACTGCAAAAACTCCCTTTTGCTCTGCCATCTGTTTCCATTAGGTTTTATATGATTTTGATGGTATCATATTATTTCTAGTATTCATACTGTGTGCTCAACCCTTAACAAAGAGGTGTTTTTAAAGTCATATTCAACATGCTTTCAAGCTGATAGCATTGCCAAAGGATCACATTCTTCATGTGCTTTGTCTTTTAATCTATTTTTCTCAAAAATATTTTGATTGTGACTTCAGTTTTTCATACATCTGATTATTTCCAATAGCTAGTGATAATTATCAAAAACATATATATATATTTACATGGAGTCAGTATTTTCAGGAGGGTTACCCATTTCTCAGCACTGAATTTGAGATAGCAGTTGATTTGATGAAAGCTGCTTGATATAGGGATTTAGTCTTGTTACCTTTATGTCATTTCACTACTCACAGAAGTACATTTTGCATTTAGCTATCAGAAACTTTTGGTTAAGAATGGAAGGTATGTTTATTTTGTGGTCTGTAAGTGTCTTGGCTCTGGGCAGGATAGAGATGACTTCCCCAAGCAGCCAGCACAGGTGAGATGAGTTGGCCAGGGCTGTTTTCCACAGCTCTGGACATCAGTCAAGCTGGTGGGGCAGAGGCAGGAGTTGGTTGCAGGTGGCTCTTGTGAAGGTACAGTGGTCTCTGTTAGCTTCTCCTAAGTACTGTGTGTTATCATTGGGTGTGTCTGTGACTGTTCCCCTAAGCAACATGCTTATGAGTAAACTGTCTTTATCACAACTTAGAGGGCTTGGTTTGTTCTTTTTCCTTGGGAAAGGGAGTGAGCTAGTGGTTCATGATGCTCAGCCTCGGGTTAAACCACAACAATAAGTAAGCAAAGCCTGAAAGATACTGTGATGTAGTAAACCTAGAAGTATTAATAGAATAGAAACTTTTTTCTGTTTAAAATTAAAAAGCAGCCTGTTTTATTTGTCAAGTTCAATTAGAAAACATTATTTTATAAATACTTGCTTAGGAGGAGTGTAACTACTTAAAATTCTTTCTTCAAGCATAACAAGAAAGATAAGAACTAACCAACTCAGACTTCCAAGTTTTCTTTGTCCCACTAATTACTTGAGTAAGAATAGATTACTTCTCTTTGGTAAGAAGTTGATCAATACAATTTCAGGTAAAAACCTGCAGGTTAATAGAAAACAAACAAAGCAGACTAAAATGAGGGCAAGCTGAACCTTTTGAAAGAAAAACTAAGTTTTTTCTGAGCTTCATATCCAATCTTGTCTTAAAGAATCAGCATTTTACAAGAAATTCAGAACAAATCCTGTGCTGAGACAAGCTTATATTAATTACTTCATAAGCAAAGCAAGAAATGCTAGTATTGAATTTCAGAAACTGTTTATTAATTATTCACCAATGGAATGTTGTCCTTTCAAGGGCTATCAGTTTAACTTTCTTTTTTCATACTTGTGCTGATATTTGTTGTCCTGGTTTTGCCTCAGCTGGGAACTGGGCACCCAGCAGCCCCTCTCTCTGGTGGAGAAGTGGGGGGAAAAGAAAACCAAAAGCAAACCTTGTGGGTTGGGATAAAGACAGCAGAGAGAGAGAGAGAAACAACAACAGGACTTTATAACAAAACAAACTGGTGACACACAATGCAGTTTCTCACCAACATGCACAACTCAGACCGTGCAGCTCAGAGCTGTCATGAAGCCAGACCATCCTCAAAAGCATGCATTCTGAAGCCGTGTGCTCCTCCCATACCAGCCCCTATTAATGCTAATCACGATGTCATGGCACTGAATAGCCCCTTTGGGCAGGTTGGGTCACCCTCCCAGCTTCCTGGGTGCCCCCCACCTTCTCGTTAGTAGGGCAGTATGAGAAGCTGAACAGCCCTTGACTGCTTGGCAACAACTGAAACCATCGGGGTGTTTGTTACCAGCTCCGCTCTCACCCTGACTCACAAACACAGCACTGCACCGGCTGCGAGAAAGGAAATTAACTCTATCCTAGCTGAACCCGGGAAACTGTATAGAATGGCAACTTCTCTTATGAGAAAAATACAAAGCTTTTTTGACATATGGTAAAGGAAAACTATTTATTCAGTTTACTTATACAACTCTAATAAAAGCTTTACATCCACTAGCAAGACCAATAAATTTTGCACATCTGTTCCATAAAAGTTGCACAAATGTAAGTTTTTTGCAATAATTCAGTTGGAAAAAAACTCCTATAGTCTTGTAAATCAGTGTACAAAAAGGCAAAGCCTTTTCTGAAAGGACAGTATACACATATTTGGCACTAAAGCAGTTGTTGTGCAAGTATTTCAGTTTTTCAGACTACACCTCCAACCTTTGCAGGTGTCACTTCTGTGTGCTGCATAAACAGAAAACACTTCAAGCTTTTAATAATTCTAATATTTGGGTTTTGGTTTGGTTCTTTTTTTTATTTTTTTGATGAATACAAGGATCCACAAGAAATGAATCTCAACATAAGCAAAGTTTAATCATAAATTAGTTGTATTATACATGTACACACATAAAGACATGTACATATAGGTAGGAAACTACAGTCATATAGATAAATATAGATATATGCCTCCCCACTACTGTAATCTGTTTTAACTAGAACCAGCTGCAATAAATAGATTTAATAAATTGTTAGATTTTAGTTCCAACATGGAAAGAACCTGAAGGTGCTCATAGGAAGTGCTTCTTACAGTCTCTGGTTTCACTAGATACACATCTTAGGGTTACCTGTGTTTTAATGAAGGTAAACTTCAGCTTAAATTAGATATAACTCATTTTTAAGCTAAGATCAAAGAACAGCTGTGGATATTTTCAAAGTCTGACGAGGGTTTTTTCAGTCTCTAAACTCTCCAGCAAGAAAGGCAGAAAGAAAAAACAGCCCAGTGCACTAGGAGGATCACTAAATAGAGTAATTCTTTTAACATTTTACAAAATGCTTATGTCCACGTTTCATAAGTGATGAAGTCCTACTTCAGCAGTCGGAACCTTTGTTCCAAATAGGGCCTTCCTCATTCCAAGGCTCTAAGTCATCCTCTCCAGACAGAGAGAGAGGAAAAAGCACTGTTACAAAGAGGATCATTCAAAGTATTCTTAAGGATATTTAAGAAAATATTTGCATAAATAAAGTAACAATTAAAACCCAATTCTAATATTATTCTGATTGCTTTTTAGCTGTTGTGCCTACCAAGCTGTCAGTGATTTCAACTGATAACAAGGCAGTGAGAGGTAGATTAAATCATTAGGGGCCTTTGTCAGCGCCTGCAAAAGCAGATGATGGCCTTCTGCTCTCTGGTTACCTTTGTGTGTTGCTAATGCTGCTGTCACTTCTGTTTACCTATGCCATACTGCACTCACCTAAAGGGTTACATGAATAATGATTAGGATATTGTAGGCTACTAAAATTACTGCACTGTTTCTGCAGAATGACAGTTGTCCTCTACTTCACTACTTTTATTGCTATTATCATCAAATATATTTTCAAGGTTCTCTATATTTAGTGAGATAAATGTAAAAGGAGTCATTGAAACAGTTTTAAATTTGCACATCTCAGGCAAGAAGGTAGGGAGGTCATGGTTAGAAAACTATTTTGTTTCAGGGCTATGTATTGAAAATGGAGAATTAAGGCAAAGTGATCCTGCTCAGCAGGGGGGTTGGACTAGATCTGCTGAGGTCCTTTCCAACTCCTAACAGTCTGTGATTCTGTTAAATGAAATGCAAGAAATCTAAAAATAACAATCCCTGTAGCTATATGGCAATTTCATCCTTAATCCCCTAGTAAGACTTAAGTAATGTTCCAGCTGTAACTTTTATTTCCTTTTCTGAAATTATCCTATCTTTGTGACATTGTAGAAAGATAAATACATGATTATAAAAAGAAGACAAAGGCCTCTAAGGTAAACTGTTCTGAAAACTTACTGCTAAGAAAGTAACACAAAATGGAAACTGTAAAAATATCTGGAGATTTTTTATTTTTTTTCTGAAGTGCATTTTTATATTCCATCTCTTGAAATAGTATCTTAACCTTTTATGCTTAGATTTCAAATAAGAAGGAAAAAACAATATTTATTTATGGTATTGTGATATCATCTCGCATCCACTGATAGGACTTGTGGGACCAAACCTGAAGACAGCAGTCCAGGAGTGGCCTGACAAGCACTGATTAGAGTGGGAGAATGGTTCAAAGCTGCATTAGGGGATGTTTAGCTTTGATGTTAGGGAGCATTTCTCTACAGAGAGGGTGCTCAAATACTGAAACAGGTTTTCTAGAGGGGTGGTCAATACTCCAAGCTTGTCAGTGTTTTAGACGCATTTGGACAATGCCCTTAATATGTTTTATTTTCAGTCATCCTTGAACCGGTCAAGCAGTTGAACTAAATGATCGTAGATACCTTCCAACTCAAATATTCCATTCCATTCTATGCTATGCTATTCATTCATTTAACTAAAACACTCTAAGTATTGTTATTTATATTTCTTTAATTGTCAGTATATCGGGGTGGGGGGGTGGAAGAAGTCATAATATTTGAGTCTAGCAGTTTGAAATTATGCATGAAGAGGTAGAAGTACATTGCATTATGATTAATTGCTTTGTTTCTATACTCTGGAGGCTATTTTATTCTGTGAAAGTACCTCTTCCCACGCACCTAAGCCACAAACTGTTCTGCTGTAATTTTATAAACATGTTATAATTGCAGAGTGAGAGAAAAATATGCCATATAAGGTAATTTGATTCTGAAGGTTAAGGTACGTTAATACACCTTTAATAAAGCAATGAAACATTAATAGAAGAATAAGAAAGGATCATCCTCCTGAAATCACATGTCACAAGATTCTGATTTGCAACATTAGAACCAACTTATAGTTCTGAACATCTTATAGGGGACTTCATACTGTTCTTTCTGTATGAAATAGTATTTCAAACAGTTAATATATTTGTATTACACATACACACACACAAATACAAGTTAGCATACATGCAAGAATGAAAATACATTCCTCATCTCAGAATAGGAATACACAGCTGTCTCCTTCCTATATGTCCTAGTTCAGCAAGAGACACCGGTTATCACTGTGTGGGGGTGATCAAGGCTGTGTATTCTACACCCTCTATTCATTCCTCAAGAATAATGGACCATTTGCAACAGTTGTCCAGGAAGTCGTTAGCACCTTCACACTCAGCCTGAGGGGGCGTGGGTGCTAATGGGCCATCAATGGTCCAACCATCCCCCATGACTCACAGTTAATCACCCATTGTGTGAGTCCCCGCCCTGGGGGAGGGACTGGGTGCTCCCTGAGGATATATAAACAGGGCTCAGAAGACCTTAAGATTCTCTTCCTTGGATCTAGAGGAGCAGCAGAACCTCGACAGGAGGAAACCATCACTCTCGACCGGACTACAACCATCACTTCTGACCAGACCACAGCCATCATCTGCAGCAACAGACTCTTCACTTCTCTTTGCTTTGGACTTGGGAGAACCACGTGGATCTCAGCACCAGGGCTAACAAACCCCTTTGGGCTTGTGCCCTGGGACACTGGGTTTACTGCTGGGTTTTGGTGAGTTGAAAGCAGGTTGTTCTCTTTGTGTCAGTGTTTGTATGGTAATATCTTTCATTAAATTGTAACTCTGACTTATAATCTCTCTTGTGGTGGGTCCATTTTTCCTGCCGGTTTACCTCTAAACCAGCACACTATACCATGGAATAATGTGTCCAAAAGATAAGCGCGCAATTGCGGGAGTCTAATGTCCATTTATTGTGGCAAAGTTTTTATTCCAGTGTATGTATTCTTTATTTTACTGGTCCTTGTGGTGTATATTTCTATCAAATCTCTAGATTAAATTTTATCCTTACCTATTTTTTCTTTAGTTAGATACTTTTCCCTTTGTCCCTTCTGCTTCCTTCTGATGGTATTTTTTCCATGAATCTAGCCACTGAAACTAGGTTATTATGGGTAGCTTGAAATCTAGTAGTAATATGTCCAATTGTTTATTACAACATCAGCAGAAGCACCAGGAAGAGCTTTGTAAAATCTTATACTCCAGTGTCATGTGATACTCTTGTGCCTGTTAGGATGTCTTCCTCTCTACACAAGCCACCCCCTCATGCACAGTGAAGTCAGAGAGTGGATACAGCACTATCTAATGGTGTGTATCTCCAGTAGAAAACTGTCTGAGAATGCTGCAGTGTCGAGCCTCAGTCACTGGAAACAAAGACTGGTGTGCATGCACTGACCAGCATGGAGGAATGTGACCAGTGTGGAGGAATAAATATAAATTTATACTACTTAAATTAACATCCTTGGGACTGTTATCTGGTACTGATACCAACTGGCATGGGGTTGCATCCATCTGAAACAGTGTGACCGCTGTAAATTACCTTCCAGAATGGTCTTTAGCTCATGGTATCTCCCAAGCCATACCTGGGAACTGTTTGAAAGAACACCGGTTTGTTTACAAGAAAATTATATTAGTAACCATGCTAACAATAAGAAAGTACAAATGCTTTCTATGTACATTAACTGCCAATATATATCATACATCTTAAATTAAACTGATAAAGGGTGTAACTATTGTAATGAATCTAAGCAGGGCATTTAAATTCTTGGGGGTTTTGTTGGCTTTTTCAAATAGAACAGGAAAACAGCTTTCCAAATCAGTTATGTTCTTATATTACTTTGAAATTCACTAATTTACTGGATATGGAATCTTCACACTGTAGTCTTTAATATATATATATTGTCTTTAATATGCTAAGATATGATAAAATAATGAAATCATAATTTCAAAACAAGTTGTTAATTTTTAAGAAAATAAACCAGATTTAACTTACTTTCTGGTGTCCACCAGAAATGGATTAGAGGCTACTGAATTTGGTGGGCAAGAGGGCACTCCTCCTTTGTCAGCCCAGTAGATGTGAGGCTGCTGTGGTTCTGTTCCCAGCTCCAGTAAGTGAGCCAGACAGAGACTGAACGTCCTGATAGATTCACACACACACAGTGCACAAAGGATGGGAAACATTACCATTACCAGTGTAGAGGACGAGGACAAAAGCACGTTATTGAACTAAGCTGAAGGGCAAGAGCTGAAAGCTGAAATAAACAAGACCTGAGTACAGGCTGAAGAAGCGTGAGTAACAACAGTGTAATACATCAGCCAGAGTATGATCTGGGAGAGCTGTCGTAGAGAGCTGCCTTACGGGAAGGAGGGAAGCAGGGCAGCACCAGTCCAGGTAAATATGTACAAAACACTGCTTGCAAAACAAACTCTGTTTCACTTGCCCCACAGGTGAGTCACTGCAGTGATATGCCACATACCAGCACCTACATAAATGCATAACACTGACCAGCCCATTCAACCTGATCCTCTTCTTCCCCTCCAGCTGATTAAACACTCAAAGTAGTCAGTCTTCACTGAAATAGCTTCAAAATTTGTAATATAGGGTAAAATATATTTTAAAGGTACATGTATTGTTACATATTTAAACATAACACAAGCATATTTTTCTTGTTGAAATTAAGATTGAAATAACTACAGACTCGTAGTTGTAAAAAGTAAAATTAAAAAAAAAATGGGTTTGGTTTTTTTGGGGGTTTTCTTAACCTATATATTAAGATACAGGAAATTCAGCATTATATTTACTTACAAAGGAGTTACAAATAGGGGAGCTGAGAAAAGCAAACAACCTACTTAATTCTGCTTTGGTACTGTAGGATTCTGTTTATTAGTACAGGATTTTAATGATTGGGAACCCAGGTCAGGTTTAACTGTTTGTTTTTTGTTTTGGTTTTTTTTTTTAAATCCTGCATCTGAATTCACATCAGATAATTTTTGCACTTCAATTACTGTCCCAAGTTAGGAACCAGTTTATCCATGGCTAACTCTAGGCAAAGAACTCACTAAGAATGTCACCAGTTTTTCTTCAATTTGTGGACACTGCTGGTGTCTCTTGTGATCCTGTGTCATCTGATACAGATAATATCTAATGATCTCACAGCTTTCTTCTCCAGTTAATGCTAGAGTAGCACCTGCAGTGGTCTGTAGTGAGTGGATACATACCTCCAGATTTTAAGGGGGCTGAAAAATTCCCTCAAGAAACTTCTTTCTATAAGAGGGACATACAGTGCTCTTTGCATCCTGTCTCAGACACCTAAACTGAGCACATAACATTAGATGAGATTAACCAAGAGGCATGATATATAGCAACCAACGAGGAATAAGGTCATCGATCCCTTTAAAACCAGTAACATTTGAGCCACATAATTAAATTGAGTGCCTCTGACCTTTATCTAATCTCTCTTATATCTTAACCATTATAGTAAAGAAAACTGTTGCCTAAAGTAAACTGTAAAGGAATGATGAGTTTCATTAGTTGCCTAGTGTAACAGTGGTTTCTTTTTATTGCTGGAAGCCTAGCATTGGCCTTTGAAATTATAAACATTAGACAATCAGCATCAATAATCCATATATTGTATTGTGCATGGTCCCAGGCTGAGCAACAGTCTGACCTTAAGACTGTGCAAGGGGAGGGTAAGCAGGAATTCAGCCTCCAGTGTACTAACACAAGTAATTAATGAGATTTGGTTTTCCCAGGTTTCTGACAATGTAAAAATTGCACACTCACATAAAAGTGAAGGATCTGTTTTGGAACAATAGTCTTCACTGTTCAGTCTTTTTGCATCCATTGCAGTCAAGTGCTTAGTAAAGGAGCAACAGCTGGGGGAGAAGACAGGGAAGCATAAGTAAATGAAAGTTTTCGCAAGGGTAGGAACATGGTAAATTAGGAAGAGAGAGCATGAACATGAAATAAAGGATATAAAGCTTGGTGGGAATATAAAAGAATGAGAAAGATAAAGAAGGAAGAAAGAAATGGGGAAAAAGAACCCAAACCAACAACTTACCCACCCAAACCCCACCCCCATTATTATGATATCACAGAACTATAGAACGGTTTGGGGTGGAAGGAACCTTTAAAGATTAGCCAGTCTGAACCCTTTGCCATGGACAGGGTCATCATAATAATGAGATTCATTTACTTATGCTTTCAAACAATTTCAATCAAGCTTTTTGTCAAAGATGCCTCAGTAGGCATGTTCAATTTTGTAGTTTATTTTTCTTGTGGTCAGAGATTATGCACTGCTAGTATTCCTCTTCGTTTCTATTCTGTGATTTTTCTGACATAGAATAACTTCAGCCTGGTCATATTCAAATGTATTCTCTCTCTAAGTTAACCAATTTGAAATATTTTTATGTGTAACTCTCACTTAAACACTCTCCAAAAAAATTATAACAGCGAGAGTTTGTCTTACATACTACCAACTAGCAATATGCATATATTTCTCTCCAATCCAAACCAAAGAAAAAAGAAAAATTATTAAATTAAAAAAAAAAAAAAGAATCTTTGTAGTCTAAACCAAACTTTGTATTTCGGGTTGTTTAGGTGTCATTCTGAGTGCTTTTAAAACATATTTAAAGTCTGATTGCATTGTAATGCTGAACAGTAATAAGAAAAGAATTACTACTCCAGACCTAGCTTTTTTGCAAAACTGAGAAAAAAATAAATCTCTTCTGATATTTACCCTCCATTTTGTTTTGTTTCCAGTTCATATAATTTGTAATTTGACGCTTCATCAAATTCATCTAAATGGTTTCCACTGAAATTGTTCTGTATGCTTCTACATCTTGATATGTATTAAAAACAAACGTTGTCATCTATGGTTTCTATGTTGCTGAGTTCTAAATATTATTCAGTCAGAGAATGCTGAAAGAATGGCCTCTTGCCCCTTGCACTGCTGTGAGGAAAACATCAACAGATGGAGACAGATCAGTTCCTTAGCTGGTGCAGATCAGCATAATTTTACAGAGTTCATTGAGGACATATCTTAATGTAGAGATTCTGGTCTTCCGCAGCCAGCAGCCTGGCCAAGGGGAAGGCTCTGGGCTCCTCACAGAGCTGGAGAAGCGGCTACCGAGTCTCAACCCGAATGCGAGGGGGTTTATTTGGTTTATTTCTTTGATCTACGGGACAGTGGGCAGGGCCCTGCCGGAATTAACACTGGTCCCCCTTATCTTATGCCCCATCTCTTGCACGGCCCCACGCTGTCTGGGCCCACTGACGCCAAATGGTGGCCCAATTGCTTTTTTCCTAAAGCAATGCAAAACTATAGGAATTTTCAGAAGGCTATTAGTCTGTCTCCATACAAGACTTTTCTAACATCCATAATTTGGGAGAAAAAAAATATGTAGTGAGTTGACTTTGGCTTGCCTCCAGACCTTCACCCGGCCACTCGCCCACTCTTCTCCCTCAACAAAAGGAGAAAAAATAAGATTTAAAAAAAAAAATAAATATTGGTTTGAGAGAGAGTGAGATCACTAATCCTTTACTATCCTTTGTAGAAAGTAATTGACTTAGGAAAAATTAATTTAATTTATTGTCAATTAAAAATACAGTGGGATGGTGAGGAGCAAAGAAAAAAGAACTAAAACATCTTCCCCCATCTTAGGCTCAACTTCCTTCCTTCAGTCTTCACTCTTCTATCTCCTCCTCACATGAAGTGATGCAGAGGTTTGGGAAATGGGAGCTGTGGTTGATTCATAGTAGTCTTTGTGGCTCTTTCCTCCTCACACTTTTATCCTGCTACATAGGCCATTTTATGGACTGCAGTCTTTGAAGGAATATCCACCTTTTCCAGCACACATGGTTAATTGCTATGATGTTATCATTTATATAGGCTATAGTGCAAATATCTGCTCCACCATCATCTTTGAAATCTTCCATGAGCTAAAAGGGAACCTCTGCTGATGCTCTTATAGTCCCTCATCCAGATTTTCTTCTCTGATCCTGTTGTTCACAGGGCTGTTTATCACGTTTTGGCTTTTTTTTCCCCTCAGTCATTACTGCTGTGCAGTGATTGACCCTTTCTTAAATATATTTTCTCTGAGGTTCTTCTAGCTTGGCTGATGGGCTCAGCTGTGCCCTGTGGTTGGTCCACTGAAACCAGCTGTGTCCAGCACAGAGCAGCCCAGCCTCTTATGTGAGAGGCCACCCATTCATCCCCACCCCATTGCAAAAACCTCATGACATAAACCCAACCCATAAGGCTTTCTGGATTAATGTAATAGGCAAGAGTATTGGTTGGTGAAATTTTATTCAGCTCATAATCAGTGTATCACTTGTATCTACATTTCTTCAGCTGTTCTTGCTGAAAGGACAGCTTAAAAGAGATGTTTTTGTGAAGGATTTAAGCAGCAAGATGTTTTACTTGGGGACTTAATCAGAATTGTGTGTATTTTATTAGATTCTTCTGAGAAGAATGTGTCTCTTGAGGGAAAACTATGCTTTGGCTATTTAGAGGATTGAACAGTAAGAAATTATAAATACATACTTAATCTTTTGGAGTGTTTGTAGAATGAGAGAACAGATGGAATTGAGATGTAATTTGTCTAACCTAGCAACCTAATTTGCTAATACATTTTATGTGCTTGGATTGTACATATCTTCTAGGTAACAGAGGCTAGGGATTTATTCTGAATCTGAAGCTAGGTATCAAACAGGCTTAATCTTACACTTTTTATACTCAGGTCACTCATTAGGAATTTTCCTGGAGACAGCTTGCTGGAGGGGTTAAAAACAGAATCAGATAGAAGCTAGGAAGCGATGAGATGAATAGGAGACCGATACTGAGTTCACATCCTGTGTGAAAACACGCTGTATTTTACCACCATAGGTATAGCCAAAAGTACTATCTATATGGAAGGTAAAAAAGGATCTCAAGTATTGGTTTACAGTTGTCTACAATGAAAAATTGGTGTAACTTTTCTTGCCATGGTTTTGGCTCCTTCTAATTAATATCCTACTGGAAAAATGTTTGGTCACAGTTCAGTTATAGTATTGGTAAAGTGGAAAGAAGAGAATTAACCTTATCAATACCTATAATTTTCTGAAAGGAGGTTGTAGAGACGTGGGCGATGATCTCTTCTGCCAAGTGACAGGTGATGGGACAATGGTAAATGGCCTCAAACTGCACCAGGGCAGGTTCACATTAGATGTTAGGAAAAAGTTGTTTACTGAAATTGTTGTTGGGATGTGGAACAGGGTGTCCAGGGAGGTGGTTTAGTCACCATCCCTGGGTGTATTTAAAAGACAGGTAGATGAGTGCTTAGGGGTATGGTTTGGGAGAGGACAGGGACAATTGGACTCAATAAACTTAATGGTCTTTTTCAACCTAGTGACTCTGTGATTCTGTTAATTTGTCAATAAAAAAAAAAATATTAAATGCCAGTTGACTTCTGAGTCATCTTCTGAGAGAACATCCTCCAAGGAGCTTAGTTTCATGTACAAACCAGTTCATAATGGCAAAACCTGCCTAACATTTCTGTGTCAAATACTTCAATGATTTAATGCCATATCATATGGCTGAAGTTGATAGAAACCATGCCTTGTTTAGGAAAACTGTCCTTAGACGGTAGTAATATTTGCATTTATCAAACTCTCATAGGTTTTTGTTAGTCTGTTTTTATAAACAGGGCAGATAACTGATTTCCTTTAGAGTAAGGGATGTTCAAATCTAGTTTCTTTGAAGAACGATGAACATAAACTGATTTCTGAAGCTCAGTGTACTTCCTTGAGTATGTCAATAATGCTATAAATCCATTACTAAAGTCATATAAATTCTATCTTAAATTCTGCAAGAATGAGAATTAAAAAAAATCCCAACAGTTCTTAAAATGACTCTTGCACTAGAACAATATCAGCATATTGAAAAACTTGTGCTGGTTTAAAACCCAGAATGTTGCTTCTCTAAGATAAAAAATCAGAAATCTATCAAGAAAGGGAAGTATAACCACAAATAAACTTAATTTTTCATTTTTTAATTCCATCCCCCTTGATGTCTTGATAAGAACCAATGAAAGGATACAATGATTAATGGTTTAAATTAAGCAGATGATATTAAATATCTATATCCATACTTTAACAATATAAAGTTATTATCTATAGAAAGGTAATTATTTCTTTTCAGCTAGTTATCACACACAGAGTCACACACATGTGCACATTATCTATGTAATGCTAGAATCAGTGGAAAGATCCCAGTTCATTAAAATGATAAAACTCTAAGGTAAGATATTTTCATTATTAGCTTATAGAGCAGCTTCTAAGTTTCTAATCATTACAGTTTCTGTTTTATAAATTTCTTCTAGTTATTAATATATTTTGTAATGGGGCATCGTTGAGCAAGCCTGTCTACATGATGATGTGACAAGAAGGCAGAGCAGTTTCACTTTTGTTGATGTAGTTCAATTAGTCTAGTTATTTCAATGTAACTTGTCTGGCTACATAAATTGTGAATTGCTGCCTAAACGGGTGTTTATACAACTTTCTCTCATCTCGAATCAGTAAAATCAAGCAAAAGTACTTGTTCATGTGCTTTCAATTAAGAATAAGAGTAATCCTATTATGCAAGTACATTTAAGTATTTACCTAAATTTTGCAAGGTTGAAGCATAAGTGAGTTGTAAAGGGATTTTGCAAACATCTTTTTTTTTTTTTTTTAAATTTTCTACTTTCTAAATACAATTCCAGAAACTCCACGTTGTTTTTCACATGTAAATTAATTCAACACACAGTTTATCTGCTGTTCCAGGCAATTAACGAGACACTGGCAAAATCGTAGCTGACTTGATACAAACAACAGAAAAAGAAGTTTACACTGAAATATACAGATATCACATTATATCATACATACATATACACTTGCCTAATTTAATACTTGGATCATAGAATATCATTAAATATAACATGCTATCTTCTTCATGTTAATTTTTTCTTATATATCCCATATATCTCTATTCATTTAGCCTATGAATTAATTCTAAATTATGTAAAACCTTTTGCTTTTAAAAATAAATATTAAACATACATATATCAATAATCTGATAAAATTACTGAAAAATATTAAAAGAATCATGTATACATGAGATAACAGATTTGAGCTTACAACATTTTCTTTTCTGCTCTGTGGAATGATTTTTTTTAAATACATTGAAGTCTGAAAAGGACACAGGTCATGTTCTGTGTTCCTCAAAAAAGTCTGGGAAATAAAATGTAATTTTTTGTTTAATTTAAATGATTCTTGAAGTACTCATAAGAAGGATTAGGAGTAAGTAAAATATTAATTGTACAGAAGTAATCTACAGTTCAGAGATGTGGGTTTATTACTGTGTTAGATGTCATATTTGAACTTCATCTCAGTGCTAATTAACAGAATTCACATTTTCAATGTCATCTTTCAATTGCTTTTGCAAGTGCTACTCTACCAACATAGCTTTGATGTATAGAGGCAGTTATCATTTTGCTGGTGGCACAGAAAGCACAATTTCCTGTATACTGGCTACAGCTTTTTAAACTAACACAAATTTTATTTCATGGTCCTAATACAGAATCAAAGCTTTGTTTGTTTATTTCTGAAAAGTCAGTATTAATATTTACTAATAGGTTTGATTCCAAGCAATTTATAATTTATATCAGTTAGACAAGATTTCCAAGGGTTGGATTTTTTGAAATTTACTACTTCTCTGGGCAACCTGTTTCAGTGTCTGACATCTTCAAAATAACCAGGTTGGGGGTTTTGTGTGTTTAAGTTGAATTTTGTGTTTTTCAGATTATAACTACTGCCTCTTGCCTTTATTGTGTACTACTGAGTAGAGATTGGCTACACCATGTTTACAACTCCCTTTCCCTTTCATAAAATCTCTTTGAGCTTCTTCTTCTCCAATCTGAACAGCCCCAGGTCTTTCAGCCTTTCTCCATATGAGAGATGCTCCCGTCCCTTTACTCCTAACTCTTTGGGATAATGCAAAAAACCCACCACAAACAAGATAAAAAGCAAAACGCCCATAGTCCCCATTATCTAATCCTCCATTTTCCATGAGCCAATAGTTCACTGTAGGCTGTGTGCCCCCTGTGACCCATTCTTACATCTGGCAATCCTTTGTCTGCTTAAAGAGGCGAGAGTTTTCCTTACATAGCTGTCTTTGTAGCCTTCGCTCCCAATGGATTCATCGGTAATGCTCCCTCCTGGCTCCTGCTCCAGCTTGTGGACAATGACAAGTGAAAAGGTTCATTCAGAGTTTGGGATGGATCTACTTGGGCTTCTGTTTCTTGTTTTCATTTGAAGTGTTGTCCTCAAAGGAACAAAACTGCTCCTGAAGTCAGTGACAGTGCCTGGAGCAAGGCATACGCACACCTTCTCCCTCAGACATGTTTTCTCCAGGGGAGGAAATATTTTAGCATTGACAACTGCATTCGGTGTTTTTTTACATACCTGGCAACCTTTCCCCTCAATGTGAACTAATGCCCCTTCTTTCTTTCCTTGGGACAGATGCTCTTGGGAACTGTCAGGTGACCGTATAAAGTCCTTTCTAACGTGGGATAAGATTGGAACTGGGTGTAAGCCTAATAGCCACATATTTCAAATGAATTTAATTTCTTCAAATGGGAAAAATTGTCCCCCGATCCATCCCTAGGCTTCTGTTGGATCATTTGAATTTGAAAATCATCAGTGTTAAATTTTATGCCCCGTTCAAAAAAAAAAAAAAGAGTCATAACAATTGTTAAAGCCTGTCAGTATTGGCTGCTTTTTGAAACATTTTGTTACTGGACATTTAATGTGAAATAAATTTGTATTTTTCAAAAAATCATACCAACGTTTTAAGTGTGAAAACAAACATATTATATTTTTTCTGCCCCTGGGTGAGACCCAGTTTTCTAAAACAACTGTGGTGTTCACACTATAATTTTCAGCAGACTGACACTTGGGGTGGGGGATTGAATTCACTCATGAACAGTAGAACTGTCCAAGTAAAACTATTATTCTTCATGGACTACAGAGAGCGACTGTGTTTTAACACAGATGACTCAGTTGATTAAAGCATATTCAAATCTGAGGCCAGAAAAATGTCCATTTTTACCAACCCATTTTGATTGCTCTATAAATTACATCAGTAGACTAAGTGAAAATAATTTTTTCTCCTTCCAGAGATTGACTTGCAGTCACTGAGAAAAATCAGTGGATAATCTGACTCAAGTTACATGGTACTGCCTGTAAAGATAAAGGCCTTAAAGATAAAGGATAAAACTTGACCGGTGTGCATTTAGTAAAAGTTTGTTAAAGAAATTAATATCTGCTCAAATCAGTGTCACTGTGAGAATGTGTCACAGAGAGATATGCTTTAAAAATATATTCTAGAAGTTGTCTAGAATTTAAGTAATAGAGGAGCATGGTCTTCAAAGGGAAGATGTGCAGTTTTAGTCCTGCAACAGAGCAGTGCTCTTACGTGATAATAGAAAAGTGTGCTTTCATAAGTATTACTTGTTTACATTTAGAAAAATATGCCTTTATGCAGCAGTGTTTTATGAACTTTCTGCTTATTTGTGCGTTTACAATCTTGTAAAAAAACTTTAATAACAGGAAGCAGTTTTTTAATAACTCAAAAAAACTTTTTGTTATGTGGATTATTGCTTTACATTTTATCAATGTTAGTAACTACAGTGCTTAAGATTAAAATATTGAAAACACTAGGAGTTTTTATTTTTAAAATGTAATTGTCATGATGAAAAACAGGTTGACAAGACATCCTTAATATTCTTCATGGGCTTCCATGACTGTTTATCAATCAAAAACATTGTATCAAAGCATTTTGAGAATGTCAAACCTCCACAGAGTTGTTCTGACAAGAAGAGAAAGAAAAGGCAAGCAAACGTCTATTTCAGTGCTTTCCAATGAATTGCTGTATCTGTCTGTCTTTCATATCTCCTATAGGCTGGAATGCAATTTAAGTTCAAACATCAGTTGTTTCAGTGTGAACAAAAGAATTATTTGTCTTAATAGATACATCCAATTTATAAGAATAAGATTGACAAAGTTGACAAATTTAATATAATTTTCCCATTATATGAGTACTATGAACTCACCAGCCAGCAGAAAATTTGGTGTATTAAGATCCAAAAGGCAATATCATAAAGATGATATTTGCTATAAAAATACTGGTGTATTTTTTTAACTTTTTTTTTTAATTATTAGAATTTTAATTTATTGTATCTGATTGTATTTCACTTTTCCTTTTTACAAATAGGAGGGAATTAGTTTGTTTTTATAGCATAGTTTGTGACTAAGTACAGAGTACGTTCTTGGCCAGAGAGAGTTACTAATCACTCGCAACTCTAGCCAAATACCAGGTTTTGAAAAACAGGGATAAAGAGAAGAGAAAAAAAGATCAACTCAAACTTGTCTTTAATTTCCTACGTGGTAGCTTTTGCACAACTGCTAAACCCGTGGAAATTAAGAACATGTCAAAATAATGAATTTGACTGCTAACTTAGAATATTTGTGTAAGCTCTGCAAATGGTGTTCTTTAATAGCAGTGACCAATAGGACACTGATATTCCAAATAGTGTCAGAACGTCCTTCAGAAACAAATGAAACAAATAAGTGCACAGTAAAACCCCAGACAAACCACATAGGTACACATATACAGCTGGCATGAGCATAATGGTTATGATCTGCCTTCAGAAAAAAATCAGAAGTTTGCTTCCAAATGCTGTTAGTGCTTAAATATTTTTTTTTCAATTAAAGTGTTAAGATTCTTAATTTTTATTTAAATAAAGCTGGTTTTATTACCACCTTTGCTATGAAAAATTGTTTTAGGTTTGATACGAGAAAAAAGTCAGATTTATCCCAGAGCCTAAAAACCCCTGAAGAGCATTAGATGACCCTTCTCCAATATAAGAGTTACACATTTTCTCCTATGGCTGGCATACTTCAATAAATAAATACAACCTAAAATGCCAGTATGCTAGACATTAAACTAAAAAAAAAAAAAACCCAAAAACCCAAAGCAATCTCCTGTTACTTAAGGCTGATTCTGACATGAAGACAGTAACCTTTTAATAACACATAAAAGGTCTGTTCAGTTTACCACTTAACTGTAACTTGGTTATGGAAGTAACATTGTAATACTCGACATATAAACACCAAAGATGCTGGTCAGAAGTTGCAGTTTAAAAATCCATCTTTGCTACTCTGTTGTCAAGCCTGCATCTTGACAACAGAGACAAATAAACAAGTTAATTTTTTTACCAGACTCCACGCAAATCAAAAAGTCAGAAGACATGCTTTTAAAATTTACAGTTCAGCAAACCTGGAATTTCCAAGGAAATTTCACATACCTAGCTGTTTTGACTTTGAATGTCTTCTCTTTAAAAACTTTTCATTGTTTCCTGTTCTGTTTGGAGACCTTTCTCCAAGAGCTGGTTGCTATGCATGTGCCCTTCTGTACCTTTTTCATACCCTTGAAAATGACTGGTAATAATTTTTCATTAGCTTTGAAATTGAATTAATTAAAAAAAAAAAACAAAACCACAAATCCAAAGCACAAAAACTACAAACAACAGAGCTACTATTATTTGTTTTCCTGATTTGTGGCGGTCATGAATTACATCTCTCAATATGTGTGCTTCAATGAAACTGTAGGAATGCAAGGCCCTATACTTATCATTCACAAATTCTAGAATTAGTCCCTGCACACACAGAAACATGACTGTACTTGCATAGAATCATTACAGAATGAGTAGGTTGGAAAAGACCATTAGGATCATCAAGTCCAACCGTCCCTGTCCTCTCCTAAACCATACCCCTAAGCACCTCATTTATCTGTCTTTTAAATACACCCAGGGATGGTGTCTTCCCTCAGCATCCACTTTTCCAGATTAAACAACCCCAGTTGTTGCCTCAGTTACTCCTCATAAGTTTTGTTCTCCAGACCTTTCACCAGCCTTGTTGCCCTTCTCTGGATCTGCTCCAGAACTTCAATGACCTTCTTGTAGTGTAAGGCCCAGAACTGGACACAGTACTCGAGGTGCAGCCTCAGCAATGCCGAGCACAAGGATTCAATCATGTCCGTAGACCTGCTGGCCATGTCATTTCTGATACAAGCCAAATGCCATTGGCCTTCTTGGCCACCTGGGCACACTGGTGACTCATATTCTCTCTGCAGTCAACCAATACCCCCAAGTCCTTCTCTGCCTGACTGCTGTCCAGCCACTCTTCCCAGAGCCTGTAGCGCTGCATGGGGTTGTTATGTCCCAAGTGCAAGATTCTGCACTTGGCCTTATTGAACCTTCTTCCGTTAGTCTCAGTCCATTGGTCCAGCCTGTTCAGGTCCCTTTGAAGAGCCTCTCTACCCTCAAGCAGATCGACACTTCCTCCCAGCTTAGTGTCATCCACAAATTTACTAAGGGAACATTCAATCCCTTCACTGAGGTCATTGGTAAAGATGTTGAACAGAACTGGACCCAGGACTGAGCCCTGGGGGACATCACTTGTGACCGAGCTCCAGCTGGATCTGGCTCCATTGACCACCAGTCTTTGGGCCCAGTCATCCAGCCATTTTTTAACCCAGCAGATGGTGAGTCTTCCAGTCCAAATGTAGCCAGTTTCTTGAGCAGAATTCTGTGAGAAATAGTGTCAAAGGCTTTATTTAAGTCCATGTAGACTACATCCACAGACTTTACATCATAGAATCACTTGGCTTGGAAGAAACCTTTAATATCATCGAGTCCATCCACAGTCTAACCCTGCCTAGTCCATTGCATGAATGTCTGTGAATGAACAGTCACATGTCAAGAATTGAGCTCACTTTTCCCTCTGAGGACAACTTCTATCACCTTAAAACTTGTGACTTGAAAACGTTTCTTGTTGTCCTTGCTTTCTTTGGCTGTTTCCTTTTTATTTTCCAGTCTCCTGAGACTCTCCTGAAACAAGGAATTTTGTACATATATGAAGATGTCTAGTGCAGGAAGTCTCAGTGTCTTGCATGTCCAAGAACATTTATGAGGAGAAAAGTTCCTGTTTACTAGATGGAAAGGTTATGTTACAAGACAAGGTGGGAAGATGCCTTGGCAGAAAGCATGATCTCCTGGAAAGTGAAAGAGTATAAATAGTGTTGGTTGCTGATTTCATTGTTGATGTTGTTGCTCGTTTGGTTTGGTAGTTTGTTGGTTTTTTTTTTTTTTTGTAAATCTACTCATCTCTTTTCCTATTAGATAAATGCAATTTATTTTTTAAAAGTTCCTTTGCCAAATTTCTGTACTCTTTCTTTGGCTGTCATTGTTCTATTCAAAATGAGTAAGAGATATCAATGTGCCCTGAGCTTAGGAGAAAGGATATGTAAAAAATATTGAGAAGGAGTAATACTTTCCCTAGACAACTTGCAAAAAACCTAAGGTCATGCAGAATTCCTTTAAATATTCTCCTTATAAAAAGAAGGGAAATTGAAGGGTGGTTAGAATTCATTGCTTATGCAATGCAATTGCTTATGCAATTACTAAAACATTGTAGAACTTTGACATGAGTAGAAATTCAGGAATTTGATAACCAATGGTGTATAGCAGACTGAGCATTTTCTGTCTCTGATTTAATGTTATTTTCCTCAAGTATTAACAATCTAGTATATAATGTAAAACAAGGAAAGAAAAATTGCAAATAGATGGAAACAGTTGTAAGCTACATATCTGTATAGCTGTTCTCCCATTTTTGGGGGGGAGTTTGTTTTGGTTTTCTTTGATTTTTTTGAGGTAGAGTGTGTGTAAGTGTGTTTAAGACACCATATTATGATCATACTAGTTTCCCTGTAGCACTGAATGGGATGAACATTTAATAAGATGAGCAGAGAAAGTTTCTGCAACAGCCTTCAATCACCTTCAGTGGGTTATTGAAGAGAGGCAGTAATAGTTCTTTCTTCTCTCTGAGATCTTTGAGTTTTCAGGCAGTCCTTGGCCTTTGGCCTCTACTTCCTAGACTATCTACTGCACAATGTTGGAGGGTACTACTTTTCGGGGTTGCTGCAGGTACCTTAGCTCATTGATGAAGTGCTTTTATTCCCTTGTTTAATTGCTTCTTCTTTTCCTTATTACATTTAAATCAGCCTTCCTGGGCTCCAAAGCAGTGACGAATACACTGTCATCAAAAGGCCTGGAGCATCTGCTTTCAATGTTTCCTTACTTTCAAAGCCTTTACTGTTATCCCACACTCAAACTGCATATGATTTGAAGAGATATGCTTTTTACAACTCGTATTCACCCAGTGAGTTTGCATAAAAAGATGATTACAAGTCTAATAGGCAAGGGGTGGGGCTTTGTAAAGTCAGTGGCTTTGCACTTGAAAAATCAAAATGGCCTCTAATTAGCAGTGTCAATACTGTTGCTGCTGGGCCACTGTGCAGCAATGGAACAAAGAGAAAAGATGTGTGGAAAGAAAAGAACAGCAACTATGACTAAAAAAAAAAGCGACTGTTTTTTATGTAGCACAGGATTCACTTCAGATATTACTGGGGGTTTGAGTAGTTTCAGAGTGTTGTAGGCACCATCATGGTAGTAACATGCTGAAGTATTTCATAGTGTCACAGTGCACAAATTGGTTTGAAATATGACAACTCCACTGAGCTTAGGAGTCCTGGATGAGAGTTGCTGTTTCAACTTGCTTCAGAAGGAACTAGTTTATCAGAGCTGCTCAAGAACTGAACAAACAAAAGCAAATGCAAGCAGTAAGGGAATTTGCTTCATGCCTGCACTGTTGCTCCAAAGCAACAGACTACTGTATGAATGCGCTCTGACTCCCATATAATAGGAGCTCAGACACTTGGCTGATTGTCTGGGTTCCATCTGGACTCTTACACTTAGATCTCAACAGGGTGAGGCTGAATAATAGACTAGGTGGTGTGAACATAATAATGTGAATGTAGACATCAAGTGTCATTCGGGATACCTAGAGTAAGTATCCTAACATATCTCCAAATGCCACACCCGAAGGTCATGAATCTCCGGTAAGTCCTTTGTCATGTCTGCCACATTTAGGATTCTTGCATATCCAGGTTTCTCAAGTGGCATCACTTCATTACTTAAGGAGATGGATCATAATCAACATTAATTTAATTCTGGAAATTCCATCTTCCAAACAGTTATTAATGCTTTTTCTAAGTAGCTGAAAATAATAACCTTCTTACTGATATTTAATGACCTACTGATTAAAGGAGAAAACTTTTATGAAACATGTAGGAATCCATATTTCAAAGTGACATAAAGGTCAAAGAAGTATCAGAGAGGAATAAGAATAATTAAGGAAAAACATTTTTATATAAAACTACAATTATAAAGTAAATATTAAAAATCTGTAGTTATATATTTAACGGTATTAACTCTTGGCTTATTTTATATACTTAACTGGACAGAGATAATTTTCTACTGCATTGTGCTTAAACATTTCTTTTCCCATCTAAGAAGATGAAAATAAGTGAATCCACCACGTTTGGCTTTCTAAACAATAAGTGGGTTTCCCACCTGCTTTATTTCAAAGCAGTTTCACTGTATGATCACAATGGTTGGCAGGCAAGTATCACAGAATCATAAGATGGTTTTGGTTGGAAGACACCTCAATAATCATCTAGTTCCAACCACTCTGACATGGGCAGGGACATCCTTCACCAGAGTGAGTATGTCAGCAAGTAGCTCACATGTCTCTAGGTTTTCTCACCCGCAGCAGTGCCTGGAATTTAATGCAACCTCTGTTTTGAATGGAATTTTCTCTACCACTCGGGTTTAGGCCAGTAAGTTGTTTACTCTTCCAGCTAGGTCATCTGAGCTGGACAACTGGGAAAATAATTGCTTCTTTTGTTTATTTGTGATGTAAAAGACTGTTGATTCCCTATGTTAAGATTTCTTTTCTCTCACCTTAGGTGACATAATTTTTTTTTTTGGATTGTCTTTATTTCAGAGGATGGTGAGGAAAGGTGCAGAATTAGGATATGATAGACATAAGAGAAATCACAGTCATGTGATTAAAAGAATGAAATGGTATTCTGGCAAATATGTTCTAACTCTATCTCTGTGACAGAGACTCTGTCTCTAAGCTAAATGAGCCATGAAAACTCATTTTTCAAGTTTGCTAATTCTCATTTATTTATACCTGACTTCGGATTCTATGATTCTTAAGACCTGGACACTAGAAGTACAGAGGTGCTGAAGACATACACTGACTAAAGTCCAGAGTTGGTTTCTGAATATTAGTGAAATTGTATGAAATTCTGAGCTATCTGAAATACATGCCATAACACATTTGAATTAGTGTATACTTTATATTTTGTATGTGTAGGTTTCATCTGTCAATATTTAAATATTTGTGTTATTCATAATGTTTATGTCTACAGGATCTGTAATCATTATCGTAGGTTTTCTTTCTTTAGAAACACTTTTGGAGTATTATTTGTCTTATACTAGCTTGTATATACACACAGTATGAATGTATCTATATCAGATAAATTTTCTCTGATGGACAGCTTGAAAGGCTGGATAACATTACTCCAAATTTTGTAATGAAGTAATAAAGTTTGCTTAGGCACATTATAGATAGTGCAATCAGATAATGCAGTGACTTAAATAAATAGTTGAGCAGAAACATATGAAGCTTCTGTAAATAACATGAAAAGATATTCTATTATCCATGATCCCACAATCCTAGACTGAAGAATTATTCTTTGTTTTTACAGTGTATTTTTTTCCTATTATCTTTAATTCAAAGTCAGATTTAAATGAAAATTCAAGTAGTTGCTCATAAAGTATGTGTCATCGATGCTATTCACTGTGTGACGCTGGATGAATTCACTTAATTTCACACTGCCTACTTACAGGCTTAAAATATGACCTTAGGTATTTTGCAGTCTTCCTTCTTCTTATCTGAACTCTTAAGTTCTTGACTTGGTTACATTAACTCTCTCTATACAGACTATTATATAATATTAAGATCATATTGATAAGAGCTTACAGAGTCAAGAGCCCATTTTTTCAAGAATTACCTCTACAAAACGGCAAGATGTACAATGTTCTGTTTCAGTGAACAACAGAAAAAGCAGGAAATGTTGTTCAGTCCTATTTTCACACCATATCAAAAGATATACACTGTACTACTTAACTGAAGAGTCTTGAATTAATAAAAAATGCAGGTTTTTTTTTTTTACAATTGTCTCATGTATAGCTTTAAGAATTGCTCAAAAATATATGATGCATGAATGGATAAACCTTTTAATCTGCATATTAAAATTTTCTAATGGGTGAGAGAAAAAGCTTATTCTAAATTCCCTGATAAAATTTCATCATAACTTACTCTTGAGTAAAACAGTAGTTCTCACAGACTATGTCTTCTTCTCAGAACAAGTTCCTTTACCCCCTGGAGAGCAAAACCAAAGTATGTATCATCAGAAAATATATCAAGTGAATGGCTTGTGAAATTAATGCATAACATAGTCCTAGGCTTGAACTTCATTTAAAATGTCAAAACTTTAGGCAGTAGATGTACAATGCTTATATATTGCATACGTATATATATATAAATCCTTTCTAAATATCATTAAGATTGATAATACAAAAGACTGTGGGGACAAGGAGGCAAAACCAAACCAAAGTCAAAGATGTTGAAACTTCTAACAGTGAAGACAAACCTTTATAGCTGTTAGTTTCAAAGGTATACAGAGTTTAAAACTTGTACAATATTGCAAAATCGCTCATGTTGTCTCTTCAGCAAGTTGCATATATTAGGTTCTTTAATCACTGTTTAACTCATGGATCGTTTCTCACATTCCCTTCATTAACATCTCTTCTGTCAACAAGAAACTGAGTAAGAGACTTGTCATATCTGTTACCTAGTAATCAAGGAGATGAATAATCACAAGGAAGGACTAAAATTACATATGTAAGAAAGAAAACGGAAGGACAAATTCTAAAATGTACTAAAGCAAGAAACTTGACAATGCAATGTATTTTTTTTCACTGAATAATGCATATCCGGCATTTCTATTTTTATTTGAAGAAACATAATATAGAACAAATTACATTCCCTTGTCAGCAGAAATAAAGTTTTAGAGAAAATGAAGAAAGGTCTGAATACTTGGTTGAGTGTGTTTTCTGAATTATTTCTGATTTGATTGGGTTAAAACATGAAGATTCCAATCTAGTAGAATTTTAATAGTTTGATAATTCAATTTCTAATTCTTAATCACTAACATGGAACTAATACTCCATAGTTACGCAATTTAGCAAATATAAAACAAAAACACTCAAAAATTGTTTAGAAAATTAGAAAGAGACTAAAATTAAAAAATAAAATAATAATTAAAAATTTGAATACCAGAGATAAGGCGCTTTTTTTATCCTAGTTTTTACTACCATAGTGTTTCCACTGCATTGATGCTAGCTGATCCTAAATTAAGTTTTTTTATATGTCATTCAGTGTTTTCTCTATCAGTAATTACAAAAAAGTCTTCTGGGATTCCGCATCCAGATTTTGATATTTCTGTTTCATTATGGTTTACATGCCTTAAGTTACATTCAGATAGTAAATAAATTTAGCTTGCAAAGATTGTAATGATTTAAAGTTCACATGTAGTGGCACTCCAGCCAATCACAGAACCATAGAATTATAGAATCCTTAAGGTTAGAAAAGACCTCTAAGATCAAGTCCAACTATCAACCCAACACTGCAGTGTCTNAAAAAAATAGTATGAATATTTCAGTAATTTGGAAGGGTAGTTAATACCCTGTAGGTGTATAAGATGTGCACAAAGACAATATGTTCTCTGTTGCTTTAGAGTGATGTATTTTTGATTATGCTAATAATAACCAGCACGATGAAGGCAATAAAAATTGTCATATATCTTGAATTAGCAATGCTGTCTTAAANCATGCCTTAAGTTACATTCAGATAGTAAATAAATTTAGCTTGCAAAGATTGTAATGATTTAAAGTTCACATGTAGTGGCACTCCAGCCAATCACAGAACCATAGAATTATAGAATCCTTAAGGTTAGAAAAGACCTCTAAGATCAAGTCCAACTATCAACCCAACACTGCAGTGTCTACTAAACCATGTCCCAAAGTGTTACATCTGCACTTTTTTTTTTTAACACCTACACAGTTTGTGGCTCTACCACCTCTCTGGGCAGCATGCTCCAATGATTGACAACCCTTTAGGTGAAGAAATGTTTCCTTAATAACCAACCTAAACCTCCCATGATACACCCTGAAGCCATTCCCTCTTGTTCTATTACTCATTACTTGGAAGAAGAAACTAACATCCACCTCACTAGAACCTCCTTTCAGAAGTCATCTCAGCTTCCTTTATTCCAGACTAAACAGACTTAGTTACTTCTGACAGTCCTTATAAACTATGGAACATAAAATACAATGATATGCAAATATCAGACAACATTTTAAGAGTAAATAAATATTAGAAACTCTTTTGACCCACATAGTTTTAGGTCATTGGCTGTCTTGGCACANAAAAAAAAAAAAAAAGAAGACTCTTGCATAAAAGTTGATGTTCTTTAGGGTTATTTCTCAGAACTGTTTGCTTTATAAATATATTTACCTACAGTATTATCTCTTCAGCATTGTATACATTTATATGTCAGGAATTCTGTGGCAGTAATAAACTGAATGAATAAATACTATGTTAGAGATATCTTTCAACATCTATAGCATTTAAAAAGTAAATACAGTCAGGTAGAATCTTTCCAATGTACACTCAATTGACTTTATTTTTTGCAGTATCTAAGCTTGTCAGTACAGTGCAATTGGACATAAAAATTGTAAAATTGGACAGTAACAGTGAAAATAAAGGCCACATTATCAAAGATTAATGTAAACAGAAAGATCCTCTTTATGCATAAAGTACATTGTATGCTTAAGCTGTGCTGCGCTTCCTTACAAATATAGTTGGATATATTTTAGTAATTATTTAGCTCTGCTGTTATTATGGTATTATTTTAGTTAAACTTGCCATAGCTATACATTCCATTGTCCCTTCTGTGTAGATTTTTTTTTTTTAGTAGCTACTCCAGTTTGTCTTGCATTTTCTTTTAAAGTGGAGTGAACAACCACAACAGGAGACAGTCTACCATAAATAGGTTAATTACACAAATGGCCAAATTTAGCATCCTATTTAGTGGACTCACTGTGACTAGGTACAAAAGAAATGCTGATATTATGAACAGTATAACTGGAGAAAAGAGTGTGTGGCCCCCTGTGAGTTACTGCATTTGCCAGATCTTTTCTATCCACATTTCTAAGAGATATTGGACAGCTCAGATGTCTTTAGAGTACTGTACAACATATAATTACATTGGGCACACATCTCCAATTTTAGATGTTTGAATGTGACCACCTAAGGATGTAGGCTTCTTCTAATCCCTATGAATACAGGGTATGACAAAAGAGGAATCACTATCACTTGATCTAGGCCTATATATAATCATAAAGTATTTAAAACAGTGATGCATGTTTGTATCTGTTTAATTTTATCCTGTGTACCAGCAAAATATGGCAACACTGTTCCAAGCTTTGCAGAGTTACTAGAGGATCTTTGTACTGTCTAGTCTTAGGTGCTTAATTAAGGAAGCAGTTTTGCCTCTGCTTCCCATACCATTAATGAAGAAGGAGGAGATCATTCAGAAGGTGATTCAGAACCAAATCTGAAATTATGATTAAGTTAAAATGTCATTCTGATCCATATTCTGGGCAAATCCTGCTATTTTCATGAAGAATGATTATTGTAAATATGTGTAAAAAGATGTTCAAAGGATATGTAAAGACAGAAAGGATACTTCTGTTGTAAAGATCTTAAGCAGACAATTGAAGCCAGTTTGTGTAGACACTGTCCTACACTTCAATGTTCAATGGTTTGGCATAACCACAGATCATGGGCAGAAGGTACCAACCTTGGAAGAACAGTTGTGGGAAGACAGGAGCAGCAGTACATGGTAGAATTAATATTTAGTTTGCAAAATCTTCCAATTTCCAGTACTGTAGGTTCAGTTACACCCTTTTTGGGAGATAAAAATATATCACTGCTTCAAGGATAACAAATGAGGGAAACAAGATTTTCAAAGCTGTTTGGAGCCTATGTCAGTACAAATCAGCCATGGAGTGTGAGCTGTTGCTTTACTATGTGGTGGGAACATTCACAGGCAGTGGTCTTAAATTGAAATGAGAAATTGTGATTGTTTATCAGGAAAAAAATTATCTTTTTTTTTACCATGAGGACAGTAAAGCATTTGAAAAGTTTGATCAAAGAGGCTGCAAAATCTCCATCCTTATATGTCACGGAGAGCTTTTCCCGAATCAGAGACTGTCTTCACAGAAGTATCATCAATGTTCCACTTTATTAGACAAAGGCACATCCTTATATACTGTATAAATGGTTACACCCCTACCGCAATCCCACTGGTTACATATCATTATTTATGTGCTCAAGCTGTCTAAACATTGGATGACTATCTTTGTCCACGCACCCTGATGTGCACAAGGTACGCCTATCTTGCGTTTCTAGTTTCTAGTTTCGTTTCCAACCTATCTCCTAGTTTCATTTCCTGCCTATCTTAGGCTTACAGCTCCTCCTTATTGCACATCCAAGCACAGGTGCCCTTGCATTCAGTCACGTAGTCCATGTACTCTTCTCAGTATCAGCAAATGCTGGATTGTGCAAATAGGCCTGAGCCACGTATCGTTCAGGAGCAGCCAATATTCCCTCTACACTTACAGGTTTTAAAGACCGTTAAGTGGCGTCATGAGTGGACAGTGCCTTGGTCAGCTCTGAGCTCAGGAATGCACTGAGCTGCACTGACTCCCATGCAGTTTGGGTCTTCATCCCAGGCTGAGAAATGTTGCTGCTACTTTCCTGTTTGCAGGTTCCACCAGTAGCAGAGCTGAGCATGTGTCCAAGAGATACACACACATACATATATACAGAGGGAACAGACGTGGCTGGTCACACAGAAGACCACAGACAAGGCCAACAACACCCACATACAGTACTCACATCACACATAAGCTGGCAGAGGCAGAAGGTCACTACTGAAGCACACACATCACATTCTCTAGGTTCACAAGCATGCAGAAATTCATTAATTCCCTTCATCACCAACTCTCTGCCAGCTTGGTACCCCTTTCCAGAGCCCAGCCCCTTCTACACACTCTGTGTGTCTTTGGCTCACGGGCTGCTCCAGCTCAATGCTCACATGCAGCACTCACCCATCACACATTCTGCATCTGAAAGCCCCAGCAGTGCCCAGTGTCCTGACTCCAACCGCTTCCCAACAGTTGGCACTTAGTCCTTGCAGGGCTCAAACACATATGGAATAGAGTGTGAGACTATACAGAAAGAGTTAAGACAGAATTAAATAAAAAGAAAGGACAGACATACATGCTGGCCATCCCCATTTTATAACTCTTTTTATATGCCTTTCTGTTTGTTCCCCCTTTGCTTTTCTCCAGTTTCCTTCCCCTGCACTTTCCTCTATTAGTTTGCATAGACTTGCAATCTCCTTGCAATATCTCAACTCTTGATATTCCTTTATTTTCCACTTGTCAGCTACAAAATCCAGGTGATCCTCTCCAGACCTGTACCTGGAGTTTTTTAATAGCCCATCAATCAGTATGACGGACAAGGTTTGTCGTCATTGACCACTTCATTGTTTAAGGTCCCTATCTCTCTATGGTTTTATTTATTGCCTCGTTCTTTTCTTTATCATCTCATTTGACAAGGTTCTTTAGCAGGTAATCTTAAGGGAACAAACATGTTCTCCTTCTACATATCTTTACAAAGGCCTGAAAGGATAAAACACAAGGTAGTCTGGTCTCCTAGGTGACCTTTCATTGAAGAGGGGGCTAGTCTAGGGACCTTCTCAGGTACCTTCCTAGCTGAATTACTCTGTGGTTCTATAACTGTGTATAGGAGATCATGCTAATTTATGGATTGTGTCCAGGCAAATTATTTTACATATGCCTTAGATTTTTAGAGGACTGATATCTCAAAACCTAAAACAATCTGGGGAATCATTGCATGAATTATCAGCGTTTGCTCACCCCTTTCACGACCCAACTGCAATGCAGAAAAATGCAAAATAAAGTATATCGTACTGATTTTCACTGAATGCTAATGCAAACTTGGGAGAAGTATCTCATTTAAATGCACTTATACATTTTGCTAAGAACTTGATATGAAGTGTAGTGAAATACAGACCAATATAGGCACATATATTTCTTTTAATGCAGTATTTTTTTCTCTACACTGACAACAAAGTGAAATAATATAAGTGATTTTGTTTTAGATCTCAGAGATCAACAGAAGAAAAGAACTCTGTGTTTCAAGGGAGTTCATGCAGTGAGTCTTTCTTCCCTGATGAATGATCATTTGTCTCCATGGACAGCTAAAACCTTAGAGATTTAATGTGAAGTAGAGAGAAAACAGNAACTAAAAAAAAAACAAACCAAACCAAAACCACAAGGATTTTTCCAACTTAAAGTGTTTTCTGTTACCAACAACTCAGCATTTTGTGACTTATCCTTGATCTTTCTGTTCTGCCTCTGACATTCAATACCCATCCTTAGTTTACTCCACCTGACAGCAACATAGTCCTGCAAGTGTAGACCTCACCTCTTAAAATCCTTCTCTAAAGTGCAATCTTCAGGTCCTAACAAGCATAAAGGAGAATTGTGTTCTCAGATAAAATATACACTATACATACAATACAATTCTCGGATATTCTAGCGGAATAAAAAAAAATAAATTGGTGTGTTCTGGAAGGCAATGCTAAGCAGATGAAAAATGCAGTTCAAGGGCTTTGTTAGGCTGGAACATTTTACTGTATGTTCCCATCAGCTGTTAATAGAGAATGCATTAGTTAGCTGAAATAATCAGCATGTATTCTATTTAGTAATGCAGATCAATGGGTTTCAGTTATAATATGGTTCTATTATGATAGGCCCTTTAGAAATATACCTTCTCTTCCAAAAATGAGAATTTCAGGAGTGTTTATCACTGGACTACTTTTATTCTACCTGAAATCATGTGGACACTATATAAAGACAACAAATAAAACAATATGTATTTTTGAGACTATAATTTCAAACAGATTCTTTGCCCATTGTTGAATTTATTTCTATAATCTTATATAAAAGGAACAGACAAGGTTTATACTTAAAAGAAAACCTTTATCGGGAACAATTTAAGTAGTTTCTTGGATAGGAGGGAATGGAATTACAAATAAATCCAAAAACATTTTAATAAATACAGATACGTATCATGGTACCCTGGGCACTCTGTCAATATCTCACCTGTCTCCTACACAGAAAACGCATGTTTAGACTATGTACCTATTTTCAGAATTTGGGATGTAAATAATTTTGGTGGTTCTTTTTGCATGGTTTTGTGCCTTGCCTCCTTTTAGAAATAAAGTGTGTGAAATTGAACTAAAGCCATAGAATCATAGAATCA
>VXBZ01005613.1:11502-27159 GCA_013399135.1 Heliornis fulica | reverse complement strand
GGTTTACCTCTAAACCAGTACAACTGCTTATGTCGAATTTGAATCATTGACACAGAAAACACCTCAGTTATAAATGCAGGAAGACACTAACATTACCAAACACAAGCAATATATATTTTTTTTTAATTTTAAGCCCATTAACTCTCAACAAAATTCAGGACTCACTGTCAACAACACCAAGATAAAATGTCTGTGCAATACTTCATTCTATTAATATAGGTTTTTAAGATTGATGATAACTAAAATACTTGTATGTGCATTCATGTTCATGGATGGGGAGAAATTTGTTAGAGAATCAATAGTTTAGTTCTTTAATTTAGTAGCAAAATATTAAAAAAGGGACCAAGGTAGCCTTAAAAATCCAAGAAATCAAGATAACTTTTCTTTCTTCAACCAAGATAATTCTTGACTGTTCAACAGTATAGCATGAAATTTCTTCAAAGAGCTCTAGGAAGGTTTTACGATCCATTTTAGGACAAGGTCAGGTCCCATGTCTAGTGATGATAGCTGATACCCTTTCAATGATGTGGTAGAAGTAGAAATTTAACTAAGGTGAACGCTGTTTGAAATCTCTACCCCTGAATACAGCTTGGACTGAAAACTATGACATTCTCTGTTTTAGCAGCAATGCTGCCATCAAACCAGCAGGTGCTCTAGAAGGCTGTGGTACTAAATAGTTCGGGAAAGCACACTGGTTCAGAATATAAAAGAACCAGTTTTTGGAGACTTTCTAAAAGCATGGGAATAGCGGTCCTGTTCTGTGAAGGCATTGAATCAAACCCCAAGTTTTAAAACAAAAGGTTTCCTCTAATGTTTAAACATATCTTCCAAAATAGTAAAGAAAAAGTGAGGTTGTAGCAGGGGCTAGACTAGTGCAATACATAACCCCCCCAAACCACACTCTACAGGCATCCTAGGTTTGGCTGAGATGGAATTAATTTTCTTTTTAGCATCACACTGTGTTTTGGATTTAGTATGAGCAAAATGTTGATAGCACACTGATGATTTTGTTGTACACAGTTGTTGCTGTGTGGTTATAGTGTTTACACTAAGTCCAGAACTATCCATCTTCTCACATCCTGCCAATTGCACAGGACCCTGGGAGAGCCAGGACAGCTGTCCCAGACTGGCAAGAGGGATATTCCCAACCATATAATATCATGATCCAAATATAACTAGGGAAGAGAGACAGAAGCTGGGATCATGGATCAGAAACAGACTGAGCATCAGATTATGTTATTTTCCTTTCACACATGGTAAGCAATTTAATTTGTGGATCAATTTTATTTTTGTTTTTATGATTATTTGATTGTTATATTTATTATTATTGTTACCATATTAAACCATTTTTTCTAAACCTTTAAGTTTTTTCTTTCCATTTCTTCTTCCTGCCCCTTGAGGGGTGAATGGGTGGCTGTGTGGTGCTCAGTTCCCCACCATTGTTAAACCATAGCAACAAAAACTTTGAAAAATTGTTCTTCTTAACCCCCTTTCCAAAATCATCACCTTATGCTCCAGTTTGGTTCCTGTTCAGCATAAGACTGTAAATGACAAACAACACACCAGTCTTCAAGAAGGATTAAAGAAGGATCTGGGAAACTACAGACCTGTAGTTCAGTCCCATCTCAATTCCTGGGAAGGGGATGGAATAATTTCCCTTGCAGACACTTGGAGCTAAAAGGGACAAGTTGACTGGGAGCAACCAGAATGGATTTACCAAAGACAAATCCTATCTTGCCAACCTGACTGCCTTCTACAAGGAGGAGACTGGTACTTTAGGTGAGGGCATGACACCACATGCTATTTACCCTGACTTCAGCAAGGTTATATGCCAAACAAATCAATAAAGCTGCTTTGGTGGATGATTATTTTTTCTTAATCACTTCTGTGAAGATTTTTTATTCCTATCAAGTAAAATAATAGTTTAATAGACATATTGTTGGATCAAGTCTAGAGGAGAGCCACAAAGATGATCAGAAGACAGGATGAGAGTATTGGGATTTTTTATCCTGGAGATGTGAAAGCTTGGGAGAGACTTCAGAGCATCTGCCCAGTACTTTAAGGGACCTAAGGAGAGCTGGAGAGGGGATGTTCACAAGGACAGATAGGGACAGGACAAGGGCTAATAGATATAAACTGAGAGGATAGATTTAGATTAGATATTAGGAAGAAATTCTTCCCTATGAGGGTGGCAAGGCCCTAACACAGGTGGCCCAGAGAAGTTGTGTATGCTTCTTCCCTGGCAGTGTCCGAGGCCAGCCTTAAGCATGCAGGGGAGTGGCTGAGCCCTGTATTATGGCTACATAAAGTAAAGCTTATATGTTTTCCTGTACAAAGTTCTTAGGTTTGTAATATCCAATCACAAAGGGCTGTTTGGGTATTGATAGGTAAGAATTATCCTAATATTCCTGCAGTTGCCTTGTAAGATCTTCTTACAAGGCAAGATTCTTTAGACAAGGTACAGAGAAATAAGTCAGCTTCTAGGTAACTCTTCAAGATTGAAGAAAATAAGGTGCTTTTAAATTAAAAGGTGCTTTTAAATACAAAGAAAAAATTAGTAATTTACCCTTGACCAAGCCAATATTTCCTCAAGGAAAACTACCAGTCTGCCCTGGCTCCTTTGTGTTGTTTCTGTTCTATATGATTCTCCCCTTCCACCGCAAAAGTGACACAGGCCAGAGAAGAACATGAAGCTAGAAGTGACTAGCAATCTTTTTTTTTTAATTAGAACATTTTTTTTCTTTAAACAATCATGGCACCAACCAGGGAGCATCACTAAATTAATGGACCATAAGTTACTTCCTGGATTGAAGTAGGTTGATTGAATAATCAAATTCTAAGGCCTAATGGAAATAATAAACCTTATTCAGTCTAACCTTGAAAAAGAGAAAAAAATCCAAACAAACCCACAACCTACTTAGAGTTTTTATGAGAGAGTTTTTTACATCAAATGCCTAATGAGATAGCAAGCATGCATGAATAATTATTTTTACTTACTGTTCTTATTAAAGAAGGGATGAGCTATAATTCTTTCAGTCAGGAATAAAAATTCTTCCCTGATCATTAACATTAAATTGGCTTTTTATATCTTACTCAAAGAAAGCAGCACATTTAAATTGAGCTTCAAATAAAAAGAATAAATATCTGATTGTAATAAAATAAATGTTTTTCCTTGTCTTCTCTTTAGTTATTTTTTAATGGGTATGGTAGAAAAATTGTCACCTTAGCAAAAAAACAGACAAAAACCCCACCAGTCTTGGAAATGTAAGGGAATTGTTTTCAAGCATCAGCTGGAAAATAGTTCCAATTTTTGTGTGATAACAGTAGTACTGCCAGCAAGTAAAAAATTTAGTGTTGAAGTTCAGAAGCCTCAGTACACTTTATAATATTTTTCTAGGTGAAAATGTTACACTGATATAGAATAAGCTGCTTACTAAATCTCAGTATGGAACAAATATTTGTGGAGAAGTACATGAATTTTGACACTAAGTGACAAAGGTGTCTTTTTCTGTTGAGTTTGATGCTTTTAAAGTTGCATTTCAACCACCACAGAAATGGGAGCCTCTTTTTTCTACTATTTCCATCCTATAACTTTCTGTGATAATTTTTTTTTTTGTCTAAGAAATGAAGGTTGACAAATACTGTAACTCAGACACAGCTGTAAACTAAGAAGCACTAAGGAAAAAGTTAGTGCCCATTTTTTCCAAATAAATTGTAGCATGTAGTGTTCTGTTGAGGAAAAAAAAAAAAGAAAAGGATATAATATTTCATCTTTTCAATGGTTAAAGGGGATTTATTAGAAAAATGAAGAAAGAATTTTTACCAAGGCTTGTAGTGATATGACAATGGATAATAGTTTTAAAATGAGAGGGTAGATTTAGACTGGATATAGACAACACATTTTTTATGATGAGTGTGGTGAGACCGGGACAGGTTGCCTGAAGGAACTGTACATGCCACTTCCCTAGCAGTGTGCAAGTCCAAGTTAGATGGGGCTTTGAGTAACCTGGTCTAGTGATGGGTATTATGCCCATGGCAAGGGCATTAGGAATGGATGAGCTTTGAGGTCCCTTCCAACACAAACCATTCTGTGATTCTATGATCAACATTTTTTTTTAATCTAAATAAAATTAACATATGATTCTCAACTTCTTGATTTTTCCCTTGAGGATAAAATGTAGAGTGATAGCAGTTTTTTCCACTACTTTGACCTAAGAAGCCTTTTTGTTCTTTCTTGCTCTAAACAAAACACATGACAAATTCTTCTTCCTATATTTTTTCTTTTACATAAAAGTGTGAAGGGTTTTTTTGGCAGTTTTTTAACCAATTACTGTCACTAAAACAATTAAATATGTAACTAGAGATCTGTCCTTTGGATGAAAATGGAATCACATTCCTTCCATTTTGTGGTTATGCATAGGAAAATTGACTCATGAGTATAACACTTCAGTGAAATTCTAGAGTAAAGAGCATAATGTCAGCCTGTCTTCAGGCAATAGAGCTTGCAGAACCTTTCAGGTATTCTTCAGGTGATAAGACTTTTGACAGAAGTGGCCAGCCAATATGAACCTTTTTTGATGTCCTATAAAACTCTGAAAGCTTTAACAATTATTGTGCCAAGGCCTTCTATGGTTAGTACTACCTGGAGACTATTTCAGAATATTTCAGTTCAAATTGCCTATTGCATTGCCCTAGTACACCAAAAAATTTTTAATGCAACATAACTATCATCTCCTCACTTATGAATTTGACTCTGTATAATAGAGGCACATCTGTTTCTTTTTTTTTTGTCAACTTCAGAACTGTCTAAAAACATTTTCAAAGCCTCCTTAAAACTCTCCTTTGTTGTATTGCTTGCACAAAACACTAGCATCAATTAAGTACTGCTGAGATTGCTGCCTAGTGTATTGATCAGTACTACCTCACTGTCTTGTATTCCCCCAGGATGTCTGTTTCCAACTGCCGTCTTATCTTAAACATGCATTATAAACAACATGGGAAAGAGTTCTTGTTCTTTGCTTATGTACCACCTAGTATAAGGCAGTCTGGACCATGGTCAAACTATGACAGTACAAGTACCAGTATATATCAAAAAGGTATGAAAGTAAGACAAAGAAGAAACATTTCTGAAGCAGGCAATTATTTCTGTCTTATTTTTAAAGCCCCCATACTGCATAGACTCTGATTCTTTCATAACATCCAAGCAATATGTCTTTTCCCTTCTCCCCAACATCACATTTTCTGTTAGAATTATTATCTCTTAACAGTTATTACTGAGTATTTACACCTGCACAGAATTAGTTTTCCCAGAGCTAGCTTCTCTGTAATTCCAATTACAATGGAAGAATAAAACTAGAATTGCAGATGTCTGATGGTGAAAATGAACACGGAAGAATTTTAAGCTTCCTCTATACCAGGATGACAATAGACTGAGGCCTTGTCACCACTGAAAAAGTCTCCCTGAACAGTACTGAGGTAGCTATGGTGACCATTAGGAACTACTAGAAAAAACAGACACCACCAGAAAACACATCTCCAAGCCATGTTGCTGATATTAAACATGCCTTAGATCAACATGTCATATGTTATAGTGACTGGTACTGACACAAGAACCATGTGAATTTATGACACCACATATATATCTGTGATGCAGTGGTGCATTTGTAATTTGAAAATACTTTTTAAGTAGGAGAGAAGATCTAAGTTTAGCCTCAAAAATAGGGTTAGCCTCTGCAGTTAAGCAGATTTTTTGTGGAGAAGTTTAAAGGATGACAAATGTTAAATGATCAAAAAAAAAAAAAAAAGAAAAAAAAGGTTAATTATCCCAGGACTGGGGAGAGCTTGAGGCATCATATGGAAGAGAAGATGAAAGTTGTGATCAAAAGTACAGAATCACCTGAGGTTTTTTCACTAATGCAGTGAGTTCTTCCTAAAGAATGACCATATAATCAATCAGATAATCAACAAAGATGAAATTTACAAAGTGTTGGACCTTATCTGTGAAAGGGACTAGATTATAAATTCAAGAACGTCTTTATTTTCACACGAAGGAAGTATAACTGGCCAGCGCAGAAAACCAATCAAACAAACAAGACTATGTTACTATCGAAATTATGAAGGATCTGGAGCTGTTGCAAGACTAGAGCTTTTTTTGTACATGTGAGTGTGATGAGGACTGAGCAACAGGCAAGGAAGTTGCAGGAAGGTGCCACTGCTCCAGTCAGCATTGCTTCTGAGACATTGTGCTTCCTCTTCCCTATACAAGGAGGTACCAGAAGGAAAATTTTGGAATTAAAACACAGCAACTTATAATAATATTTATTCAATCTGTCTTTGTTTTTGATCACTACTTTCTCTTAAACATGTGCATTAAAATAATCTTAAGAAGTTGTCTGCCTTCATTTTAATATGAGGCATAGATAAGGATAAGCTGCTCCTATAGTCCATTAAATATCTTCTAGGAATACCTTTATTTTCCAGGGGAAAATCAGTCTATGGAAATTAGCATCCAACTCATTGGACAGTCTTGTTAGTGAAGTACGAAAATAAATCCTATTTCTGCAGTATGATGAGAGCTGGGAGCTACAATACAGAATACGGAACATCTTTTTCAAACCCTTTTCCACCCATCTTTATTCTCACTGAATTACCAGCCACAAGAAAGCTTACACAATGAATATAAATCATATCCAGGAGGAATTTCTCTCTTTCCTAAAGGCTAGGAACAGACTCATACATGTTGTTTTATTCTTCAAACAATGTGATGCATATTTTATGAGTTATGAAGCTCAGCAACTTCCATGAAAGAAACACCTAAGGATTGTTAAGACCCTGCCCTCCTCTTTCCTCTCCCCTGGTTCCCTCCCCCTGGTTCCCTCACTCTTTAACTTTTTCATGTGTGAGAAGTAGAACTGTGGTCATATATATCCCCAGGAAATCTGTGCCTTGTATGGTAACAATTCACAGTGTCACCTATGACTGTGCTACTTGAAAGTGCAGAGGGAAAACGTTTCCAGCAGCATATTCACACACTCCTAATATGCTTTATCCAAGGGAGGACAAGGTGGATGGTGGCTAAAGTTGTCCCAGGAAAGAGAGAGTTAATGTCAGAGGAGTGAGAACTTAGGCAGGTGAAGTTTCAGATCACTGTTGAGAAAGCTCACGAGATACATTACACAATAGATTGCAACAATTACCTACTTGGAGTTCCTACAAGTACTGTTTTTTCCCCAGTGTTCGGACTAATAGGTTTTTTACTACCAGTCTAGATTTGAGTCACAGGAAACTACTGAAGTTCATAAAACATAGATATTTCCGACCTGATTCTTCACTACTAAGCAACTCATGCATGATTTATGCCTGTACAAAGCAGATGTAAGATAACAAGACTGAACTGATTGCATTTTATACCTGCTTTATCTGGGTACAAAAGGCTGCATAAACAGCAAAATGTGAAGCATCGGGTCCATTTTCTTAAATGACTAGCAGAAATAACTCTTTTTGCAAAGCTCAGACCGTGCTGTCAGAGTGGAAGTCTAATCATTGCTGCACTGTGAGGACACGAGTCCCATTTTCACCCACAGATGGTGGAATTTCTGTGTTTGCATAAGGTAAAATAAAAACAAGAGAAGACACAAATTCAATTCATTTTAATTCTGACAAGGAAATTGATGACCTTAGTGTAAAACAAGGTTCCCAGTTTAGACATCTTGTTATATACAGATGCCGTATCACTACTGAGCTCAGGTAAATTAATGCTGAACTCATGGAAGGAGTCTTTCAATCTGGGAGTGACAGGTTTTAGATCCATGGGTGGAAATCAGGGATGTTAATTAAGGTTCTCAGTCTGGAAGTCTTAGGCACTTTCAGCCCCAGAGCATCTTTAATAATAAATGATGCAATAGTCAGGCTAACAGGACAGAAAAAAGACAAGATGGAAATCATAACTGAATGCTACTTAGCCTAGTATTACAGAGTGGACTGCCATTTTTTTCTCAGGTCACCCCCAAGACTAAACATGCATTTGTGACATCCAGGTGACAGCAGAGATAGGCCCTTTAGACATCCCTGTCACTGTTCCTTGTCTGTTAATATTTTATGACTATTAACAGAGGTATTCTTTAGCAGATCCTTGAACCAGTATGAATTTCCTGAGTTCAGTTCCATTCCAGAGATTTTTTCTCAAAAGTATTATTCAAGTTGCAAGCAAGAACTTTCAAAAGATAAGGCTTGCTTGAGGGAGGAAAATGAGCATTTCTTGTTCCCATCTCTGGCTGTATTGTGCTGCAGTATCAGAGACTTCTGAACATCTTGCTGATGAAATCAATAGGAATCCTTTATATTCTCTTTAAAAGGACAGAAAATCCAAATTCATACCCTTCCTTTTTCTCACTCGTCAGCTACTCAAAATACAGTGACACTTAAAACTGCTGATACTTCTTAAAAAGTTTTGGTTCAAGAAAAGACATCCAGCCTTCAATAACCTTGCATTTGACAAAGACGAAAGTAGAGAGGAAGTAAGAGAAAGAAAAGGACTAGACAAAGAATTCTTTGAGTCACTAAAAAATACTGTTTAATCTGATTTCTGGATTCTCATACATCCCGGTCAACCAAGTCTCTATTTTTCCATCAAAAAGGATAAAGAATCCATTCTTGAATAAGGCACTAAATATTTTTTAAAATTAATATTTAAATTAGTTTTTCAGTCCTAAATTATTTTCATGTTCTAAATATTATGTGGCACACCTACTTGAGTGAAAAATTTCAATTTCAGTGGGCAGAGATATTAGACAAGAAGTTTATATCCATTCATATTCCAATAGGTTTAAGGTTGGTTTCTTGTTTTTATTCTGCTTTTTTTTTTTTTTTTAAAACAGCCGCTTATGTCAATAGCAAAGGAAATCTGAAATTCATGACCATAAAAACCAAAAGAAGATTACACCTCTGTGCAGTGGAGGAAAGGCAAAGTAGTATATAGAAGCAGAATATTTTGGTCAAATAAAATGCATTAAAATAAAGTAAATCTGTACTTCAATTTTAGAAGCAAGTGCTGAGAAATCTTCAAAAGATTCTGCTTTCTATAATCTGAAAGCATCCCATTAGGTCCACCCAGTGGTATATCCAAGTCTACTCTTCTCTCTCTCTGGAAGTGGCTGTAGGACTATCAGAATACTTAGGGAAGGAAATTAAGGAATGATATTATCTGCAGCTGTGGTCTTATATCAACCATAACTAGTGGTTTAGTACCTCCTAGTCTACACCATTCCAGGTTATTGAACATATCCTGAGACAAATGTAGCTTAATTATTTCAAAGACTATTTCAGTAATTTTTGGTATTGCATAAAGATTTTGACTTAAAACTATTTTTGAGGGGTTATTTTGTTTTTTGATATTTTTAATTTTCACTATCTTTTTTTTGTACATCTCATAAACAAAAAACAGGCAGAAGAACAACAGGATATTATGTTTTATATTATTTTATAATAATTTAACAAACTAGATAAAATATGACAAAAATTTAGTTTCTTAGAAGATTTCCTAAATACCATTCTAATCTTTTTTTGTTTTTCTCATAAAAGAGACAAAATATTAACTTAAAATAAGGATAGGGTGGAATACATACATGTTCTGAGGCTTTATTAAGTTTGGTTTTTTAATCTGTCACATAAAAAATGCAAATATTAATCTTGCTTTAGTCTGTCTTTTTATCCAAAACAATATGAAGCTCAAGTCCAGCTACATTTACTTCCACAGAGAAGTATCTTCCTTCTCAAGCTGTTTTTTAAAAAATTTCGGTTTATCTCTTTTTTACATTAAAATGCTAGTACATAGAACCAGAAATACCAGAATTTCTACAGCTGGAAAAAATGAAATAGTGTTTAGGACATCTTGATAGCTGCATTATAGAAATACAGTTTAGGAACTGGAAAGAAGACAACAGTATTATGGGTTATATTCAAGTGTGTGTCTCAGAGAGAATTTTTCTGTGCGTTTTCAAGCACCTTTCTAAGTTAAAAGCAAAACTAAGCGCAAAAGAACCATTCAACTAACATTTCATTGTGAAGAAAAAACCCAACAAAACACCAAAAAAACAACCAACTAAAACTAGTAGTCTTCCCCTCGCTCTCAAAAAGTAAATGCTCCCAAATTCAGCATCAAGACAATATTGAGTTACTATGAAGCTAATATCAAGTTAATGGAAAGAGGCTTGCTAATGCTCTCAACACTTCTGGAATACCAGTCCCCAGAACAGTGATAAACAATCTGCAGTTACTTGTTGAAATGTTTTCAGACATATTAACTCCCTCTTTGGATGAGATTCAGGTGGCTTAAAGCCACTATTGTTCCTCAGACCACACAGCAGAAAAAAAACTGTGCAAAGGGGCAGGGTACAGCTGGACTGACTGAACCTCGGCCTCACTGATCGCACTTCTCTGTTGCTGTACAAAACAGCTCCTGTAAGCACATGAGAAAGCACAGGCAGGCCAAAGATCTCTTCAGAAGCGAGAATGTGAAGGCATAGATGGCTTTATTGCCAGGTAATGACATATGGAGCTTTTTACCTCTAGATAACGGCATGAAATTGCCTGAGGTCAGCAATGACTGAAAATTGTGACAATTAGATGGCTGCTTTGTGGCCTATAGGAAATGAATTGGTGGCCTCATTCCAGTTCTCTATCATAAAACAATTACAGCTAATGCTGATTGACGTCTTTGATTGCAACCATAGCTGAGAGGCCAAAACTGAATGAGCCTTGAAAATAAACTGCCCTTCAACCCAGAAAAGTCAATCCTCCATGTCGGAGGTGAGGCATGTTTTAGACTGAGAAAAATGCACCTCTTTTTGCTCTCTCTACTGATAGTTTGTCTCTCCTACTAAATTCCAGTGCCTTCACTGCCTCCTCTTAAAATGAAATAGAAAACGCAAGTCCTCTGGGAAGCTTTAGGCAAGCTTTATTTCTTATCACTCTTTACTGATTGCTTTCCAGAATCATGCAAGAATGCAGACAGTGAAGTCTTGTGGTGCTAAGTGCTGTGCAGATGCTGCACCTGACAGTCCACTCTCCGAATTGCTTGCAATCAAAACTAACGGGACAGATGTGGGAGGCAAGAAGTACCATTGCCAGTGATTGACAGACAGGCTACGAGGCTCAGTGAGACAATGTAATAAATCTAAGATCACACAGGTAATGTGTGGCAGACAGAGAAAACAGAGTATTGGGTCATGGCTGTTAAAGTGAGTTAAAGTCAAATAATCCTGGGTCGTACAGATATTTCTTTATAGATTTTGCTTGTGTCACCACAAAAGCAAAACACTCTCCATGTATTTGATGGCATTCTAGCACCAGTGATGTGCAATGGAAATGAGGAAGTTCTGGGGACTAAATTTGTGTGTAAGAAAAAATTTAATTCCTGCCCATGTGTGACTGGATAAATCTTATCGCAGACAGACCCAGATCAAAAGATTTTACTGAGTACATATTCTTGAATCTGACTGTAGCGGGTTGACTTTGGTTGGACACCAGGTGTCCACCAAGCTTCTCTATCAAGGTTAAGGCAGTTTAATAAAGAAAAATTAAAATTAAAAGGCTGCATGCAGAAACAAAGGAAAACAAAAGACATATTCTCTACTTCCCATCAGTAGGTGATGTCCAGCCACTTCCCAAGGAAGCAGTATATGTAGCTGTTCCCATGGAAGATGTAAAAAAGCCCCAAAAGCCCACCACTTCCCTTCTCTCTCAGCTTCTTATTTCTGTGCAGACACCATACAGTATGGAATATCTCTTTGGTCAGTTTGGGCAGCTGTCCTGGCTGTGTCCCCACCCAAGAGCTTGCTCACTCCCAGCCTACTGGTGGTGGGACAACATCAGTGCTGGGACAGATGCTGTCCCAGCACTGCTCAGCAGTAGACAAAACACTGGCGCGCTATTAACACCTTGATCACTATGAGTACCAAGCACAGCACTATGAGGTCAGCTGTAGGGAAAATTAACTCTGGCTCAGCCAGACACAACAAAATGATAAAAGATTACACATGTAGGAAGAAAACCTAAACCCCCTGTTCCTCACCATTTATCTCCCACTAGGAAGGAAAGTTTGCAGTGGCTATGTAAAATATAAGTAGCTGTAAGCACATACATTGATTAAGATTTGAAAGTCTCATGCTATTAAAACAAGAAAAATTAATGGAATTCGAAGTTAGAGGAAATCCTACAAAATGCATCATTAAAATACACTTCTTCTGAAGTGGTAGTGATTGAGGAAGGACAGAATTGATATCTGTAGAGGCTCATGACTCTGTGTCAGAAGCTGCCCTTGACTGAAAATCCAAGGATTCTGCTATCTTACACCTTCTGACTCCAGTTATAATGCATAGATTGTGGTACCACTTCTCCTAAGACATTACAGTACAGCTACAACTCCTAAGAAAAAGTATGCAAGCAACACAAATTCACAACACTGCTTTTCCAGTGGACTACACTGATGCATTTCAAACATAAGTCTGGAAATAACCTGAGGTAAACAAAGAAAGATCAAAGCTAGAGTAGAATATGCTAACACTCAGGTGAAGCATAAGCAACATCAAGCTGGAACTTACTTTAACTGTCTTTTTTTTCCTAAGATAACAAGTATCTTTGAGAAGTAAAAAACAATGTATTCCTCCATCAGTTGTCCCACTGTAGAAAGAGGAATGACTTGTATCCTTTCTGAACTGTTTTTGACAAGTCCTTGTTAATAAATTTTAGAGCTTGAACTCTTTATTGATGGGCTACATTCATAACAAAAAAAAAAAAAGTTTAGCAAAACTGAGACGTGACCATTTATTAACTGAGATGTAAAAACTGGGCATGTGGATGTTCTTAGCCCATTTCAGCTGCAAAATGTAATAGGTTCATAAAATCATCTTCATAATTGATATATGATCTCTGAAAAGGTATTGCTATATAATTAAATGGACAGTGCACTAGAAATCTTGCCAGGCTCATGGGATGATATATAAACCTTTGATACCTATTCGTGATATTGTTACAATGAAAGAACCAAACCATTTCAACCCCATTCCTGCTATGATTTCTGATGCCACCCCCCATAGCATTTGAACCATGACTCAAGTCCAGGATCCCTTTTCTGTGATTCTTTCTACTATTCAAGGTTGTGGTGGAGAGGCCTTCAATAGTTTTGATGATTGATCACTTGTGAATAGATTAACAGTAGTTATTAGTGCACCATATGAACACCAAAATGCAGAGAACAAACATTTCAGTTACAATTTTAAAGTGTCATTCTAATAAAATCCAGACTTAGATATCTATGATATTTGAGATAAGGGTGTCATAGAAGCAGGAACATCTCAGGCTTAACATTAAAAAATACCACAACTTTTGGATGATAATGAACCTTAATATGCAAAAAATATATTCTCACAGAGTAAGGGCTAAACACCTAAACATTAAAAAAAATATTCTATGAATCCTATATTATCATAGGATATTCCCCATTCATTTGAAAATTGATAACCAAGGAATACTATCTTCAGCTTTTCAATTTCCTCTGAGCGGATCTTCTTAGAGTGAATATTCTTACAATTTTTTTTTCATGTAGCTTCATTACACTGTATTACTAAGATACCTGAAAGCTTCTAAATGTATTAGCTACAGCTTGTAGCACGTTATCTTATGCTTTAAAATGTAGGTCAACTAGGATTCTGCACAAAATTAAGTGAATTGCAAGGAATGAAGGTCCTTTAATTTTCCTGTTAAGATCACATTTATCCCTAGCTTATGTGAATCTTTGAAATTGCAAAATCTAAGGGTTATTAAAAAACAAGAGAGCTGTATATAAAAAAATGTGTAAAATAAATTCAGTAAATCTGGCTTTTTTTTCATTATATATATACAGAATGGAAGTAATGTGATGTTTTGTAGATGAAAAATGTATCCTAACACAAAAAAAATCCTTTACATTAGTAAAATCTTCATTAAAGAAGGGCACAAAAAGAAATATTTCTGTTACAATTCTACTTTATTTATGTTTAAAGGAAAAAAAGTATTCACGCAAGCCTCTCTGTATAATATACCCACTCTCTATTAAGATATACCATGTTATAGACTATAAATACCATTTTCCTTCTCCATAAAGAACTTACTGGAAATCATTCCAATGCTAACATTACAACGGTTTATATCTTTGTGGCAGTTAAAAGTACAAAATTTGCATATTAAGGAATAACAAATCAAATCAAAACAGAAAATTTATGAAAACTTACTAGGGCCATTTCCTGCATGGCTTTGAAGCTGCTGAACAATTGATGAGGCTTAATTTAAGTGCTATGATTAGTTTTTCACAAGTAGAACTAATGTGTATACTTGGTTGATGGTTAGTTATGAAACATGGCTCAAAACCACAAATGTAGTTCTGAGATACAACTATCACAGGATGCATCACCCTGATTGGAACAAGTTATGAATTTATCTCATGAATTTTAAAATTTCAAAAGACTGCATTAATAGGTTACCTGGGGTTCATTGCACAAGCTGTAATTCATTGCTAGTCTTGGCATTTCTTTTTTGTAGTCCTATGAAAAAGCTTTTTATTTGATAAAATAGTCCTTTTAATTCAAAGAAATTATTCTTATTATGTCTTTATATTTCATACACTCCTGGTAGGCTGAAAAAAATAAAATATTATTCTGGTAAGACTTCAGAGGTCTTTAAAGACAATGCTTCCTCTCCTCATGTTAGTCTTGAATGAGCCTTACACAGAATATATCATGAGATAATATATCTTGGGCAAGGCATATCTAATAAGTAAAACATAGGTATTTATAGCACATTTGTTGCTGTGACAAAAATACACAAAGAGTAACAACAGGTATGTTTTGGCTCATCTTACTGATTTAGATGAATATTGGCAATAAATCCACCATAAGTCTCTAGTTCTGACATCAAAAAAAATTTCTTCCAGATACTTGCTTTGGGACTTCACAGAGTGCTATTTCCAGAGCTTGGTACTTGGAAAAAAATCATGACCTGCAAATGTTTGAATGGTTCTCTTATTAAGGTTCTGACAGCTTTTTAAACCAAAGAAGGCTCAGATATGATCTTCTGCCTTCTATGAACAGCATACAAACTTGAAAGTTTAGCCTACACAAAACTTGCAAGAAACATCATTAAGTTAATTTTCAGGAAAACTCTTATAGAACAGTATCACTGCTATTCCTGCATTTTAATCTAAGGCACTGTGGGAAGAGGTTCTCCTTTGATTTTTTCTAAACTTAGTTAGGTGTATGTAATTAGTTTAAACAGTAGCACATGCACATTTTGTGTAAATTCCCAGTTGAGGGATACATAAACAATGTGTTTGCATGAGCAAACAGCTGTCTCTCTACTAGGTCACATGCATGAATAAATATCTGATTTGTGCATATACAGTGGCTATTTGTAGGCATATTAATTACATGCTATTGTACAATTGTTCACATCCAACTTTGAAAATATTGTTTAAACTGGCAGTAATTATAATCATGACTTTTACCCAAACTTGGATAGTTTTAGCAGAGTGATCGGCATGTGAGTTCAGCTCCTTGCAGCCCATCTATGCTCCAGAACTGGAATTTCATATTTAAGAAAGGGCAAACACCTCAGCGCGACGCACAC
>VXBZ01005613.1:0-11496 GCA_013399135.1 Heliornis fulica | reverse complement strand
CCCCCCCCCCCGTACAACAGCCATGAGAGAAGTGAGAAAATATGAGAGAAAACGCTCTGCATACCCAAGATCAGTGAAGTAGGAAGGGAGGATGTGCTCCAAGCACCTGAGAAGACATTCCCCTGAAGCCTGTTGAGGTGACTCTGGTGAGGCAGGCTGTCCCCATGCAGCCCAGGGATGATGATGGGGAGTGGAGATCTCACCTGCAGATCTCTCTCTCACACCCCACCACATCAGGCAGATGCCCAAAGGAGGCTGTGACACACCGTGGCTCCTGGTAGGACCTGTGACCCTGTGGAGTGATGAGCCTAAGTTGGAACAGGTTTGTTGGCAGGACTTGTGATTGCATGGGAGACTCACAATGGAGCAGTCTGTTCCTGTGGAAAGGATCCACATTGGAGCTGCTCTTAAAGAGTTTTATCCTTTAAGGGGTTTCCCATGTTGGAACAGGGAGCAGTGTGAAGCGGAAGAAGCAGCAGAACTAAAGTGTTATGGACTGACCACAATCCCCATTTCCCATTAGGCTGCATTGCTCAGAGGGGGAAGAGGTAAAAGGATTGGCAAGGGATGAGTAAAGGGAATGGGGGAATGGTCATTTTAATTTTGTCTTTGTTTCTCACTATTCTGTTCCATTTTTAAGTGACAATAAATGAAATCAATCTTTTCCAAGCTGAGTTTGTTATGCCTATGACTGTAACAAGTTAGTGATCCCCCTGTCTTTATCTCAACTTCTGAGTTTTTCATCTTATTTTAAATTTCTGTCTTGCTGAGGATGTGGTCTGAGAGAATGTCTGGGTGAGCATCTGGCATGCAGTCAACATAAACCCATGGAATCACTGTAGGTTAGTTCTGGAGGAACTCCAGAGTGTTGCTCACTGTTGTAAAAAGAAGCAGTGGAACTAACAGAATCAGAGAGCAGGGAAAAAAAAAATAAAATACAAAGAGAAACCAAACACATTCATCTGCTTTGTTAGAGGAAAACTACAACAGGAAGATAATAATACAATTAATGTTCTAATTTCACAGAATCAGTTACAATGAATCACTATGTCTTCCAACTGCAAACATGGTTATTACTGTGATAGATTTGCAACACAAAATGATGACTGAGAAAGTCCGAAGTTCTCATTATAGCCTAACTAAATGTGTCTCCACAAAGTCTGCAGCAAGAATTTCTGATGCTGTCAGGCACACATATGGATGTATTTTTGTGCATACTATAAAATACATATAGATGCTCATATAAATATCTAAATATACAAAGTATATATATGCACCATATAAAATATATCTAGTTCCAGCTATGCCTTAATGTAAAGATAGTTCCACAGCAACAGAGGAAGAGACAACATGGAAAGGTACCAAGTTTAAACTTCTTCTCACCAACACGGAAGGGTTGGTGAGGAATGTGAAATTCAAGGGCAGCCTTGGCTGCAGTGACCATGAAAACACAAAGTTCAAGATACTCAGAGCAGCAAGTAGGATGTACAGTAATCTCAACCCTGAACATCTGGAAGACTCTTGGAAGAGTACTGTGGGACAAAGCCATGTAGGGAAGAGGGTCTCAAGATAGGTGTTTAGTATTGAATGATCACCTCCTCCAAGCTTGGGAGTGATATATCCTAACAAAGAAGAAATCAGGCAATTACGTCTGGAGGCGTGCATGGATGAGCAAGGAGCTCCTAGACAAGTTCAAACACAAAAGGTAAGCCTACAGAGGCTGGAAGAAAGGACAAGTAGCCTGTGAGGAACACAAAGAAATTGTCCAAGCAGGGAGAGATCCTCAAATTTGGCCAGAGACAAGAGCAACAAGAGAACATTCAACAGTTTATGTCAATCATAAAAGGAAGACTAAGGAAAACATGAGCCACCTTTAGAAGGAATCAGAAGACCTGGTTACCCAGGGTATGCATGAGACTGAGGTACTCAATGATTTTGTTGCCTCAGTCTTACGTAGCAAGTCCTTTACGTCACCCAAGTCACAGAAGACAGAGACAGGGATTGGGAAAATTAAGAACCATGCACCGTTAGAAAAGATCAGGTTTGAGAATATCTAAGGAATCTCAAGGTACATAAATCCATGGATTACTGAGTCCAGAGGGAGCAGGTAGTAAAGACACTATCTATAATTTTTTGTGAAGTTGTTGCAGTTTGGTGAAGTTCCCATAGACTGGAAAAAGTGAAACAGAACCCCCAATTCTAAACAGGGAAAAAAAACCCCACCTGCACAGCTACGTGCTAGTGAGCCTCACCTTTGTGCATGGCAAGATCATGGAGCAGATTCTCCTGGAAACTATGCTCAAGCACTTGGAAAATAAAGAGGTGATTTGTGGAGAGATCCAACGTGGCTTTACTATGGGCACACTGTGCCTAAAAAACTTAGTAGCCTTCTATGACAGGGTTAGAGCACTGATGAATGAGGGAAGAGCAACTGATATCATCTGTGTGGGCTTTTGCAAAGCATGTGACAGTGTCCCACATGATATCCTTATTTAAACTAGAGAGAGATGGATGTGATGGGTGGAGCACTTGGTGGATATTGGCTGGATGGATGCAGGTTCAATGCCCTACTGGAGATCAATGAGAGATGGCATTCCTCAGGGGTTGGTGTTGGGACAGGTGCTGTTTAACATTATTGTTGGCAACATGGACAGTGGGATGGAGTGGATCCTCAGCAGATTGTGCAGTGCAGTCAACATACTAGAGGGAAGAGATGCCATCCAGAGGGACCTTGACAGGTTTGAGAGGTGGACACATGTGAATCTCATGAAGTTCAGCAAGGCCAAGCGTAAGGTCCCACTCATGGGATGGGGCAATCCCAAGCCCATGTAGAGGCTGGGCAGAGAAAGGATTGAGAGCAGGTTTGAGGAGACAACTTTGTGTTGTTGGTTGATGTTTAACACAAGCCAGCAATGTGCACTTCACTTGCAGCCCAGAAAGCCAACCGTATCCTGGGATCAATCAAAACCAGTGTGACCAGCAGATTTAAGGAGGGGAGTTTTCCCCTNAGGAGGGGATTTTTCCCCTCTACTCCACTCTCATGAGAACTGTACATGGAGTCCTGTATCCAGCTCTGAAGTCCTCAGTAAAATAAAGACATGGAGCTGTTGGAATGAGTCTAGAAGAGACCACAAAGATGATCAGATGGCTGGAGCACATCTGCTACAAAGAAAGGCTGAGAGAAGAGAAGGCTACAGAGAGATTTAATTATTACAGCCTTCCAATATCTGAAAGGGACCTACAGGAAAGAAAAGGAGCAACTGTCTATCAGGGAGTAGAGTGATGGCACCAAAGGGTAATGGATTTAAATTAAAGCAGGGGAGCTTTAGATTAGAAATAAGTTGTTTGCTGTGAGTGTGGTGAGGCCCTGGCACAGGCTGCCCAGAGATGCTGTGGCTGCTCCCTCCCTAGCAGTGTTCAAGGCCAGGTTGAATGGGGCTTTGGGCAACCACGGCTAGTGGAGAGTATCCCTGCCCACGGCAGTGGGGGGGTTGCAAATAGATGACCTTTGAAGGCTTTTCCAATGCAAACCATTTTATGATTATGTGATTACCTTCTGGTAGTCTGCTGCTAAATAACCCTTCCTATTTAACTGCAGTTCCCCATAAAGTAAAGTGGTTATGAAGGTGTCAGATCCTGAAGTTTCTGAAAACATCATTAAAATATTATTTAAATAAGTGAAATAAAAATAGTTGAATAAATGTTGTTCAATGTATGTTATTCATATCTTATGTGTTAGTGTCTTAGAATGTCTTATAACTTTGATATCAGCATTCACAATTAAGAAGGTTGCTTAATAATGTTCATAACATATACTTCCCTGAATCCATAAGTTTTAACCAAATAATTTGCACTGTAATATTGTATGATTGCATTATTTTTGCTTTTTACAAAAGATATTTTCACTCAAAAACCCCCTCAGGAACATAGAATTTACTGAAATATACAAGAAATTTTGCTTGAAATAAAACTACAGATGTTGTAAATGACAATCTAAAGGACATTTTAATGCATGGCTATATATTAGAAGTTGTCCGTTCTACCTCCTGCCTTTTTTGGAGGAAGAAAGGAAGGTTATTATTTGACTTAGTTGGACAGCTCATCTGAAGCTGCTAAAATGTATAATTTCAAATGCTCATTTAAATTCTTCTTAAAATACATACTACTTATTTGACAGACCATGACGTACTGTGCACATCTAGTTTAGCAGATTTATATCCCAATGTACACTGACTGCTAAATATGTTTTGCTTTCCAATCTGTCAAGAACTGTCCCTAACAAGTGTAGCACCATCAAGCTGCATCACACTAAGATAGTCTCTTGTTCATTCCCATCTCATCACAGAACAAAGCTCTTGATGTCTCAGATGTGTGCAACTGTGTGTTTCTTTACAATGTCACAACAGATAAGCCAATAAAAGGAGAAAAGCAAATTCTCATAAAACCCAAACTATAAAACCAGAGAATTGTAAAGACAGAAAGTTCAAAGTGCCATTTGATTTTCACAAAATCCCCAATCAGATTGCAACTTGAACCCTTGTTATGCACCAAAAACGTCCTTGAAGAAGGGTGGAGTTTTTGTAAAGGTGCATATGGTAGAGTTGAAATCTCATCAAACTAGAATACTCTGAGAGAAACAAGAGATAAGAAAAGATCTTTAAAATATATATAAATACAAATTTATATGAATCTACACACATTGCATAGCAAAAGGTTCAGATTTAGAAAGAATGTCTCAAATAGTTGAGCGCTTTCTCTTAACGCAAGCATCTGGAGGTTTTGTTTGGTTTTATTTTGGTTTTGGTCGGTTGTTTTTTTTTCCCCTTTTCTTTGATGTTTATCTATTTCTGTGAAGTGATGAACATTCAGAAGGGTTTACAGGTTTCAAGAATACTTGAAAAATATTAAAAGGAGATTTAGATTCAGGGCATTGATTGTTAACCTGATCAAGACTGGATATTTTCTTTTCAGTTGCAAGTTGTTTTGTGACAGGTAAGACTTCACTGAAAATGTCCCAGTGTTACATGACTTTAGCTCCTGTTATCAGCAAAAGGATAGTTGTGTTGACATACTCAGCATTTCCCTAAGCCTTTCTCCGTGTATGTCATGGCTTCGGCTCAGCTTTATATAAGATCCTCTACAATGAAACAATTTTTATAACCTTCCCTAGGAGATCATTTACTTTCATTAGTGAGTGTGTTGATATAAGGTCCATCTGGCTTCCTTTGTTAGCCTGCTGAACTTGCTAGAAAATTGAAATCTAATGATTGATAAGGTGATAAAATGACAAATAGATGGATAAAACCTGAGAGTAAGCCAAGTAAGAGAATAAAGTTTGGAAGAAGTGACTTCATTTGTAATTGAAACATAAATTTGAGGAACAGGATTATGAGATTTCATTCAATAAATGTATATGGGGATGAGTTTTAAGAGGCACAAGTGCTGGATATTTACTCATTCTGGGCTAATATGGCCCATTGTGCAAAGCTGTATTTAAGTAATCTAATGACAGTAAATTTTGCACAGTGCAAAGCAAAGGAGTGTGCATTATACACCCAGTTCCATTATGCCCCATCCTGGTTAAAGTAAGCACCTTATCCATCCCTTTGATGATGATGGTCAAGCTGTATGAAATTTATGTATGTCTGTCCATCAGTTGGTTGAGTCCCTCAGCAGAGCAGATAAGACCAGATCTGAACTGTCTTTATAGCTCTTGGGAAGGCTAGGCAGGAGAAACGCCACTTAATCTGCCTAATTTACACCATCAGTGACAACATTACATGACACTCAGGTGTAACTGGTATGAAGAGATAATGTTCATGGCCAGAGATGATTCCTTACTCTTGTCGATATTTGTGGGAAGATACAGACTGTCTTCTTACTTGGTCAGCACTCTCTCTCTTCAGAATGAGGAGTCCTTCTTAACCTGCCACTTCTCCATTTTCACTTAATGACTTAATGGCAGTTTTCCCTTTCTGTTATTCCTGCTCATTTGCCTCCTGGTCCTTTTCACACCATTCCATGTAAGCATTCTCACCTATTCCCATTTGGCAGGGATGCCAGGGAGGGCATTTTGCACAATCCATTTGCTCACATCATAAGCTATAAGAAGCAGAAAAGTCTGTTAACGGACCACTGAAATGGGAAGTAGAAGAAGAAGAACTAATCTTCCACTTTCTAGCAAGACAGGACACTAATAAGATCAGTAGCGTATGAGTCCCATTTCCACTGTATTTAGACAGGAAAAGCCACGCTTTACCACAGATTTAACTATTTAGGCAATTATCCCTACCAGAATTAGTTAAGTAAATAAATAATCTAGTAAAATTAATCATTTGATTTCAAATGGAAAGGGAAAAAGATGGAAAGAAATAAGTTGTTGTTGGTTTGGGGTTTTTTTGTTTTTTAGAAAATATACAGTTATATAAGTAAGGACTCACAAATTTAAAGATGTGGTTTACAGTGCCTCAAATTCTTGACATTAACAATGCAATGGGAATTAAAAATTAAAATCACAATTAATTTTAAAGTTCATTTTATTTGTCTTCTAATTGTTAAATATTCTTTATTATTTTTCCAGAGTGGATCACAGAATACCTTAGACAAAAATGTACTTTATATTTTCAAGTATTTACATGGTTTATGAAACTTTTACTTCCAGAGGACACCAGTCTCTTAATGAAATGGAGTAATCACAAGTTAGATAACAGAATATTTAAAAATACTTTCATTTCAAAAGAAAGAAGTGGAGGGAGGAATAAAAGAGAAACAAAGTACTAATAGGACCGAGTCTGTTGCATGAATTCAGAATATACTCATAAAGCCATATGAGCAGCCAATTATTTAATCAGCTCTTCCCTAAATTTCTAGACATGCTGACTTCTCACTTCATAGAGCCAGTAGACTACTGTAAACAGCCTCAGATTGACTTGGATTTATCAGTCTACTGCACACCCATAATAACCCTGAAGGAAGGACCTGCTATTGTTATCAGACACTTAAAACCTCCACATCTAAACCATGTATTTGTCTTCAGGTCTTTCCAGAAAGCAAAGTGTAGTTAGCTACTTGAATATCACATTTAGCTTTGTTGTGAAAGGTAAATGCAAAGCTTTAGTGATATGAACTCATCACCTTTTGGAAAGTTTTTAATTTTTCTTTAATAGTCATGGAAATATTCTGAATTTGCCATGTATATCAGCATCTTATTAAAATTTATGTTATGCAGAAACATTAAAAGATGTACAGGATTTATTGAAAACAAGGTATTCAACATTAGATTTTCTGGAAAATTTTTGTAACGATATGACAAAAGCCTAGAAAGAGTATTGAAACTTCCTGAAAATGACTTTACCTCTTATGCACAAGCAGTTACTGCTATTATAGCAAAGTAAAACTACAGAAAACAACTTTTCGCTTCAAAAAGTCTCCCAAAAACTAGTAAAGATGTAAAAAACAGGTGCCTTGTTTTTACTGTTTGAAGAGTCAGTTTAAGCTTCCATGCACTGAAAAGAGTCTCTTGAAAAAAATAGCTGAGTTGTGCATTTGGTAGCTCAGCCATGTTCTCACTCCAGCCCTTAAAAAAAGCTACGTGATATGACGTGTACAGTACCACTATGCAAAATTTGAGGGGGAAATAAGAAAAGCTTTTGTAGACCATAGGAAAAAAAAAGGCTTTTTGCAAGTACATACACCACTTTGATTAGCAAACATTTTTCATTGGCTAGTAATACAATTTAAGACTTAAGAATGCCTCTGCAAGCTGTAAAGATCCCACTTTTCTGTCCATTTATTCAGCCAGCAGGGTAGCATGGAAAGCTACACAGATGGAAACATGGTTTAGTCTTTGATGAACATAGTGAAAAATTTGAACTCTTACTGAGATGACAATATAATGATGTTTTAAATATACTTAGGTTTTACAGTACAGACAACAAAAGACTTCTGCAAATCAGGGACAGCAGAAAGAAAAAGTGATACTTTCTGAAAGAAAAATAAGAAAGTTACCATTCTTTTGCTCTTGTTTTACACACCACACACTCCTAAAGCTTAGAAGTGTAATTAGCAGTGTTATTACTGTTGAATTTTTTTTTCAGCTGACCCTTCAATTACATGCTACAATTAAAAAAAACAAAGATAAAAATCTTGTTCCTTTGAAGATAAAGATTAGCAAATCATAAACAATCCTAATTCAGTCTCCTCTGGAGACATTCAAGACCAATCTGGACACGTTCCTGTGTGATTTAGTCTAGGTGATCCTACTCAGGCAGAAGGGGTTGGACTAGATGATTTTTGAGGCCCCTTCTAACTCCTAACATTCTGTGAATGACCCCAGCTCTACATGAGTATCATCAGAATCAAGTCACCATGAGAAATATAGGGTTAGGAAAGGAATATTTTATCAGGCTGTATGTTTCTATAGGAAAGACTGTATGTTTCTATGTGAAACTAGAAACACAATCCAGTACAACACGCCATTTAATTTTTTTTTTTTTTAATCACCATACATCACCATTAAAATTTCCCAGTTCGGTACCTCAAAAATGACCTGCAACACTGTGCTTTCAAAACAGTTAGTCATGTTATTTCAGTCACTGGTCCACTCTTTTTTCCTTTCATTTCTGAATTTTTCAAGGTTAAAAAGCAGAGTTTTTTATTCTGGTAATGATATTTTAAACAAACCCACTCCATAAACAGCTAGTATTGAATTCAGAGGACAACATAGTTGCAGCACTACATAGCTAATAAAATATACTTTTCCTACTCATTATAAAAATAATTCATTGAAAATATCTTTTGAAACAGGCAGAGCACAGTGGTAGTGCAGGCATCAAAGATACACCTGACCTACATCTGTCAGATTGTAATCCAAACCCAGAAATCTAGGAAAATGAATATAGAGGAACTTTTTCTGCACTTACGTTTACGCTGACTTCTATCAGCCTAAAATATATATATGTGTGATTCAACTAACATCAGCATAAGATTGGAATTTGGACACCAGTATCTACTACTTACTGACCTAGACATATTCTAAAACAGTTTTGAACACAGGTCTGATAAATAAACTGCCAGTCTTTATTCTTTATCAAGTAAAAAATCCAAAATGAAAATGGTTACCCTTAATCAGCTCTAAGCATGAGGCTTAAATACCAGCAAATTGAATTTCAATTCATCAGGCTAGTTCACAGATTCACAGAATTTTAGGGGTTGGATGGGACCTCCAGAGCCAGAGTCCACGCTGCCCCCACTCCCCCCAAGCAGGATCACGTAGATTAAATCACACAGGAATGCATCCAAGTTGTGCAGAAAGAGACTGCACAACCCATCTGGTCAGCCTGTTCCAATGCTTGGCCACCCTCACAGTAAAGAAATTCCTCTTCATGTTTAGGTGGAACTTCCTATATTTGAGTTTATGCCCATTGCCTCTTGTCCTGTCACTAGACACCACTGGAAAAAGACTGACCTCATCCTCCTGACACCCACCACTCAAATATTTATATGTATTTATATTTCTTTTCCCAAGTGAAAAATTTTTGCAGTTTCTAAAATTTTGGTTTCAAAAGAGAAAACCTGCAGCAACATACAGAATAACTAAACAGAACAATCCAAAATACTATGCTTAAACAACTTGGAAATACACATGCACTCAGAAACAAAATTCATACAGGTAGCAGTCCTTTAATGTGATTGTGGCCACTAGATTTCTCTACTAAACTGTTTACTTGCATTTTTTTCCATTGCTTTCATATTGGTGTAATGCTACTGGGTGTAGCAGAGATTCATTAGCACAATGTAAGAGAAACAAGTTGGTTACCTTTTGCCAAAAAAACCCATGCTTTCTGTAAAGATAACAACTTACTGCACAAAATAAAGAGCTGCTTAGAACTGAAACTGCAACAGTCATGTGCCTTTGTGCTTGTGGAATACAATTCTCTCTGGCAGTGCAAATGCTCTAGACTAATAAGCTGAATCAAGCATCTACTTTAACATAATGTGCTGCCCTGTTCTTTCTGTTTACCTCCTATCTGGAAATACATGACTAAAATTTTATTTTAACATGGTCTTTGCCATATCACATTTATACCGTAGCAAATTCTTATTTAAAGCCATAGTGACCACTCTGAGATTATAATTAAGAGGAAACCATGTTAGAAGATATATGATTCCCTAAACACATTTATTTGAAATAAGCCTGGAAACCTGGAAAAAATGGATTCAGTACTTACCTCTGTAACTCTTTTAAAAGTCTGATACTTCCTCTTTACCATACAAAGCTTTTAGCCACTGGGTGAAGTCAAAATAGAGCACTTGATCATGATAATCCAAACCTGTCATGGACAACAGCATCTCTCATGGCACCGCACTCAAAATGCTTGAAACAAACCTGCAAGACACAGACATTCTTAATTTTAATTTAAACATATTCAACCATGTCTTTAATGAGGAAACATAGGCTCTTAACTGACAAAAAGATTAAAAAGGACTGAGTACAAAGACATAAATATCACTTGGTAAATATCAAGACCAGAAATTGTGAAGTACATACAGCTCTGTTGTTCTTGTTGACCCATCAAAACAGGCAGGACTGATAAACAGTACTTATCTTTTTTATAATTTGTAGCTTTTCATAGAAGAAAATCCTTTTTAATATGAATTGCAAAAGGAAGATCATATTCTGAACCAGGAATAATCTTACAGGAGAAAGTACATGAAATAGATTTTGTAAAATTATATGTAGTTTTTCCACGTGAGTTTTGCTGAGGACCTTTTCTTACAGTATCTTTAACAGAAAATTCAAGCTGAAAATGGATGCAATGTAATCCCACAGCAATCACGTGATTGCTTATTTTTACTAGGCAAAAGGACTGCAGATAAGTACTCAGGTGACATATTTCAAGATGGTTTTAAAGCAGGCAGGGAAATTTATGGTTGTATCTAGCACTCAGCTTCTGTATCCCTTTAAGGATCATTGAAAAAATTTTCTATCATTTATAAGTACCTTTCAGTAATTCAAGAGAATAATCTTGTTACAATCTCTAAATATGTTTTTTTTTTCCCAGACTTTCAAAAGCAGTACATCCACCTCTTTCACTAAAGATATGATTAATTTAGGTGAGCTGAATTTATTTATCACGGAATTGTAGGGGTTGGAAAGGACCTCGAGAGATCATAGAGTCCAACCCCTCTGCCAAAACAAGTTCCCTAGAGCAGGTCACACAGATCTTGAATATTTCCAGAGAAGGAGACTCCACAACCCCCCTGGGCACCCTGTTCCAGTGCTCCCTCACCATGAAGGAGTTCTTTTGCACATTGCTGCAGAACCTCCTGTGATCTAACTTGTGACCATTGCCCCTTGTCCTGTTCCCACAGGACACTGAGAAGAGGTTGGACGTCTTCCTTTGTCTCCCATGCTTCAGATATTTTTAAACATTGAGAGATCCTCTGTTAGTCTTCTCAAGGCTGTTCAGCTCCAGCTCACTCAGACTTTTCTCA
>VXBZ01005612.1:28563-45308 GCA_013399135.1 Heliornis fulica | reverse complement strand
ACTAGTGACTGTCTGCCAACCAGTGGTTTACTTGTGTTTGAGAGTAATACTCAACTGTTCCATCTGTTTTGGGTTAGGTGCTTCTTTTTTTTTTTTTTGTGTGTGTGTGGGGTGTGTGTGTTATTCTGCTGTATGCTTAGTCTCTGGTAGAAACTAAGAAAAACCTTTTTTTTTAAATATCCCCTCCCCCACCAAGTTTAAAAAAAAATTAAATTTCTTTCTTATCAGTGCTGGATAACATACTTCTGTTTCATAACTTATATAACGCTTTAGAGATTTTCATGTATATTTAATATGTGATAGCTCGCTGTTTACTGCCTGAGTAGTTTTTAATACCATGAAAAGATTAAAATGGCTCTTATTAATTACTTTTGAAAAAATAGTAATCTACTGGGTAAGGTTTTGCCACTCCGTCTTCCATTTTAAGGGGTGTCAAGATGATGGATGAACATGTGCATTTAAAGAATAAGTGTTAAAGCCTATAAGATATATTTAAGAAATTTGTGACTAAAAAATTTTACATACTCAAGTATTGCAGGAGATCTTCAAGTTTGCATGTTTAATTTTAAATGGCAGCAACACTTTTTTTTGTGTCTTCATTATCTCGGGGTGGGGGGGGTAGTTGTGCATTAATAGCCTTCTTGATGAACGTCTTTTTACCCAGAGATATTTAAATATCTTGGATAAAAACCAGATTGCATTATTTTCCCTAATGATTTAGTCTCACAAAAGAATAAGTTTATTACATAGAAAACATAGTAGTCAGAATGAAAAGTTTTGCCAGTATTAATTTTCACCAGAAAATATATTATCCTTCTGGGAATTAAAGATTCAGGAATAATAATAATAATAAAAAATAATTGTTTACATTTTACAACTTTTTAAAAAACAAATTTCCTAATATTTGCTTTACTATATCTTCTTTCACTAGGAATATATGGTTCTGCACATTAAAAACTTCACCAAAACTTTCTGTGCACAAGATGTAAGAGTAGAATAGTTATGTCATCACCACAGAGTGATATTTATGCTTGTTACATGCAAATATGTATCAGGAATGGTTTCATAACATAAACATTTGAAATCAGGCACGTATTCACACTAGAAATACTTAATCAGGAACACAAACCCTAATAATAATTAGATTCTTTCTGAAAATCTATCTATCCTAATTTTTGTTGGCAATTGATTTGACAGATTTATACTGGTTTTACAAGGCATCTGAAAGCTACCTCAAGAAACTACTAGGTTTTTTTTAGTGATTTATGGCAAGATATAGACAGGCAAGTGATATCTGCAGTAACCAGAAGTTAATTAATTGGAAAGAGTAACCAGGTATTTTCATTCTTAGTGAAAGTGATCTTAGTGATCAGAATTCTCAAATGCATTCAGTCAAGACATTTTTAGTCAACAGCAAATCTCTGAAATGCAAGTTGCATGATAGCATGTAATGGAGAAAAGTTGAGTTTTCATTGGCAGACCAGTATGAGAAACTGAAAATTCCTTGACTGCATCAGTATGTAATCCACACTATTCTCAAGCCAAAACACAGCACTACACCAGCTGCTGGGAAGAAAATTAACTCTATCCCAGCTGAAAACATTATAAGACTCTAATACACATTACATTAAGTGCAGAAAGAAACATACCCACCAAACAAATAAATGCAAAAGCAGAAGTTCTGTTAATACATTAAAGATTTAGAGGTTATGTCTAACCTTTTCACAAGGAATAGGCTGCAGAGAAATTTTGAAAATTAGGGGCAAAAAAGCTTTCTCTGTACCCAGCATTCACAATGCTTTCAATTTTACTATTAAACACACTGAGCTGCTCACATCTGCCTTACAACCAATTACTTATGATTTCAATTCTCAAATTTTCTAAAATTTGACAGATAGTGAAAAATAGTTTTTAAAGCACCTTCTGTAGTCAAAACATTAAAAATAATTTAATTTTAAATGTATTAGATGCATGTGGTATGTAGAAGTGTTTCTGTTTCTACACTGTTAAAATTAACTTAAAGTCCATAACCAATGTGCAGTTTTCTTAGTGCAGCAAAACCACCCTTACCTACCCAGTGTAGCTATAGCAGTTTACCTACCGTGCCCCCAAATTAAGAACAAAATATAAAGCTTGCAGCAGTTGCTAAAATGCCATTTTAAATTGCAGAGGAAATCTCAACGGTTCACAGTATTGATGGGATTCAATTATGATTCGTTTTAATTCATTTGGACTTTCATAATTCTTGCAATCAAAATTTTTTAGTTTCATTGAGCTCAGTATTTGCTTCAGTTGTTTGTTTAAAAATATACAGGGCTTTATAAATTTCTCTCAGTGCCTATACAATGTGTATATTGAAGTCTGAATAGTCGGCACAAGTTAAATGTATCTATACTACTTTCTTAAATTAAAACTATTATCTTTCAGGTAAAAAAAATATTAAAATCTATGTACAAGTGTTTGGTATGCAGACCACCCTAAAGCCATTGATATTATCATTTAGGAAGCTTAAAAACTCCTGGCAAAGAAGATGTAAAATATTTATCAATGTAGACCTTTCTGTTTTCTCCTAAGACAGTCAGTTGCACAAGTGATGTGAGTGTAATATCCTTTATTATTACATTCCCATAAATCAGTTGTGGCTGACCAGGTTGCAATTGTAAAGCCATTCTGATACTGGTATTCTGTGTAAAAAAAATAACAATAATTATTGTGTGGGAACTATTGCTTCCTGTAGAAAATAATTAAAGGTTTAGGTTAGATTTTTAATTTTTTCTCATAAAATATTCCTTAAAAACCCCAGTACTGTGGCTGTACAGTTGTACTATTGTGTATGATCTTGTTCATTCCCCCAGTGTACATTCCCCAGTTTGTTAGACTAAGATAAAAAAAGTTAAATGATCTCACCCACAGCAAGTGAAAACTATGCACTTCAATTTAGTTTGTCTGTTGGCATGTGTTGCCACTTCATCAGTGAATTCTTACATCTGGGATTCATTTATATTCTGAAGATGATAATAAAATTTCATATTGTATATTCTGTTGTTAACATTATAATGATAATTTAGAAAGAGAATATAAATGGTAGCAGCACATTTTTAAGATGCCACGCTGTTTAAAAATTGTGTATGCATTGAAGGAAACATGTCACTGTAGGGTTGGGAAACTGTCATCTAGAAAGCACCTGATTATGAGTGAAGTCTATATAGGTACCAGTTTAGACACTCATAGTTACAGAGCTTCCCTCAGGGCTGCTTGCCTTGGTGCTCTGTTGAGACATTTTGCATCAGTAAAGAACAAAGCCTACTACAGGAGGTATAACTTTTATGGTTCTTATGTGCTGGACTTGTTGGGGAGGAAGCATGTCTATTCCACCCTACGAAATAGAGTCACACAACATAGCAACAACCGGGAATGTAACATTTATGGATGATACTTTAGGGAACATAACTTAAATCTCTGACAATCAGCTGCCATTTTCAAAACTATGTCCAAACCAAAGAGGGTTGGAAACGTTCTCTGGTTTAAAATGTATGAGATTTGAAATTAACATGACACTTAGAAAACATTCTGAATCAATGGAAAAGTTATGACTAGTTTTATGGACCCTAGAATTTAACTTTGCTTCCTAGTGTTCTTGTTATAATTTCCAGACAAAAAATCAGGTTCTGAATTTTTTTCAGCATTTTAAAACATAAGAAAAAATATTCTACGATAAAAAATTATTCTCTTTTTGGTTTTTTGGGCTTAAAATATATACATATTGTTAATGGGGAAAAATAATTATATCCATTCTTGTCCTTTCCACTTTTGCCACTGTATAAAAGGTGAAAGTAATGAATCAGAAAATCAGTAAATTAAGTATTCCTTGGAAAAGATGGCAACAAATGGAATAGAACTTTCAAATCTTTTCTGAAATAGAACACCATGCCCCTTAATTTGAACAAATAAAATGTATTCTCTGTTTTTATTTTAGGAACAGACAGGCTACACCTCACAGATTAAAGTAATCATGTCTAAGGGCTATGCTATAGTTTGATCTCTCCACCATCCAGATTTCTAGGAGTTCAAAAAATTGTTTCCTTTTTTCACAGTAAAGATTACTTTGAAGTTTTTTCAGGTCTCTTACCTGTCCCCTTTACTTATGGCCCTATTCATTTTCTACAGTATTTTCTAATAATTTCCAACAATTTACTACAATTTTTCCTGTAACCTCTTCTGCTTCTTTCTTACCCTGTCAAGTGCCAATTCTGCAGCAGGCATAGTCATATTCACTAATTGATGATGCCGTTCATAAACTTTGTGGTTTAATTAAATACAGGTAAACCCCTGTTACTTGCATTGGTTGCATTTTCTCTGAGTTTGATATTCTCTATGTCTGGATTATCAAATGCCCAGTAAGGAGAGATATGAACACATTCAATGTCTTTTTAGAAGATATTTATTTGTTGCACATAATACTCCTGACTATCTGCATGAAATATAAGATTCCTATCTATAAGGTGACTTTTCAACACTGCTGCTTGATGCTTCCAAGGAGCAAATTCAGTTATCTTCAAATTATTTTTAAACTTAATTACCGTCATCATACACTTCCAAAAACTATCTTCATTGGTACTAATATAACCATAGAATCACAGAATGGTTTGGGTTGGAAGACACAAAGATCATCTAGTTCTAGATCATCTGGTTCCCCCAGCCATGTCAGGTTTTTATTTGTCATAAACAACCCTATAAGTACCAAATGAGTATATGGAACACTTCCCTGAGAAGGAGATGAAACATTAGGCCATGGCAATCAATGATAAAACATAATTTTTTTTTTTAAATTGAACAAAATTCATATTGCTAAGGTACTTTTGTTAGTCTCTCCATTAGTTAATTTAGGCAAACAGGTGAACAATATCCTTATTCTTTCTGTTCACTGTCTTGTTATTCACAGTTGTAGAAATCCCTGTACTGACCAACATTCTTCTAGTGTACACTGCTTTGCTACTCTTCTGTACTGACATATTCAAGAAACCTGAGTATGTTTGGAGAAAGTACAAACTAGTCTGTGTGTTTAAAATTTTTATTTATAGCAACTATTTAGCCCTCTGAAAAGCAATATATTAATCTTAAAAAGAAATGTTAATTTTGTACTTCCATTTTCTGCATGTGTCATTCAATATTACAATTTGTTTAAAAATTTCAAACAGTAACAAAAATACGGATAAAGGTAAAACAGGACAGGAAAGAAGTAATTTTAGACTACTATTACATTTGAGCTACATTTTAAAGATAAAATTATTTTGTTGTGTTAAACCCAGAAAAAAATTACTAAATGGAAAAAATACAAGGAAAAAACCCAACAACCCAGCAAGTATTAAGTAGGAAAATCTTCTTTTATTCTGAATTACCAGAAGGAGGGGAAAAAAAAAGACTGTAAAAAAATTTTTATCCAATTTAAAGGGAATTATTGAATAAATTATTGGAAGAAACTGTGGACTGCTACTGTAAGCAAAAATAGATGATGAAGACATTGTCAGGAATTTTAAACTATTTTGCCTCAAACATAATTAAGAATGTGGATTTAGAATGTATAGTTACTTTAGGTCAGTGGGAAATACTAGTGGACTAGGGAAGATGTTATTAAAAAGACAAGAAAAGGGAAAAATAGGGATGCTTTAAAATCTCAGGTTTAAAGGACATCTCAGTGGCACTTTTAAAGCTTTTACTGGTTCTTTATTATGTACTTAGGCTTTTAAACACTTAAGGTGGGCAAAGTTCTGAAATGCAACCACAGTTTTAGTAAAGAAGGTAATGGTAATATTTAAATACAGTGAGATATATTCTAAAATAAGCTTATTAGAATAAAGAGGAAAATTGGTAGACTTTTGGAGGTTTGTATGCTCAGAGCTAAGAAATCTATATAGAATACTGTTAATTCATTAATAGCACCAGCTAAAAAAATAATATAAATAGAAAATAATAAATTTTAAAATGGAAATGTTGCTGGAAATTTTCCTACCTTATGCATAACTCAGTGTGTATTTCCTCAACATTTCTGTACATGTACATAACTGGTAGGGATGACTTGATTTTTAGCATGACAGTGTCTAATTCCTGAGTACAGGAAGCAGCCAGGTTCTTAGCAGCTGGAGGGGAGTAGCTTTCTTTTAGAAATACCAACTAGTGGCTACTGAAGCGAAGAATTTGTTTCTACTTAGGATATAGGGCAGAAAAATGTATTGCAAGTAGGTACTTTTGAGACAACAATGGTGACTGATGTGACCAGGTGAATAATCTGCTCAGCATGGTGGGCACAGCTGAAGACAGAGGTTGAAAGAGAGTTTGAGAAGGTGATCAATTTGTGGAGCCAAAATCTACCTTCCCTGAGAAAAAGGCAGCAGGTGGAGGCTACATGAGAAGCAGAGGATCCCCTATCATTATCCCATCAGGTAAAAGAAAGGGACCCAAGAGACAAAGGGGGAATGGAAACAGCTTCCTCCTTGTAGAGGCAAAAGAATCCACCCCTGACCTCCCTCACCTTCCCAGTTACCATTATACAACAGTTATGGTACACTGGAAATTGAGGGTCAGGCAAATGAGGATGGAGATGAAGGTCAATTGGGGGGTGGGGGGTGGGAATGTGTCTTCAAGGGTGAGTTAATCACAACCCTGATTTAAAACTAGTTCAACTAAGAAAAAAAATGAGAGTAATAGTAGTAGGTGATTCCATTCTGACGGGAACTGAGGACCCCATATACAGACTGGATCCAGCCCACAGGGAAATCTGATGATTTCCTGGGGCCTGGGTTAGGATGTTACTATGAACTCTCAAGTCTAGTGGGCTGATGTACTATTACCCACTATTGGTTATGTAGGCCAAGAGTTATGATGTTAAGGAGAGAAGTCTGAAAGTAATTAAAAAGGCATTCAGGATTTTGGGGAGATTGGTTAACGGCCCTGGAGCACAGGTAATGTTCTCCTCAATCCCTCTAGTGACAGGAAGCAATACTCAAAGAAAGAGGAAAACCCACCTGAATATCAGATGGATTAGAGAGTGGTGCTTTAGGGTTTTTTTTTTACCTCAGGCAAGTTTTCATGGCACCAGGTTTGCTTGTGACAGCTAGAGCTCCTTAGTCCCATAAAGGGAAAAGAATCCTTCTGCACTAGTTGTCAGGGCTCACAGATAGGTCTTTAAAGTAGTTTTGAAAGGGAAGGGAATAAAACCAAACTTGACAGAGTCAAGTCTAAGGATGGTAGCCCAATGTTGAGATTGAAATTTACACACTCCTTTACTGAAATGCCTGTGCACTCATACATGCAATATGAGGAATAAACAGGAGGAATTTGGGATCTGTGTGTTGTAGAAAGACCATGATCTCATCTGTGATTCATTGTAAATACTGAGACATGTTGGAATAGCTCACATGATTAGAATACTGTCATGGATGGCTATGTCCTTTTCAGGAAAGATAGGTCAAGAAGGTAAGGTGGTAGAGTTGCTCTTTATGTGAGAGAGCAAGAGGAGTGTATCAAGCTCTCCCTGGGGACAGATGAAGAGCAAGTCCAGAGCTTGTGGATAAAGATTATGGGGCAGAAGTAACAATTACCATTCAATATGCTTAAACTAAAAACTCTTCAGTCTCACCTCTGTGTCTGGCAAGATCATGCTGCAGAGCCAGTGTAGCTTTGCTAATGGTAAATCATGTCTTAGAAAATTGACGGCCTTCTACAATGAGCTTATAGTGCTGCTGGATAAGGGAGAGTGACAGATATCATCTACCTGACTTATTTGATAGCAAATAACCTGGACAGTATTTGACATTGTCACACGTGATATCCTTGTCTATAAATTGGAGAGACATGAATTTGATGGATGGGCCATTTGTTGGATAAGGAAATGGCCGGGTGGCCACACTTAAAGTTTTGTGGTCAACAGCTCAATGTCTAAGTGGAGATCAGTCACAAATGTCATGCCTCATGGGTCAGTACTGAGACCAGAGCTGTTTATCACCTCTCTCAAAGACATGAACAGTGGAATTGAGTGCACCCTCAACACATGAAATTCAACAAGGTCAAGCACAAGATCCTTCTTCAACAAGATGGTGTTGGCACCATCCCAAGCACACCTACAGGCTGGACAGAGAATGGATTGAGAGCAGCCCTGAAGAAAAGGTCTCGGGAGCATTGATTGATGTGAAGCTCAACCAGAGTCAGCAATGTGTGCTTGCAGCCCAGAAAGCCAACCTTATTCTGCATCAAAACCAGCTTGACCAGCAGGTCAAAGACGTGATTCTACCACTCTATTCTTTTTCCTCAAATGCCACCTGGAGTACTGTGTCCAGCTCTGGGGTCTCCAGTGCATTAAAGACATGTAACTGTTGGAGTAAGTCCAGAGAAAGAACCTCCTGACTTTTTTTGACAATTGTATCCACTATCAGGGAACATATTTTAATGAGGGGTAAAATATTTTTAGAAGAAAACTCTAAATGCCAGATTATGACTAGAGATGAACTTGGCCTATAAATATGTTAAGCAAATTACAAATTGTCTTTAAGAGTCTCAATTATATATTAGTAACTAAAGATAGTTGTATTACGGCAGAAGAACAAGACTCAGTACATCTATATATGTGTTACTAGTTAGGGAGCATAACCCTCAATGCAAATGTCTTCAAATTATCATTTTTCAATGGGACAATTTAATGCTATTCCATAAGACAAACACAAATTTCTTTTGACTCTCTGACAGTATGAAAGATCTGAGAAAAAATACATCTCTTTATAGCATACTAACTGCTTTGACCAAAACTATAAATGAAGAATTCATATATCAAGAAGCAATATTCCTACTCTGGTTTTTCTTTCTAAGAGAAAAGAAGTTGGATCTTGAAAATTACTAAGATTCCAGGCACTACTGAACTATCATTGCTGAAATGTGCATAAATGTAATAGGACCAGTGCTATTCTCATTTATTTCCCTATGGAAATCTATTATAGTAAATGGATTGATACTGAATAAGACCTTGTAGAATTAAGCTCATTGATTCAAAACTAAATATATAAATGTCAGTTTTCTTCATTTGTATGGTAGATTACCTCAGATTCCTTTTACAGTTCATGAGAGAAATTACTGTATTTTTGAATACTGGCATAAAAATACAAATTGTGTATGCCTCAGGTAGGGGAATGGTATCAAAAGAAATTGAATTCTTTGCAAATACACATAAATTATTTTTAACTTATTATCTTTCTGTAATTTAGTATCTAATAATGAGAAAAATGGCAACCCAATCATAGACCACAAGAAGAAAATAGCTGCTAGATATCCTTTGCGATTATGACTACTGTACAAAGTATTCTAAAAATTTTAAACTCTAAGGGACATCCATTGTGTCAGCATCTGAAAATATATGCATTTTGTTCTACTTTGAATGCCCAGTTTTAAAACTCTTCTGTAGTTAGACATCTCTACCTCTCTCCCTTCTTTAAGCATATCAAATAGTAATTGTTACTTTTGAAACTAAACAGAAGGAACAGCTTCCCCTCTTGCTTTACTATGTTCTAGAGTCCTGTAGTTATTCACCCATGATATGAAACAGTTTCAATTGCCCTTCCAACCTGATAGGGCTCAAATGCATACACATTTCATCTCATAGCATTCCTAGGCGACCAAAAATGTAATTTAGTGGTTGACTAAGTTATGTACTTTACAGTAAACAGCCTGTAGGAGAAGAGTTTATATATCACTTTCATTCAGATGCTCTCATTCCCATATTTGACAGCCATTTATACTGACACTTTTGCTAGCTCATCAAGTGTATATTTTCTTCTTTTGCCAGTTAAAATAACTTCAATGAGAAGTTATTGACCATACTTGTAACCTCTCCAATCTATCAATTTGTGGCTAAAGTTAAATCAAACTCATCCATTTCTTATGTCATTTAATCTTTGTTAGTAAACATAACAGAGTTCCTTAGTTGATTTTTTTTTTCCATTCTTGCCAACATATTTGGCTTGCACCATTCGACATCTTCTAATGTAATAGTGCCTTACAAATAGTCCTTTGGTAAGAGAATGCCTCAATTCCAAAGCACTGTTAAAATTTCAATATTGCCAAGAATAGAAGGCTTTGATCATAAACAGAAGCTGAACTTTATATATCTAGAGAAGTTACTTGTGTGAAATAAGGCATCTTATATATTTTGGCATTTCTTCTGATAATTTTGAGGAGTGGTGTCAAAAGTGAAATTTCTAAGTTTCTCTTCAGGCTCCTGAGTTATGTTTTTAGAGCTCTTCTTTCAAAGGTTTTAGTGCTCAAAACTCAATGAAAACCCAAGATTTTTGTCATCTTGAAGGGTTTCTTGTGGAGTCAAATGTTGTGCAACCGAGTGACCAAATTTTAATTACATCAATTGATATTAGTCTAGCAGCTATTCCTCATTAACTTATTCTTTAGCCTACACAGGGCTCTGCTAAAGTAAATGAATACCCACATAGAAGAAAAGAGTACCTTTACTGGCCAATATGCAAGCTTAGGGATTTTTTGTGACAATTCAATTTTAAATTACATTGGGTAATGTGACCAAAAGAAAATCTGATTTATTTACATAAGAGACAGAAACAATAATGGATCTGAGTCATATGGAATTATTTTGGATAATCTGTGTAAATTTCTGACTGCAATATAATCCCTAAAAGGCAGAGGCATACCGTATCCATCTCTGAGTGAAGAAATTTATATTGCGTAAAAGCCAGCAAGATTGCACAGAAAAGAGTATACATGAAGGTTATTAGGAATCATGATTTGGACCTGTAAGAAGACTATCTCAAGTGGAAATGTCACAAATCTCTGATAAGAGGTTATTAATGTGTTTCCAGCTATGGCTATTCATTCAGCTGTACCTTATTTAGGATACTAAACTCAAATTTGTACTTTCTTCAGCTGACAATGGAAATATCACATTAAAAAAAAAAAAGAAATGAAAAAAATATTTTTTGAGAAGTAATGAAACAATATTGCTTGCATTAAACTACTGACAGTACCAAAAGTGGAAACATCAAAGCACATACATCATTCTGAATAGCTGAGTACAGAGTGATGCAAGACATTTAGGAAGGTCACAATTTTCCCAGTAATATAGGTCTTCAGCAAGTGAAGATCAAATCGAGTTAGAAACAAGCAGTAATTGAGAAGGACCTGACATATTCTATCATTTGATTTAAACAGTAGCCTGTGGATAGATTGTTTCCTGATTTCTCTATCACTACTGACGTTTCTAATGAGTGACATATTTATGAACAGTCTAAACCATTTGGCTGAAACAGACACAATTAGGCTAGCCGTAGCCCTTCATGGTAGATTAGGTGAAAATGTCATGAATAAGTGGAGAAGCCAGTGCATATATTTGATTTATGAATACATATATTTTGATCTGTTAAAATAATAATAATAAAAAAATCCTCCAAAATTCAAGTTACCAAAGAAAAAAACAAAAAACCTAACCAAAGCCCACCAAAGGGAAAACCTAACTACAACTCAGAAACAAACAGGATTTTCCCAATATTCTACATCAAAATGAAAATGTATTCTATTTCAGGCTGAAACTGCAAATTTGATAAAAAAAAAAAAAATTGGATTGGTTGTTTCTTTTTTTTTTTAATATATGTTTCTAGAAAAAAAAAACCTAAAAATTAGCAGTGCTGTCTCTCATTCTACTGTAAAGGTCTTGTCATAGTAATATAGAAATTATTGAAATACATTGCATATGTACCTGTGAAAGCTGCAAGCAGTATGATCTTATGCTTTCTTGTTAATATTGTTCTATTTTGCATAACAAATTAAAAATTAATTAGCAAAGAACCAGAATCCACGTCTTACCTACTAGCAAAAGTCTCTATACAAGGGCTATTGTTCTTTGCTACACAAGGCTATTGTTACTATTTATGTTGTCAAGTAAGTCTTCTCAGTTTTTCACCAGTAAATCTACAACTGCCCTGTTCTTAATAGGCCAGTCTTGCATATGCAGTAGGAATGAGCTGTCAATGCATTCCAGAAAATGAGTGGATGCCTTGTGTATAAGTTGTGTGGTTTTCTCACTACAGATCTAGGTAATTGTAGTCATGTGCGAGGAGACAGGTTCAACTTGCTGTTTTGACTGGCATCAGTCACTAGGCTTGATGCTTACATGGATTCTTCATAAACTAAACTTACACTTAGAGGCTAAGTAATAGACTAAAACACTCAGAGTTGACTAATAGTGAGAACCCATCACTTTATATGTGTATCAATGGTTTTATTTCACCATCTAATTTACATTTATCTGTTTTCAATTTCAACCATTGGCTTGGAGTTTCGGTGGTGGTGGTGGTGGTGGTCTGTTGCTAAATTCTATTTTCCCCAGTAGCTCAATTTTAATAAGTGTTTTTCTATTCTTTTCATTATAGACTTGGAAATACTTTTTAAAAATAAGTTTAACTGTGTCCCTGTTTACTCCCTTTCCCAGGTCATTAAAAAATAAGGTAAACAGTAAAAGTCCCACAATGGAACCCTGCAGAACCTCACAGATAATTTCTCTTTTTACCATATCTGAATAAAAATTTAAAATATTTTTAAAGCTATTTGTTCTGCTGAATAAGAGATATATACTTGTGTTTGTCTTTACTTGTAGAACCTTTTCTTTGTATTAGACAATGCATAAAAAAGAATGAGAAAAAGGATATTAATTTCATGTGAATCATGCCAAAAGAAACAAAACAAGTTGTGATTTACCTAGTTTACAGGAATTCAGGTTATTATACTTTTATTACAACAAAACCAATCTTACTTAAAGTAATTAGATTAAATCTGTATGAAGAACATCTAACTATGTTAGTCAAACTTGAAATGGTTCAGCTATATTTCATACTGAATATTTCTCAATTTCTATTTTTCCACTATGAGGAATCATATTAATTTTCCAACTAATTAGAATGCATCATAATTCTGAAGTCTAGAATCAAATTTTACTTTCTCTCTACGAATTTTAATTAAACAAGCCGCTTAGAGAGAAGATTATGGCTTTATGCAGAAGAACATTAAAAAGGGGTTGGAATAAATCTCACAGAATGTGCTATCAAAAAAATTCTAAATGCCTTACTTCATCTTAAATCAGTAACATATCAAATGGTTTAATATTAAAAGTATTCAATTAATAAGGAAAATATATTTAAAGAAAAACATTCAGTGACTGACAGAAAAAAAAAAACCAACATTACTCGTGGATAGTTTTAATGAGGTTCATTCCTAACATAAATCAGGATATTCATCAAATGCGTGATGTGCTTAAACTCTACAGAAATTTTTCAAAGTTTTCATGATTTTTTTTCACGTTACTGCTATGTATGTTACTGCTAATGAAATAACAATGCCTTTGTCTACTTTTCACACACTATTATATTGGTAGAGTAGAAATTGAATGGCTTTCCTAATACAGGCTTCTGTTACAGAATTTATTTTCAGTAAGTAAAAAATTATTCTCCACGTGAATTTAAGCAAACATTTAGCTGCCAATGTTGAAAGCTCAGACATTGTACACTTCATGTTGCCAGGAAAGACAGAGCAGGAAAAAAAAATCCAAGAGCTGGAGAGAGAAACGCATTTCCATGTCATTTAGAAACCTTAAATTCTGTGTTATGAGGAACCTGTTTTGTCCCAAAAATACCTACACCGACAGGAGCATTAGAAAAAATATGAAATGGAAAATACCATCATTTGATATTTCATAAAATTTTAATTTATTTGCTTTTTTGACTGTTGAAAAGATAAAGAAAATGCTACTGCTTAAATATAATAAAGACAATAGAGAAAGCAAAACTATATGTTACAGCAAGATTTTTTGCTAATTACATTAAAAAAATAATCTATCATACTCCTTACGATTTGTAGTGATCTTGAAAAGGGACAGTTTTGCAGTAAGCATTGAGTGTAATAGATTCTAATTAACATTTATATATGTTTAATTTGGGAACATTGAATCTAACTTAAAAAAAAAATCTGTAATTGATTTCAATTCTTCAAGTTTTGAAATGAATTTTGGAATGCCTTTTTGTTTTACCCACAAAGAATTGATTTGATGAAACTGAGATTAGAAAAGTTGAACATTAGGGACTTAAGTTTTTCAGGCAAAGGGTTTAAAATGTGGATATTTCACATTTACATTCAATACAGACCTTTATATTCCCTTTATGCATAAAAGGATAAGTTAAGGGCAATGAGTTCAATGATTTTATTTTAATCCATGTCTTTCAACTTACCCAAAGGGATATTTAAACTTTGTTTTAAAATATGTATTAAATCAGGCCCCATAAGCACTACTATGGATAAGTGTTTTCCAGAATACTCATAATTCTCAAGAAACTGGATCTGTAATAATTCAGGCATAACATTTTGCTCCAATCTGAAACTGCCTGGGCAAGATCTAAACATAGATGCATGACACAAATATAGTGAGCTATTATTACAGTCTTCTGAAGTGAACATGCTTGTGTAGACACCTTGCCCAGACATACAGTGTTAGATAGGCATGTGGAAGTCTAATACAAGACATTTCAACAAGAATTTTTTCATTATAGATGGATATAAATCTAGACTTTTTTCCCTTTCTCTTAAGGTTTATTTGATATTGAACAAACATTGTAGAACACTCCTCCTGACTGTGGAAGCAACATTACTGAGTCATCTTTATTGCAGTGCTGAAGCTTTTCCACAATACCTTGAGACTTCCCATTCAGGAGGGACAATTTTCACAGATTTCTTTATGTTGGACTAGTACTGCTATTATTCTGAGCCTGGTGACACAAAAATAACTGTCTTTGTATTATATTCCAATTTTTGTGGCACTTTTCCTTTTTTGTTTTCAAAACTAAATTTTCTATGTGCCCATACTGCTGAGAAGAGTTGCTAAGTCTTATATCAAATGTCTCTTGGAGTTGTTTACTTTGTCATTGTAAGTCTTTAACATTGGGGCATATATGTAACACATGTCATCAACTTTACTGAGAATTTACACATAAATAATATTTTCTGAGTTTCCTTTACAGTGTAGACCTTAGAACTATCAAATTTTGTTTATTCTATGGATACTGTTCTTTAAGAAGAAAAAAAAAAGAAAATGATGAAAAAATATAAGGGCTTTCCCTCATCCTCCAACATTTTTTTTCTATTTCTGCAGGTCATGTGCTCTCTGACATTAATTTTACCTCTTTCCCAGAAGAAACATAAGTAAACTTGTTCCTCATTTGTTGTAAACTGCAATATCTTTATTAATGTTGTTCTGTGCTATTAAAATACTAATTTCTCCTTATATATTTTATTTATTTTCAATTTAATAGATGTGTAGGCATTAAATGTGCAGGAATACACTCATATAAAATTACAGAGCCTTTTTATTTTCTGCTCTGTGCTTTAAAATTTCACATGACATAGGGATTTAGATTTTTTGTCATTCAGAAAAAAAGCCCTGTTATCTCCTGGGCAATGGACTGCCACCATATAGTACCACTATATGTGTATATATATCACTATGGTTAACGCTGGCCATTAAAAAAATATTAAGAAGACCATTTCATACAACAGAGTCTTTGACATTCATCATCCAGTCAACCCCCCTTTTTCAATTCTGCTTATTATTTTTTTTAATGGCAATGAAAAATCAGAGTATATATAACAGATTTACAATCCAATTGTTTTATTTTCAGAAGGTTCAGACTGAGTGCTATCTTTTTCTATTATTAATGCAATTCTGTTTCTCTTACTAGCATGGTAATTATTGAAGAAGTAAAGTGAGTCTGTTCAAACCTCATATGTCAAGAAAAGGTTTTTGAGTAATTCCGGTAGATAAAAATTATAGAATTACCATTTACATAAACTTGTTCAGCTGCCAGTCATAAATTAGTGTTAAATAGGTCCATTATAAAGGACCATAACAAAAAATTCTAGTAGAAGGATTATTTTTACAGGTGATCTATGATTTTTTTTTTAATTGTTTTTCTCATTTGAAACATCTACAGTAGGGACATCCCGTCTGGAACAGCTTGAGCTTTCATTTTTCAGAAAGGTACTGATAAAACCAGCATCAATATTTGTTTCTATCAGGAGGGACATCACTTGACCTAATAGTATCCTGTCTGCCTCTTTTCTCCTAACATTTTTAGATGTGTATTTAAATAATTAGTTAAACCAAGAAAATTCTATAGGCTAGACGTGACTGCTAGTAGTTCATAGAATCATAGAATATCCTGAGTTGGAAGGGACCCATAAGGATCATCAAGTCCAACTCTTGGCTCTATGCAGAGCCAGATGATTCTTGAACTCAGTCAAGCTCAGTGCTGTGACCACTTCCCTGGGGAGCCTGTTACAGTGCCAAACCACCCTCTCAGCAAAGACTTTTTCTAATATTCAAGCTAAACCTCCCTTGTCCCAGCTTCATTCCATTCCCTCAGGTTCTATCACTGGTTGCCTTATCCCATCCCACACTGAGAGCAGGCATATATAGATAAGAGTGGGTGGTGGGTTTGCAATGTGGCAATGTGAGTCCAACAAAGCAAATACCAGCTGTGCTCCCAAGGAAAAACTCTCAAACACTGTTGCTGCAAGGCCGGCTGGGCAAATCAGTGCTGATCACAGTGCCTCTGGGAATCACATTTTAGAGAGAGAAAAATGCAAACATCCATATTTTGCCACCAGAGAAGGGAGTGAGAAGATGGAAGAAACTTTGC